>CM065674.1:13284750-13302250 GCA_033220385.1 Triplophysa yarkandensis
AAACATGAATAATCACATGTCATACAGATTACAGTTTCATGTGTGTGTGTTCCAGGTTTTTTGGAGGATACAGTATGGATGTGGTCACTAGCACATCTTTTAGTGTTGACATCGACTCTCTCAACAATCCCAAAGATCCCTTTGTGACCAACATCAAAAAAATGCTCAAGTTTGACTTTCTGAATCCTCTGTTTCTGTTTGCCGGTAAAACAGCTCAAAACTAATGCTGTCAGAAAACCCCTGTGTGTGCAACACAAGAGAACCTTATAGTGTGTGTGTGTGTGTGTGTGTGTGTGTGTGTGTGTGTGTGTGTGTGTAGCTTTATTTCCCTTCACGACTCCTCTGCTGGAGAAAATGGATCTTGCATTTTTCCCGACATCAGTGACAGATTTCTTCTATGCTGCTTTACAGAAACTGAAGTCTGAAAGAGTGGCTAATGATCACAGGGTAAAACACATTAACATCACACAATAACACACATGACCAACATAGATGTGATCAAATGTTCATCACTTCCTGTAGAAAAGAGTCGACTTCCTGCAGCTTATGGTGGATTCTCAGACAGCCGACAAAACAGAACATGGTGAACACAAAGGTGAGAAATCACTGAGAAATCCTGACGTCATCCTGAGATTATTTTAATAATGGTGGGAAATCATGGCCATGTTGTGTGTGTGTTTACTGCTGTGTGTGTGTGATCATCCTGAGATTATTCTGAGATCATCGCAAGATAATTCTAAGATCATCCTGAGAATATTCTGAGATCATCGAGAGATTATTCTAAAATCATCCTGACAATATTCTGAGATCATCGAGAGATTATTCTAAAATCATCCTGACATTATTCTAAGATCATCGCAAGATAATTCTAAAATCATCCTGACATTATTCTAAGATCATTGCAAGATAATTCTAAGATCATCCTGACAATATTCTGAGATCATCGCAAGATAATTCTAAAATCATCCTGACAATATTCTAAGATCATCGCAAGATAATTCTAAAATCATCCTGACAATATTCTAAGATCATTGCAAGATAATTCTAAGATCATCCTGACAATATTCTGAGATCATCGCAAGATAATTCTAAGATCATCCTGAGATTATTCTGAGATCATCGAGAGATTATTCTAAAATCATCCTGAGATTATTCTGAGATCATTGAGAGATTTTTCTAAGATCATCCTGACAATATTCTGAGATCATCGAGAGATTATTCTGAGATCTTCCTGAGATTATTCTGAGATCATCGAGAGATTTTTCTAAGATCATCCTGAGAATATTCTGCGATCATCGAGAGATTATTCTGAGATCTTCCTGAGATTATTCTGAGATCATCGAGAGATTATTCTAAGATCATCCTGACATTATTCTGAGATCATCGAGAGATTATTCTGAGATCATCGAGAGATTATTCTAAAATCATCCTGACATTATTCTGAGATCATTGAGAGATTATTCTGACATCATCGAGAGATTATTCTGAAATCATCGAGAGATTATTCTGAGATCATCGAGAGATTATTCTGAAATCATCGAGAGATTATTCTGAAATCATCGAGAGATTATTCTGAAATCATCGAGAGATTTTTCTAATATCATCCTGAGAATATTCTGAGATCATCGAGAGATTACTCTAAAATCATCCTGAGAATATTCTGAGATCTTCCTGAGATTATTCTGAGATCATCGAGAGATTATTCTGAGATCATCCTGACATTATTCTGAGATCATCGAGAGATTATTCTGAGATCTTCCTGAGATTTTTCTGAGATAATTGAGAGATTATTCTAAAATCATCCTGACAATATTCTGAGATCATTGAGAGATTATTCTGAGATCTTCCTGAGATTATTCTGACATCATTGAGATATTTTTCTAAGATCATCCTGAGAATATTCTGAGATCATCAAGAGATTATTCTGAGATCTTCCTGAGATAATTCTGAGATCATCAAGAAATTATTCTAAAATCATCCTGACAATATTCTGAGATCATTGAGAGATTATTCTGAGATCTTCCTGAGATTATTCTGACATCATTGAGATATTATTCTAAGATTATCCTGACAATATTCTGAGATCATCGAGAGATAATTCTGAGATCTTCCTGAGATTATTCTGAGATCATCGAGAGATTATTTTGAGATCATTGAGAGATAATTCTAAGATCATCCTGAGAATATTCTGAGATCATCGAGAGATTATTCTGAGATCTTCCTGAGAATATTCTGAGATCATCGAGAGATTATTCTGAGATCTTCCTGAGATTATTCTGAGATCATTGACAGATTTTTCTAAGATCATCCTGACAATATTCTGAGATCATCGAGAGATTATTTTGAGATCATCCTGAGATTACTCTGAGATCTTCCTGACAATATTCTTAGATCATTGAGATATTATTCTGAGATCTTCCTGAGATTATTCTGAGATCTTCCTGACAATATTCTTAGATCATCCTGAGAATATTCTGAGATCATTGAGAGATTTTTCTAAGATCATCCTGAGAATATTCTGAGATCATCAAGAGATTATTCTGAGATCTTCCTGAGATAATTCTGAGATCATCAAGAGATTATTCTAAAATCATCCTGACAATATTCTGAGATCATCGAGAGATTATTTTGAGATCATCCTGAGATTATTCTGAGATCATCAAGAGATTATTCTAAAATCATCCTGACATTATTCTGAGATCATCGAGAGATTATTCTGAGATCTTCCTGAGATTATTCTGAGATCATTGAGAGATAATTCTAAGATCATCCTGAGAATATTCTGAGATCATCGAGAGATTATTCTGAGATCTTCCTGAGATTATTCTGAGATCATTGACAGATTTTTCTAAGATCATCCTGACAATATTCTGAGATCATTGAGAGATTTTTCTAAGATCATCCTGAGAATATTCTGAGATCATTGAGATATTATTCTGAGATCTTCCTGAGATTATTCTGAGATCATTGAGAGATTTTTCTAAAATCATCCTGAGAATATTCTGAGATCATCAAGAGATTACTCTAAAATCATCCTGAGAATATTCTGAGATCAAGAGATTATTCTAAAATCATCCTGAGATTAACTTTGATAGATCCTGTAATTATCTGCTGACTCTGAAGACAATGCAAAAATGACAGATCTGATCTTATCCTATTGTACTGATACAAAATGATACCTTGTTGTAATCATGAAACAAAAGCTGAAAACTAATGAATTATTCATAGTTTAGAGGCTCATCCTGACTCTGTCTGGAGTTCTAGCACAATCAGAATAGTTGAAAAATGATATCTTGAGATGAGTCTGTTCATTCTGAGATGTTTGTGTTTTGTTGTTCAGGTTTGAGTGATCATGAGATCTTGTCTCAGGCTATGATCTTCATCTTTGCGGGTTATGAGACAAGCAGCAGTACTCTGACCTTCTTTTTCTACAATCTGGCAACCAATCCAGATAAGATGAAGAAACTGCAGAAAGAAATCGATGAAACGTTCCCAAATAAAGTAAACACAAGATCAATTTACCTGTATACTTTTAAAAAACAAGCGTTCTTCTAATCATTTCATAGGTAAGTGTACTTGTGTTCTGGAGATCAGAAGGTTGTTGGTTTGAATCTCAGTGTCAGCAGATAATAACTGAAGTGTTCTTGAAGACATCTTACATCTGATTACTCTACAGGGATAGATGGACACTGTATAATACTGTCAAATATTTTAGATAATAGCATCTGACAAAGGAATAAATGTAAATGTGTCCTTAAGTAAAATTTGAATATACTATATTTTGTATAATATTAAGTCCTAGTGTTCATTTAAGTGTACTGTTTCAATACTATTTGAGACTAAATTGAAACAAAAACTTTAGAATTTATCTAGTTACGTGGGCAGTCGTGGCCTGGTGATTGGAGTGTTGGACTCGTGATCCACAGGTTGCTGGTTCAATACTCTGTACCAGCGGGGATACCACGACTGCTCCAGGTGTGTGTGTGTGTGTGTGTGTGTGTGTGTGTGTGTACACTGGGATGGGTTAAATGCAGAGCACAAATTCCAAGTATTGAACACATCACTTGGCCACACTTCACTTCACTACAGTGTGTGCCATGACGTTCAATTAAAAAGTTACTTTCAAGTATACTTATATAGTATATAGGTGAACAACTATGTTTGATGTTTGTATTGTCAACCCTACTGTGTGTGTTTTAGGATTCAGTGGGTTATGAGGCGTTGATGAATATGGATTATCTGGATGCAGCTCTGAATGAATCTCTCAGACTGTTTCCTCCAGCTGCTCGTCTAGAGCGCGTCTGTAAGAAGAAGGTGGAGATCAACGGTCTCCTGATCCCTAAAGATACGGTTGTGATGATTCCAATTTACGTTCTTCACAGAGACCCTGACCACTGGAGCGATCCCGACACCTTCCAACCAGAAAGGTTGAACATAAATGTAACTAAAGACAGTCTTTAATACTTCTCTTTGTGTTTAATACTGTTGTGTGTTGTTCTCTCAGGTTTACTAAAGAGAATAAAGAATCCATCGACCCCTACACGTTCATGCCCTTCGGTATGGGACCCAGGAACTGCATCGGCATGCGTTTCGCTATGGTCACAATGAAACTGGCCATTGTGGAGATCTTACAGCGATATGATGTGGGAGTGTGTGGTGAGACACAGGTGAGACTGAAACCCATGACTTCTGATCAAGATAACAAACACAAATATTTCTCTCTGTCATCAGGTTCCTCTGGAGCTGGGTTTCAGTGGTTTACTGGCTCCTAAAAATCCCATCATACTGAAATTCAGCCCTCGGCCTACTTCATTCTCAAACAGCAACAACAGCTCATGAGTGTCGTGCTGATGATGATGAAGATTTTTCATTGAGTGTCAAGTCTGTCTTCTTAAAATAAAAGTATGAAGATGTCAGTGTCTTCAGTGACGAGTCTTACAGTTTGTGATACAAGAGTTTCAAAGAAGAAATTATATTCACGAATGTTGAAAACAAAATAAAGCTTTAAAGCAAATGTTTTTAATTGTACACTGGTCATTGCAAAGACTTGCCACCTTTTACATCCGCAAATGTTTCATTAAAATAAGGTATAGTCCCATTTAATTTTGATGGTGAAAAATTGGTTTGATGTTATCAAGAACAGGGGATATAGTGTTTTTCTGTTATATGAAGAATCTCCATACTCTTTTATGCAATTTTTATTTAAGAATCATATATGTTCATTTTAGATTGTGGAATGATATTGCTCTCTGTTTGTGTAATGAAACAGTTTTCTCTTTATGCAACAGAATAGAAGCAGAAAAAATTAAAACTCAAAAAGAAAAACACACTCATTTAGGCCCGTAGACAAAGCTGAACCCATTTGTTCCAGTGTGGTTGATGTGGAAAAACTTGAGCGAGTCTCAGCATACAGTCCACTGTGGGCTCATAAAACGCTATGGCTTCATCTCTTATTCTGATCTCCGTCTCATCTTTTACCTCTGGCATTCTGGGTCTGGAGAAGAGAGATGCTTTATGCTGCAGAACTGTGTAACGTTTCCTTACACAGCCCAGATCAATCAGAACCTGACACACACAAAAACATTTCTATATGTTAGACATGTAAGGCGAGATTAGTTAAGAGTACCTCATGTGTGTCTCAGGTTTGTGTTACCTGCAGAAGATCCTGGATTGCAACAGGCTGCAGAACTTGACTGTAGTGTTGAAGAACAGATGGCTCACGGATGCCTGGGGTACTCATAATGTGAAGAAGAAGAGACTCTAACATTCCCTTACACACCGGACTGTTCAAAGAACCATCAACAACACGCCACGGACGACTAACAAACCTCACCGACTCGCCACCAGGGTCATCGCTGCGGAAACACACATCAGAGATTCACTACACAATTAGCATAACATATCCGAATCAAGTTTTCTGTGTGACAATTTCATACGACTCACTCTCTCTCCCGCTCAGAAGCTTCCTCACTTCCATCTGAAACACAAACTCAACGTCAAATTCACAACAAACAAACAACTCTAAAACTCCATTATATAAAACCTCAATTTCTGGAGTAGGCTGGCACAGCAAGCTCTGGCTCTTTCTTACCTGCTGTGTGCTGCTCTTCAGCATCTTTTATAACCACCTCCGCAGCTTCATTCATGCACACAGGATCTGCCCGGGGATCAGATCCTGCAGCTCGGCTCCTCTTGGCTGGGGGTGTTGCATGGGCTTGGTCATGGGCAGGGCCTCTCTTGAGTGACACCTTTTGTTTCTGCTCATTATCACATCTGCTGTTCAGCAGCCAATGAGACGCAGCGTTCATACACACCAGCCTTTGAGAGAGAGCGCCAACCTCTACCAGCTGCTCTCCTTCTACCAGATCCTACAAACAATAAACACAGGTTACAAAAACACAATGCACTGTTATTGTTGTAGTCTCTCACTCTCACTTTCACTCTCACTCTCACCTTACTCTTACCTTACTCTCACCTTACTCTCACTCTCACCTTCAATCTCACTCTCACTCTTACCTTACTCTCACCTTACTCTTACTCTCACTCTCACTCTCACCTTACTTTCACTCTGACTCTCACCTTACTCTTACCTTACTCTCACTCTCACTCTCTGACTCTCTCACGCACACACTCTCTCTTTCTCTCTCTCACTTGTATATACTGCTGTAGAGTTCTCGTTCGGCCATTCTTAGGCTCTTCCACATGTATGAAGCTCATACAGAGGTCCTGTCTGTCAATGCCATACTCCGCTTCCTCCTGTACAACATCTATGATGTCATTGACAGCCTGAATGTCTTCTGTTGTGTATCCTAACAAACACACACACCTCTCCAAGAATGTCTGCTGGTCTAATGTTGTGGAGCCGTACACACGAGTGAACGACACTGGGAAACATGGCGGAACTGATGAAGAAAACAATGACAGAGATGCTGCTGCTGGACATAAACACATACAAGCACACAATAAAAAACACAAGTTTCAATAATACTCAGCATGTTTGTATGTGTGTGTATGCATATACCCTCTCGTGTGAAGAGTGTGTGTCTTGATGTCTCTCTCAGCTTGATGTGGACAGTGCACGTGTTGATGATGATGTTGTCGGTGGTGTTGGAGTTTTGTGTTTGTGTACGCATAAGTGCAGGTGTATAATATCCTCGCATTAGCAGGTAATTGGTGTGAGACGCTTGAGGAGGTTTAACCTCCACTCTACCCTTCTTCTCTTCTTCATCCTCCTCTTCCTCCAATGCTTTACTCAGACTGAAACACAAACATACAATCACTCTGGGTGGACTGTTATTGTCAATTACACATATTGTGTGTGTGGTGTACCTCTTGAGCAGGTCAATGTCGATCATGTTGCTGTTTATGATAATGATCTGTTGTGGTATAGTGACATCTACAGAGAGCAGGCCAAGAGTCATAAGAGTAATACAGGTGGCACTCATACCGCCTGGGGCATCCATAAGGATCTGCAACATGTCCAGAGTTTCTTCATCCGCCTGAATCTCTATCCGCTCCTGCGTCTCCTCCCGTCGCTCCTGCGTCTCCTCCCGTCGCTCCTGCGTCTCCTCCCGTCGCTCCTGCGTCTCCTCTCGTCGCTCCTGCGTCTCCTCTCGTCGCTCCTGCGTCTCCTCTCGTCGCTCCTGCGTCTCCTCTCGTCGCTCCTGCGTCTCCTCTCGTCGCTCCTGCGTCTCCTCTCGTCGCTCCTGCGTCTCCTCTCGTCGCTCCTGCGTCTCCTCCCGTCGCTCCTGCGTCTCCTCCCGTCGCTCCTGCGTCTCCTCTCGTCGCTCCTGGGTCTCCTCTTGTCGCTCCATCTCCAGGTCTTGGCTAGTGTCTCTTTGGTCCTCAGAATCTTTCTGGAAGCTAAAGCTGTTGTCCCTGTCTCTTGTTCCGCTCTTTTTTAAGGTGGAGATCAGATCATACACTTCATTGAAGATGCTACTGGGGATTCGCCATGTGAAGAACCTGCAGATCATCCATCACAATCACTGACATCACTCATCATAATTACTGACATCATCAGCGACATCATCACCATCATCACAGATCATCATTACTGACATTATAACCTACATCACACTCATATTAATTACTAACATTATCATGGACGACTTCACCAACATCACTCAACATCCTTACTGAAATTATCACAGACATCATTACTGACAACATTGTTAGAGACATTATAAGCAACATCATCAACATCATCATCACTCATCATCTATGACTTATTATCATTACTGACATTAACACTCACATCATTACCGACATCATCACTCATCAGAACTACTGACATCAGCACTTATTATCTTTACTGACATTATCAACTACATCATTACCAACAGCACATTCATCACTGACATAATCACTCATCATCATTACTGACATTATCACCTACATCCAATCAACATCACTGACATTGTCACCTACATATTTATAGACATCATCACTCATCATCACTGACATCATCACTCATCATCATTACTGACATTATCACCAACATCATTACTGACATTGTCACCTACATATTTATAGACATCATCACTCATCATCACTGACATCATAACTCATGATCATTACTGACATTATCACCTACATCATTACTGACATTATCACCAACATCATTACTGACATTATCACCTACATCATTACTGACATTATCACCTACATATTTATAGACATCATCACTCATCATTACTGACATTATCACCTACATCATTACTGACATTATCACCAACATCATTACTGACATTATCACCAACATCATTACTGACATTGTCACCTACATATTTATAGACATCATCACTCATGATCATTACTGACATTATCACCTACATCATTACTGACATTATCACCAACATCATTACTGACATTATCACCTACATCATTACTGACATTATCACCAACATCATTACTGACATTATCACATACATCATTACTGACATTATCACCTACATCATTACTGACATTATCACCAACATCATTACTGACATTATCACCAACATCATTACTGACATTATCACCTACATCATTACTGACATTATCACCTACATCATTACTGACATTATCACCTACATCATTACTGACATTATCACCTACATCATTACTGACATTATCCACTATTATTATTACTGACATTATCACCTACATCATTACCGACATCATCACTCATCATCATTACTGACATCATCACTCATTATCATTACTGACATTATCACCTATTATTATTACTGACATTATCACCTACATCATTACTGACATTATCACCTACATCATTACTGACATTATCACCAACATCATTACTGACATTATCACCAACATCATTACTGACATCATCACTCATCATCATTACTGACATCATCACTCATTATCATTACTGACATTATCACCTACATCATTACTGACATTATCACCTACATCATTACTGACATTATCACCTACATCATTACTGACATTATCACCAACATCATTACTGACATTATCACCAACATCATTACCGACATCATCACTCATCAGAACTACTGACATCAGCACTTATTATCTTTACTGACATTATCAACTACATCATTACCAACAGCACATTCATCACTGACATAATCACTCATCATCATTACTGACATTATCACCTACATCCAATCAACATCACTGACATTGTCACCTACATATTTATAGACATCATCACTCATCATCACTGACATCATCACTCATCATCATTACTGACATTATCACCAACATCATTACTGACATTGTCACCTACATATTTATAGACATCATCACTCATCATCACTGACATCATAACTCATGATCATTACTGACATTATCACCTACATCATTACTGACATTATCACCAACATCATTACTGACATTATCACCTACATCATTACTGACATTATCACCTACATATTTATAGACATCATCACTCATCATTACTGACATTATCACCTACATCATTACTGACATTATCACCAACATCATTACTGACATTATCACCAACATCATTACTGACATTGTCACCTACATATTTATAGACATCATCACTCATGATCATTACTGACATTATCACCTACATCATTACTGACATTATCACCAACATCATTACTGACATTATCACCTACATCATTACTGACATTATCACCAACATCATTACTGACATTATCACATACATCATTACTGACATTATCACCTACATCATTACTGACATTATCACCAACATCATTACTGACATTATCACCAACATCATTACTGACATTATCACCTACATCATTACTGACATTATCACCTACATCATTACTGACATTATCACCTACATCATTACTGACATTATCACCTACATCATTACTGACATTATCCACTATTATTATTACTGACATTATCACCTACATCATTACCGACATCATCACTCATCATCATTACTGACATCATCACTCATTATCATTACTGACATTATCACCTATTATTATTACTGACATTATCACCTACATCATTACTGACATTATCACCTACATCATTACTGACATTATCACCAACATCATTACTGACATTATCACCAACATCATTACTGACATCATCACTCATCATCATTACTGACATCATCACTCATTATCATTACTGACATTATCACCTACATCATTACTGACATTATCACCTACATCATTACTGACATTATCACCTACATCATTACTGACATTATCACCAACATCATTACTGACATTATCACCAACATCATTACTGACATCATCACTCATCATCATTACTGACATCATCACTCATCATCATTACTGACATTATCACCTACATCATTACTGACATTATCACCAACATCATTACTGACATCATCACTCATCATCATTACTGACATCATCACTCATCATCATTACTGACATTATCACCTACATCATTACTGACATCATCACTCATCATCATTACTGACATCATCACTCATTATCATTACTGACATTATCACCTATTATTATTACTGACATTATCACCTACATCATTACTGACATTATCACCTACATCATTACTGACATTATCACCAACATCATTACTGACATTATCACCAACATCATTACTGACATCATCACTCATCATCATTACTGACATCATCACTCATCATCATTACTGACATTATCACCTACATCATTACTGACATTATCACCAACATCATTACTGACATCATCACTCATCATCATTACTGACATCATCACTCATTATCATTACTGACATTATCACCTACATCATTACTGACATTATCACCAACATCATTACTGACATTATCACCTACATCATTACTGACATTATCACATACATCATTACTGACATTATCCACTATTATTATTACTGACATTATCACCTACATCATTACTGACATCATCACTCATCATCATTACTGAAATTATCATCTACATCATTACTGACATCATCACTCATCATCATTACTGAAATTATCATCTACATCATTACTGACATCATCACTCATCATCATTACTGAAATTATCATCTACATCATTACTGACATTATCAGCTACATCATTACTGACATCATCACTCATCATTATTACTGACATTATCAGCAACATCATTACTGACATCATCACTCATCATCATTACTGAAATTATCATCTATATCATTACTGACATCATCACTCATCATTATTACTGACATTATCAGCTACATCATTACTGACATCATCACTCATCATTATTACTGACATTATCAGCAACATCATTACTGACATCATCACTCATCATCATTACTGAAATTATCATCTACATCATTACTGACATCATCACTCATCATTATTACTGACATTATCAGCTACATCATTACCGACATCATCACTCATCATCATTACTGACATTATCACCTATTATCATTACTAACATTATCACCAACATCATTACTGACATTATCACCTACATCATTACTGACATTATTACCTACATCATTACTAACATTATCACCTACATCATTACTGACATTATTGCCTATTATCATTACTAACATTATCACCAACATCATCAATTATCATCATTACCGACATCATCACCAACATCATTACTGACATTATCACATACATCATTACTGACATTATCACCTACATCATTACTGACATTATCACCTACATCATTACTGACATTATCACCTACATCATTACTGACATTATCACCTACATCATTACTGACATTATCACCTACATCATTACTGACATTATTACCTACATCAATACTGACATTATCACCAACATCATTACTGACATTATCACCTACATCATTACTGACATTATCACCAACATCATTACTGACATTATCACCTACATCAATACTGACATTATCACCTACATCATTACTGACATTATCACCTACATCATTACTGACATTATCACCTACATCATTACTGACATTATCACCTACATCACTACTGACATTATCACCTACATCATTACTGACATTATCACCTACATCATTACTGACATTATCACCAACATCATTACTGACATTATCACTCATGATCATTACTGACATTATCACCTACATCATTACTGACATTATCACCAACATCATTACTGACATTATCACCAACATCATTACTGACATTATCACCAACATCATTACTGATATTATCACCAACATCATTACTGACATTATCACTCATCATCACTAACATCATCACTCATGATCATTACTGACATTATCACCTACATCATTACTGACATTATCACCAACATCATTACTGACATTATCACCAACATCATTACTGACATTATCACCAACATCATTACTGACATTATCACCAACATCATTACTGACATTATCACCTACATCATTACTGACATTATCACCTACATCATTACTGACATTATCACCTACATCATTACTGACATTATCACCAACATCATTACTGACATTATCACCTACATCATTACTGACATTATCAACTTCATCATTACTGACATTATCACCTACATCATTATCACCTACATCATTACTGACATTATCACCTACATCACTACTGACATTATCACCTACATCATTACTGACATTATCACCTACATCATTACTGACATTATCACCTACATCACTACTGACATTATTACCTACATCATTACTGACATTATCACCTACATCATTACTGACATTATCACCTACATCATTACTGACATTATCACCTACATCATTACTGACATTATCACCTACATCATTACTGACATTATCACCTACATCATTACTGACATTATCACCTACATCATTACTGACATTATCACCTACATCACTACTGACATTATCACCAACATCATTACTGACATTATCACCTACATCATTATCACCTACATCATTACTGACATTATCACCTACATCATTACTGACATTATCACCAACATCATTACTGACATTATCACCTACATCATTATCACCTACATCATTACTGACATTATCACCAACATCATTACTGACATTATCACCAACATCATTACTGACATTGTCACCTACATATTTATAGACATCATCACTCATCATCACTGACATCATCACTCATGATCATTACTGACATTATCACCTACATCATTACTGACATTATCACCAACATCATTACTGACATTATCACCTACATCATTACTGACATTATCACCAACATCATTACTGACATTATCACATACATCATTACTGACATTATCACCTACATCATTACTGACATTATCACCAACATCATTACTGACATTATCACCAACATCATTACTGACATTATCACCTACATCATTACTGACATTATCACCTACATCATTACTGACATTATCACCTACATCATTACTGACATTATCACCTACATCATTACTGACATTATCACCTACATCATTACTGACATTATCCACTATTATTATTACTGACATTATCACCTACATCATTACCGACATCATCACTCATCATCATTACTGACATCATCACTCATTATCATTACTGACATTATCACCTATTATTATTACTGACATTATCACCTACATCATTACTGACATTATCACCTACATCATTACTGACATTATCACCAACATCATTACTGACATTATCACCAACATCATTACTGACATCATCACTCATCATCATTACTGACATCATCACTCATTATCATTACTGACATTATCACCTACATCATTACTGACATTATCACCTACATCATTACTGACATTATCACCTACATCATTACTGACATTATCACCAACATCATTACTGACATTATCACCAACATCATTACTGACATCATCACTCATCATCATTACTGACATCATCACTCATCATCATTACTGACATTATCACCTACATCATTACTGACATTATCACCAACATCATTACTGACATCATCACTCATCATCATTACTGACATCATCACTCATCATCATTACTGACATTATCACCTACATCATTACTGACATCATCACTCATCATCATTACTGACATCATCACTCATTATCATTACTGACATTATCACCTATTATTATTACTGACATTATCACCTACATCATTACTGACATTATCACCTACATCATTACTGACATTATCACCAACATCATTACTGACATTATCACCAACATCATTACTGACATCATCACTCATCATCATTACTGACATCATCACTCATCATCATTACTGACATTATCACCTACATCATTACTGACATTATCACCAACATCATTACTGACATCATCACTCATCATCATTACTGACATCATCACTCATTATCATTACTGACATTATCACCTACATCATTACTGACATTATCACCAACATCATTACTGACATTATCACCTACATCATTACTGACATTATCACATACATCATTACTGACATTATCCACTATTATTATTACTGACATTATCACCTACATCATTACTGACATCATCACTCATCATCATTACTGAAATTATCATCTACATCATTACTGACATCATCACTCATCATCATTACTGAAATTATCATCTACATCATTACTGACATCATCACTCATCATTATTACTGACATTATCAGCTACATCATTACTGACATCATCACTCATCATTATTACTGACATTATCAGCTACATCATTACTGACATCATCACTCATCATTATTACTGACATTATCAGTAACATCATTACTGACATCATCACTCATCATTATTACTGACATTATCAGCAACATCATTACTGACATCATCACTCATCATCATTACTGAAATTATCATCTACATCATTACTGACATCATCACTCATCATTATTACTGACATTATCAGCTACATCATTACCGACATCATCACTCATCATCATTACTGACATTATCACCTATTATCATTACTAACATTATCACCAACATCATTACTGACATTATCACCTACATCATTACTGACATTATTACCTACATCATTACTAACATTATCACCTACATCATTACTGACATTATCGCCTATTATCATTACTAACATTATCACCAACATCATCAATTATCATCATTACCGACATCATCACATACATCATTACTGACATTATCACCTACATCATTACTGACATTATCACCTACATCATTACTGACATTATCACCAACATCATTACTGACATTATCACCTACATCATTACTGACATTATCACCTACATCATTACTGACATTATCACCTACATCATTACTGACATTATTACCTACATCAATACTGACATTATCACCAACATCATTACTGACATTATCACCTACATCATTACTGACATTATCACCAACATCATTACTGACATTATCACCTACATCAATACTGACATTATCACCTACATCATTACTGACATTATCACCTACATCATTACTGACATTATCACCTACATCATTACTGACATTATCACCAACATCATTACTGACATTATCACCAACATCATTACTGACATTATCACCTACATCACTACTGACATTATCACCTACATCATTACTGACATTATCACCTACATCATTACTGACATTATCACCAACATCATTACTGACATTATTACCTACATCATTACTGACATTATCACCTACATCAATACTGACATTATCACCAACATCATTACTGACATTATCACTCATCATCACTAACATCATCACTCATGATCATTACTGACATTATCACCTACATCATTACTGACATTATCACCAACATCATTACTGACATTATTACCTACATCATTACTGACATTATCACCTACATCAATACTGACATTATCACCAACATCATTACTGACATTATTACCTACATCAATACTGACATTATCACCAACATCATTACTGACATTATCACTCATCATCACTAACATCATCACTCATGATCATTACTGACATTATCACCTACATCATTACTGACATTATCACCAACATCATTACTGACATTATCACCAACATCATTACTGACATTATCACCAACATCATTACTGACATTATCACCAACATCATTACTGACATTATCACTCATCATCACTAACATCATCACTCATGATCATTACTGACATTATCACCTACATCATTACTGACATTATCACCAACATCATTACTGACATTATCACCAACATCATTACTGACATTATCACCAACATCATTACTGACATTATCACCAACATCATTACTGACATTATCACCTACATCATTACTGACATTATCACCTACATCATTACTGACATTATCACCTACATCATTACTGACATTATCACCAACATCATTACTGACATTATCACCTACATCATTACTGACATTATCAACTTCATCATTACTGACATTATCACCTACATCATTATCACCTACATCATTACTGACATTATCACCTACATCACTACTGACATTATCACCTACATCATTACTGACATTATCACCTACATCATTACTGACATTATCACCTACATCATTACTGACATTATCACCTACATCACTACTGACATTATCACCAACATCATTACTGACATTATCACCTACATCATTATCACCTACATCATTACTGACATTATCACCTACATCATTACTGACATTATCACCAACATCATTACTGACATTATCACCTACATCATTATCACCTACATCATTACTGACATTATCACCTACATCATTACTGACATTATCACCTACATCATTACTGACATTATCACCTACATCATTACTGACATTATCACCAACATCATTACTGACATTATCACCTACATCATTATCACCTACATCATTACTGACATTATCACCTACATCATTATCACCTACATCATTACTGACATTATCACCTACATCATTACTGACATTATCACCTACATCATTACTGACATTATCACCTACATCATTACTGACATTATCACCTACATCACTACTGACATTATCACCTACATCATTACTGACATTATCACCTACATCATTACTGACATTATCACCTACATCATTACTGACATTATCACCTACATCATTACTGACATTATCACCTACATCACTACTGACATTATCCACTATTATTATTACTGACATTATCACCTACATCATTA
>CM065674.1:13307250-13317250 GCA_033220385.1 Triplophysa yarkandensis
GTCCAGTCCTCCAGCACCCTGACCATCGCCGGGGGTAACACCATTATCCACAACAGTACAACTGCCCCTACACAACAACAACACATCAGCCAGTCAGATGACTGCTCCTCCAGCCTGAACAATCAGTAGAAGCCACTGCCTTACAGTAAAGATTGCAAGAATCTGGGGCAGCGCTCCATTCCCATGACAACATCAGACTCTTCCTCGCCCGATACCTCATGAGAACGTGCACGCAGTACTCCTAAAAACACACACTAACAACATTTAAAAACTGTTTCTACAATCACTTTCTTTACTTTTGTCCATAAGTGGGTTTTTTCATAAGCGAATCTCTATACATTTTTATTTAATACAAACCCGAATGTACAAACAAGACAGAATGTAAAAAAATTGTAAGTTGTGAAATGATCACACACAGTGAATGTTTTACCCAGAGGAGTGTTTAGACACACACAGAGCAGGTCAAACCAGTACTTCTCCACATCCTGAGGTGAATTGAACGCATAATGTCTCCTCTCAAACGGACGAATCGTCTCAATGGCTTTGTTATAATGTGGATCACAAACCGTTGTGTCAACAATCGTGGCCTTTGTCTTCAGAAACACAAACACCTGAAACACAGATATACACACACTCACACGTGTGAATAACGTACTCTGTGTGACACAACTGTTCGTGTGCATGTGTTCACACCTGATCTTTGTCCATGAACTTCTCACTGGGTCCAAACTGAAGCAGACCCATGAAACACAACCTCTGAAGACTCTCGTGAAAACTGAAGATGTACTTTCTGTGTGACATAGAAGAGAGAGAGAGAGATGGAGATATATATTGAGAGAGAGAGAGAGAGAGAGAGAGAGACCAGAGAGAGAGAGAGAGAGACCAGAGAGAGAGAGAGAGAGAGAGAGAGAGAGAGAGAGAGAGAGAGAGAGAGAGAGAGAGAACATGTTTGGTAGAGAGAGTGTATCTGTTGTGTGTGTGTTAATGCGTGCTTGCCTGTGTTTACCTTCTGTGTAGCAGTTGTCTCTTCATGTCTACAGGGAGAAATCTAATGAGATAATGCTGCTTCACGGGATCATTCATGTACTGCTCCAGACCATCAACCTACAACATCACAATCAGAACACACTCATTCCTAATCTGAATATCATCATACGAATCACTTACACCACACTAGCATATGTGTGTACCTTGTAGTTGATCTGAATGATCTGCATGAAGACACTGAGTGGCAACGATATGAGAAGATCAGAGACCAGAGCCCATCCATGACCAAATTCTTTGTGTAGAGGGATCGGAGGAATAAACCTCTTCCAGTTATTCTCATTCACATACACTACAAACACACGCACACACACACACACACACACACGCAGACACAGACACACACATGTGAAGGGAAGTTACTGTTAGCATTAAATGGGTCCTTTATATACTACAGCTCACCTATAAAGGACTTTTGAGACTCTTCCTCCATCTGCTTTTCAGTCCCAGAAGCCTCAGGGGCAGGATCACTTGAGCTGTTGCTCTTATTAGGATGAGGATCAGTGGTGTTGTGTGGGTTGGTCGGGTTGTCAGGTTTAGGATTGGTTTGGTTTATCGGATCAGACAGTATGTCTGGCTCAGGATCAGTAAAGCTACAACGTGAACGTCCGTAGATAACGTACCACAGGAAAGAGTGAACAATACGTAAACGAGGCATCTTGGCCTGAAATCCCATCATGCGTCCAAATCCAGGAACTGTCACATAAACAAACAATAATGTGTTAGGAGTGCTCATCATTTATCCATCTTCATCATCTTTCTTTCTTCTGCAGAACACAACACACAACCCTAAAACTGCCAAGACATTTCTCAAAATGTTCCACTGAAGAAAGAGTCACATAGCTGAGTCAATGACTGATGACAAATTCTAAAGGGATGTTTTGATGTGTTTTACCGGCTACAGGTTTGAATGATTTTAGTGTTTTGACACCCATCTTCTCATTCACTTTCTTTAGGGCGTTACTCTGAGAAGGACGTGTAGAGCTTGATGATTTATTCTCTTTTGCAGCTGATGTAGTAGACTTCTGCTTTTCAGCTTGTGACACAGCACTGACAAAAATGAGGAAGAGAAACAAGAGAAACCATTAGTTACATGCACATAAACACAAATGGATGCATACACACGCACATACAAATCTCTTCATAGGTGATATTTTTAATTTATTAATTAATTATTTCAACAATGACTAGATTATAATGTGCGTGCGTGCATCTGTTCTTACCGAGCTGCAGACACCGAACTGGACATCCTCATGCGTATTTGATCTATAGCACTCTTAACAAGTGGATCATCAGGGGTAACAGATGGATGAACAACAAATTCAACCTGAGAGAGAGAGAGAGAGAGAGAGAGACCAGAGAGAGACCAGAGAGAGAGAGACCAGAGAGAGACCATAGAGAGAGACCAGAGAGAGAGACCAGAGAGAGACCAGAGAGAGAGAGAGACCAGAGAGAGAGACCAGAGAGAGAGAGAGAGAGACCAGAGAGAGACCAGAGAGAGAGAGAGAGAGAGAGAGAGACCAGAGAGAGAGACCAGAGAGAGAGAGAGAGAGACCAGAGAGAGAGAGAGACCAAAAAGTGAGAGAGAGAGAGAGAGAGAGAGAGAGAGACCAGAGAGAGAGAGTGAGAGAGAGACCAGAGAGAGACCAGAGAGAGAGAGAGAGACCAGAGAGAGAGAGAGAGAGACCAGAGAGAGAGAGAGAGACCAGAGAGAGAGAGAGAGAGAGACCAGAGAGAGAGAGAGAGAGAGACCAGAGAGAGAGAGAGAGAGACCAGAGAGAGAGAAAGAGAGACACATGTCAGTCATGTTTATTACTTATGTATTTTTTGTGTGCGTTTCTAAATGTGTACCTTTTTGTGTACTCCGTCCTGTATGACAATAGTCCTGTAGAGTTTAAGTAAACCCTCTCTCGAGAGCGCACAGATGAGTCGTATTATACTCTTCCTACACACTTTAGTATTCACACCATCTTTCCTCTCTTCTTCTGTAAGTAACTTCTGTAGACTAACACACACAAAAGACACAACATGTCAGCGTGTGTGCGCGCGTGTGTGCGCATGTGTGTGTGTGTGTCTGTTTTATTCTTACGAGTAAAAGCCCTCGATGATTTTGCTGCATCGAACAGCTTCAATGATCATGTTCTTGCGTTTCAGCAGTCTGTACGTCTCATGCACTTCAGCCTTTTTCACCTTACATACACAAACACACCAAAATCATTACACACTCCCACAAAAACACAACACAAAAAGACAAAACATCTACACACACTCACCTCACCAACTGTCAGCACCTCCTCTACCACCAGCGGTGTTTGCACAGCAGAATGTGATTGGTCGACAGTGGGGATGGGGGCATGGTCAGTGGGATCATCTCCTTCCGGTTCAGTCTTCTGTGAGACTTTGGCTTTAGATGAACAAGATACCTTCTCTACAAAACACAAATCATAAAAACAAACATCTAACCATCAACCAATCAAAACCAGATCCTGTGAAATACACATGGCATCATTTTACTGCACTGATGATGACACATCATATTCCTGAGCTGTGATTGGCCCTGAACCCACGTACCTTTGAGAGGTGCATCATACTCCTTAAAGTTGAGTTTGGTGTGTTTGAGTTGTGAAGTGATCTGTGTTTTGTGTTGTTCTGAAGCACTCGCAGTGGGTGGGTCTGATGAGTGATCTGTCAGGTGTGTCCCTCTCAGGTCCTGACTACGCTGAAACTCTTTATTGAACCGAAGGTTAAGTTTACTCTCCTCCACAAAGTGTTTACTGATGTATTTAGTGGTTCTCTGACGTCCCTCGTCCTCCATGAACCCCTGTGACCAACACAAACACAAGTGTGATATTTCAAAGCACACTACTTACAAGACATACTTCTGTCTGTGAAGTGTTACTTTGATCATGTTGTTACGCTCCAGTACTCTGCAGATCATCCGTCCCTCCAGTCGTCCGATGTTGAGTTGTCCTCTCAGGACGGACTGTGAGATCCCTCTGGAGCCGCTTAACACCACTGAAGCGAGCAATCACAGCAGACCATTGAAACACATGTCATTAAAATAATGAACATGAAAACTGTTTAAGAACTGACCGATGTCATAGGCTTGCGAGAGCATGTCACGCTCGATGACACGAGGAACTGCTAGAGCATTCCTCTTAACATCTTCATCATTGTTTTCATCGTCCTCATCCTCCTCCACTTCCTTCTGGCCGTATGCCTTCAGAAGTTTCAGACAGCGAACATACACTTCTGTGCCTGACAACCAAACACATGTGGGTATTCAAAGAGAGCCAGAGAGGGTGATGTTAGTGGTTATGTGTGATAGATATCTGACCTCGAAGGGTTTTGCAGGGTCCTCCGTCGGGGTCGATCTCTTTCATAGGAAGCCTCAACAAGCTTACCATCTTTGCAGCTAACATGTACTGATACACACGTTTGAACGTACGCTCGCTGACACGCTACACAACATTAAACATAACAACTTGACTTAAGCACATCCACACACACAAAGATGTTGATTCATAAGTGTTTCTTACCAGCTGTTTTCTGAGTTTCACCATAATCATTATTTTATTGGGCTCTTCAGAGAGAATGTTAGAAGCTGACTCCATCAGAATGTCATATTTACTCCTCCTGACTCACACAAACACACACATCACAGGATGAATGTCAGTCACATGTGTGACGATGATGATAAAGATTTGAGCTTGTACACACCTGTCCACATGAAAGCGTGACAGCAGCAGCAGAAGTGAATGTTGTTGAGCTCCGGATGGTAGACGAGATACATGTGACTGAAGAGTGATCAGTCTGTTCCTGTCCAGTGTCCTCCTCAGATAATGCATCTTACCTGCATCCATTCTGACCAATCAGAAACACTATACATTAGGGCTAACAGTATCAAGGAAATATGCAATATTGTTGAATGTTGCGAAAACAATATGCCTTGCAACATGTTGTTTCCCAAGAGAAATGCTTTTTATTATTATTAGCTGGTTTTTAGAATAATTGATGTATGTAATCATCCTACTAAAATAAACAGGTTATACAGGCTCTAGACTTACAATAGAGATGGCGCTAGGGTTACCAAGATGAGGCAAAAAACATACATATTTGACATAACGATTAAATTCATACAAATGATTGTTGATGATTATACAGTCAGGTTATTTGTGTTCTGGTGGTGAGAGAGTTGGTTTGTAATCAGAAGGTTGTTGGTTTGAATCTCAGTGTCAGCAGATAATAACTGAAGTGTTCTTGAAGACATCTTACATCTGATTACCCTACAGGGATATATATATACTGTATAATACTGTAAGATACTTTGGATAAAAGACAAATGAATAAACGTAAAAGGTAAATTAAGTTTTATTGTTTATACATAAACTCTCTTTCAACACTTACCATTGTTAATGCACATCTTTAACAACAAAAAATCGTTATTACTATATTTGTTGTGAATGAAACGTATAACAGAATGCAAATCCGTATGATTTTAAAAGAATTTAATAACCACAGATTTTTATTAAGCTGCTGTCCCTTTAAGACTGAATAACTTTACAGATATATAGATCTGATATACTGGAAGACATACTTTAAAGTTCACAAAACAAACTACGCTTATAAAGATTCTAGCTAATATAGGTCATTTTAAATAAGGTTGTGTTTGTACAATGTTTTTACATTTATATTTACATTTATTCACTTGACAGATGCTTTTTTCCAAGGCGACTAACAGTTTAATGAAGGAGTCAATCATCACTGTAGAGTTAACAGGGGTAAGATGTCTTTATTAAGAACACTTCAGTTATTATCTGCTGACACTGGGATTCGTACCCGCAACCTTCCATCTCTAACCATCAGACCACGACTGGCAATCTTTACATCTTCTACTAACTACTAAGAGTTGAAAATGTAAAAAAAAAACTCAGAGAAGGATTTTGATTAAATAAAAATCATTTTGTCTTTTGTCAATAGCGACTCAAACATAAAGAGTACAGTCGTTCCAGTCTATAATCCTGTATGCTTTGTTGTAAAATGTGGGGATTTAGTTTTAGGAATGAAGGCCTTACTCAAAGTTTCTTCAGATTAATCATTACATGTCTTTTGTGTAGGACACTGATAGCGAATAAATGAAGGAGAAACTAAACAAAAGTGACTGGATATGGCGCTCGCACAAAAGAAAATTTCTTCACATTACATTTTTATAAGCAAAGATCATATATTGACCCTTTTAAGACTCACAAAAGTGCGACCACTAAGAAAAACTTGTTGCATTAATACGAAACACAGATACAGAATGCAAGGCCAGGGTCGCAATCTAGAGCCTTTAAGAGGCAGTTATAAAGTCAGAAAAGTCTTGAGAGGCAGTTATAAAGTCAGAAAAGTCTTGAGAGGCAGTTATAAAGTCAGAAAAGTCTTGAGAGGCAGTTATAAAGTCAGAAAAGTCTTGAGAGGCAGTTATAAAGTCAGAAAAGTCTTGAGAGGCAGTTATAAAGTCAGAAAAGTCTTGAGAGGCAGTTATAAAGTCAGAAAAGTCTTGAGAGGCAGTTATAAAGCCAGAAAAGTCTTGAGAGGCAGTTATAAAGTGAGAGGCAGTTATAAAGCCAGAAAAGTCTTGAGAGGCAGTTATAAAGTCAGAAAAGTCTTGAGAGGCAGTTATAAAGTCAGAAAAGTCTTGAGAGGCAGTTATAAAGTCAGAAAAGTCTTGAGAGGCAGTTATAAAGCCAGAAAAGTCTTGAGAGGCAGTTATAAAGCCAGAAAAGTCTTGAGAGGCAGTTATAAAGCCAGAAAAGTCTTGAGAGGCAGTTATAAAGCCAGAAAAGTCTTGAGAGGCAGTTATAAAGTCAGAAAGTCTTGAGAGGCAGTTATAAAGTCAGAAAAGTCTTGAGAGGCAGTTATAAAGTCAGAAAAGTCTTGAGAGGCAGTTATAAAGTCAGAAAAGTCTTGAGAGGCAGTTATAAAGCCAGAAAAGTCTTGAGAGGCAGTTATAAAGTCAGAAAGTCTTGAGAGGCAGTTATAAAGTCAGAAAAGTCTTGAGAGGCAGTTATAAAGTCAGAAAAGTCTTGAGAGGCAGTTATAAAGTCAGAAAAGTCTTGAGAGGCAGTTATAAAGTCAGAAAAGTCTTGAGAGGCAGTTATAAAGTCAGAAAAGTCTTGAGAGGCAGTTATAAAGTCAGAAAAGTCTTGAGAGGCAGTTATAAAGTCAGAAAAGTCTTGAGAGGCAGTTATAAAGTCAGAAAGTCTTGAGAGGCAGTTATAAAGTCAGAAAAGTCTTGAGAGGCAGTTATAAAGTCAGAAAAGTCTTGAGAGGCAGTTATAAAGTCTGAAAAGTCTTGAGAGGCAGTTATAAAGTCAAAAAAGTCTTGAGAGGCAGTTATAAAGTCTGAAAAGTCTTGAGAGGCAGTTATAAAGTCAGAAAAGTCTTGAGAGGCAGTTATAAAGTCTGAAAAGTCTTGAGAGGCAGTTATAAAGTCAGAAAAGTCTTGAGAGGCAGTTATAAAGTCAGAAAAGTCTTGAGAGGCAGTTATAAAGTCAGAAAAGTCTTGAGAGGCAGTTATAAAGTCAGAAAGTCTTGAGAGGCAGTTATAAAGTCAGAAAAGTCTTGAGAGGCAGTTATAAAGTCAGAAAAGTCTTGAGAGGCAGTTATAAAGTCTGAAAAGTCTTGAGAGGCAGTTATAAAGTCAGAAAGTCTTGAGAGGCAGTTATAAAGTCAGAAAAGTCTTGAGAGGCAGTTATAAAGTCAGAAAAGTCTTGAGAGGCAGTTATAAAGTCAGAAAAGTCTTGAGAGGCAGTTATAAAGTCAGAAAGTCTTGAGAGGCAGTTATAAAGTCAGAAAAGTCTTGAGAGGCAGTTATAAAGTCAGAAAAGTCTTGAGAGGCAGTTATAAAGCCAGAAAAGTCTTGAGAGGCAGTTATAAAGTCAGAAAAGTCTTGAGAGGCAGTTATAAAGTCAGAAAAGTCTTGAGAGGCAGTTATAAAGTCAGAAAAGTCTTGAGAGGCAGTTATAAAGTCAGAAAAGTCTTGAGAGGCAGTTATAAAGTCAGAAAAGTCTTGAGAGGCAGTTATAAAGTCAGAAAAGTCTTGAGAGGCAGTTATAAAGTCAGAAAAGTCTTGAGAGGCAGTTATAAAGTCAGAAAAGTCTTGAGAGGCAGTTATAAAGTCAGAAAAGTCTTGAGAGGCAGTTATAAAGCCAGAAAAGTCTTGAGAGGCAGTTATAAAGTCAGAAAAGTCTTGAGAGGCAGTTATAAAGTCAGAAAAGTCTTGAGAGGCAGTTATAAAGTCAGAAAAGTCTTGAGAGGCAGTTATAAAGTCAGAAAAGTCTTGAGAGGCAGTTATAAAGTCAGAAAAGTCTTGAGAGGCAGTTATAAGGCCAGAAAAGTCTTGAGAGGCAGTTATAAAGTCAGAAAGTCAGACTCCTTTATCCAGTTCTCTGCGGTACACATATCGTGTATTCTATGATCGCCATGACGAAGATTTCATTCAGTACATGGTGCGGCTCTACCACACATGATTACATCCTCAACGGTTGACCTTTAACCTTCATGTGCGGCTTTATGATTGGAGCACCTGAACACTCGTGTGTGAAGTTCTCTCTGGAGTTCACCCTGCCAGCGGGCTCGGCCCAATCTCTCCAGGATACAGAAGGTCAGGTCATTCAGCTTCAGCTCCGAGTTCCCCTCCGGTCCGATCAGAGCTCGGTATCGGACCTCTTGTGAAGCCACCATCACCAGCCTTTCTGCCCACCTGAACACAAGCAGAGAGACACCTGTCAATCATCCGATCCACGGATGCCTACGTCATCATCGGTCGTGACGTCTCACTGGTTCTGGGCGTGTTCCAGCGTCACCAGTGTTCTGAGATCACATGTTCTGACGTCATCTGTGATGTCCACACGTGCTCTGTAGAAGACACAGGAGCCCTGGACACCGCTCGGGTCTTCTGACGTCACACTGAGCGGATACGGGTCCTCCGGCACGGAGTGACGTGTTTCATGAATGCCCGTGTTCCGGTCCACCTCCACGAACCTGAAACACGACACGAGCAATGACGTCATTACTTCATCTTCTGACCTATGGGTTCGCGCTGAACGCACCTGTCGTGTAGTGTGACGTGTTTCCGGGGTTCCGGTAACAGGTAGAACCGGACCTCCGGTGTTTGGCTCAGGCAGGTCCAGATAAAGTTCTGTGTGGGAGGATCCAGATGCAAACCGAACTCGGGCTGTCTGGTCTGCAGTCTCATCCAGAGAGTCTGAAGACTGATGCCGTCCAAACCCTCCAGAGCAACTTCATCCACAACAGCCTCCAGCGGGTCCATCATCTTCATCATCAACATCCGGGACATGCACCGGATGCTCTTCACACGTGCTTCTCTGAGGCAAACACTGTGATGACGTCACTGACGCCTGCAGGACACTTCCGGTACTACAAGCACCTGAGAACAACTCGTCTCAATCAAAACAAACATGATTTTATTCTTTATTTCTTTTATTCAGGAACATGAATAAACTCACACAGAAACAGTTTATTTATTTATTCATTATTTATTTATCCATTATTTATTTATTCATTATTTATTTATTCATTATTTTATTTATTCATTATTTATTTATTCATTATTTATTTATTCATTATTTTATTTATTCATTATTTTATTTATTCATTATTTATTTATTCATTATTTATTTATTCATTATTTTATTTATTCATTATTTTATTTATTCATTATTTATTTATTCATTATTTATTTATTCATTATTTTATTTATTCATTATTTTATTTATTCATTATTTATTTATTCATTATTTTATTTATTCATTATTTTATTTATATTTTATTTATTCATTATTTATTTATTCATTATTTATTTATTCATTATTTATTTATTCATTATTTTATTTATTCATTATTTTATTTATTCATTATTTTAATTATTCATTATTTATTTATTCATTAT
>CM065674.1:13322250-13324750 GCA_033220385.1 Triplophysa yarkandensis
AGACCAGAGAGAGAGAGAGAGAGACCAGAGAGAGAGAGAGAGAGAGAGACCAGAGAGACCAGAGAGAGAGAGAGAGAGACCAGAGAGAGAGAGAGAGAGAGAGAGAGAGAGAGAGAGAGAGAGAGAGACCAGAGAGAGAGAGACCAGAGAGAGAGAGAGAGACCAGAGAGACCAGAGAGAGAGAGAGACCAGAGAGAGAGAGAGACCAGAGAGAGAGAGACCAGAGAGAGAGAGAGAGACCAGAGAGACCAGAGAGACCAGAGAGAGAGAGAGACCAGAGAGATAGAGAGAGACCAGAGAGACCAGAGAGACCAGAGAGACCAGAGAGAGAGAGACCAGAGAGAGAGAGAGAGAGAGAGAGAGAGAGAGAGAGAGAGACCAGAGAGAGAGAGAGAGAGAGAGAGAGAGAGAGAGAGAGAGAGAGAGACCAGAGAGAGAGAGAGAGAGAGACTGAAAACTTATCTAGAATGGAGCAGCTCTGACCAGAAGTGGTGAAAAATCTCATCAGATATACAAGAAAAATGAAAAGAAAACGGAAGTTAACAAGTATGGAACTTTTTTCTTGTTAATAATTAATGCCAAGGCATCTTAAATATTAATATAGATTGTATTCAATTAAGTACAAAAGTAAGATAACAAGCACCATATATACATGTATATAACCAAAAATACAAACGGAAGCTTTTACCAAAACAAAAAGTGAAATGAGAGCTTTAAACCACCTGCTTCTTGGCAAGTGTGTCTATCTACATGATGTTGAGATAAAATGGCTCATATTAGTGTTCCTTATCAACAAAACAGATAAACATTTCTAAACGATATATAAAATTGGTAAATTGTGATTGTATGAGAGAACTCATCTGTCAAAGCCTCATGAAGTACTTCCACTGCCCAACACAAATGTCTTAAAACTGTTAAAGTAGCCTGCGTGTGCTTTTATTGCAGACTTGTCATACAATTAATAATGTTTACACATAATAGAAAAAAAGAGAAAAAATACCATTTGTTTGCAAACAAAAATATAAAAACATATTTATTTGTACAGAAACACTCTGTATCAACAATTATAACATTCACTAATATAATTTCAACTTTGTCATTGTGTGCACATCAAAGTCTTTACATATGCATTCAAAAGACTCTCTTAAAGGAAATCTGTTGAAAATTGATCCACAGCCATTTCTCCAAAAATTGTTTTTGTAATTTGTGCAAGAGTTCGCAAGCATGCCTCACTTATGGCCAGAGCTGAATCTCTTCTAGACACAACCACAAGACAAAACTGTTATGTTGTGTTGGATCAAAAATAACCCCATGTGTGAAATATACACAAATCAACCAAAACATGAAACTGTTGAGTGATAAGAACATGTGCATAACATAATAGAACTATTCGAAACCTACAAAACACAGAAAAATTACAAACTATTATATACAAAATACAAAAAGAAATACAAATACAACAAAAAGAAAAACAATAACATTTTGAAAAAGTTAAGCAGAGACCCAAATAAATCTGCACAAATCCTTTTAGTTCTTATAAAATTATCTAACACATAAAATAATAAAACAGCCCAAAATAAGAACAAAACTACACTAAAATCCCTCATTCAATACCACATTATCACACAAATACATTTCAAGTCTAAGTAAGTAACCCAAAGCTACAGAAAAACTACCCACAACACAAGCAAGTGTTTTGTACCTGTGATGAGAGTGTGTCGGTGCTTCTGCTGATGTGATGTGTGTTGTGATGTGATGTGTGTGTGTGGTGTTGTGTTGTGTAATTGCAGTGCTGTCACGTGTTCACATCAGGACGCCGGTTCATTAATATGTTAAGTTCGATGTAATGTTGTGTATTTGTGTTATTATCTTACACTGACACAATTACAAAACATCTGACACTCCACAGTCAAGTGTTTATTAAATGGAAGTAAATGTTGTTTCATTAACAGAATTACTCTTAATATCTTTTTCTGACTTCTGTAGAAACAACAATCTAATGCAGGTCCGCTGCTGTGCCTTGAAACAGTACATAAACATTTGTGTGTGTGCACAGATCGAGCTCAAGTGTGTCACCTGCTGTGATGTGTGTCTCCTGTGACCCTGAAAGGTCACGACAGCCACATGGAGTCAATGTTAATCCTCCTCTCCCCAGTCTCTGTTTGACTGCACTGTGACCTTTAAGACCCGAGTGACCCGCAGACCACCGACAGATAGAAGATATCCATGAATAACACAAACACTAAAGAACATTTAATCACAGAAAAGGGATTCATTGTGTGTACAGTGTGTGTGTGTGTGTGTGTGTGTGTGTGTGTGTGTGTGTGTGTGTGTGTGTGTGTGTGTGTGTGTGTGTGTGTGTGTGTGTGTGTGTGTGTGTGTTCACAGTATGTGTGTTCACTCCTCCGGGTGTGTTTTGACAGTATGTGTGTTCACATGTTACCTGTACTGTGTTGTTTTTGGAGCAAGCTCCTAAGAATTTCACTCATCAGGGCACATG
>CM065674.1:13332250-13334750 GCA_033220385.1 Triplophysa yarkandensis
TACAGATGCTGAACGGGGCAGTTCTGAGTCCTAAGATGCGTGAGATAGGGGTGCATGTGTCCGCTCGGGGGACGGGTTTGGGTGCTATAAAGACATGAGAAGAGGACGCTGGTCTAGAGGGATAATGGTTTGATTTGGATTTGTTGGGTTTTGAGGTGATGCTTGACCACATATACGGCTTAGAGTTTCCACTTATAAAAGGCTGAGCAGTATTCAGAGAGATTGATGGGACAGCATCATCAAGTCCCGCCCCCAGAAGTATGTCATCATACGAGCCAGAGTCCTCCTCCTCTGTCAGCAGGACTCCATCTTGCCAGCAAGTGTCTTGTGTCTCAGGGTCATAGGTCGTTTCAGTGAGAGCAGCTAGTGTGGTTCCCATGAGGTTGTTGCTGGAGTTCGGTTTTAATTTGTTCAAACATGATGTTGTTGCTACACAGGAGATAAGCGTGTTTGGTGACACAAGCACCTGACAGACACTCATCTGTTCTTCACACGTCGCTGAAGGACGAGTCGGGTGTTTAGAAGAAATGTTTGAATACACAGCTCTGGACTTCACCTGTGCCTGAGAGAGAAAAAGAGAGAGATGGTGATTGACTTGTAACAGTCCATCACCGGCTCCTTATTGGCTGTGATGTGAGACAGAGGGCGGAGTCACCTGTGCAGGTTTGTGGGCATGCAGACTGAACTCACCAGCTTCAGAGATTTCGTCACTCTTAAGACACAACCGTCCACCATTAAGCGCCATGCAAGGTGAGCAGTGTTTCTCGCATCAACCAGACCTGACAGCATACAAAACACAATCCAGTTTGTTCATATGCTTTTATTTCACAAGTGTGTGTGTGTGTGTGTGTGTGTGTGTGTGTGTACCCGAGTGCTCTCGTCCTGTGAACTGGATGCCAAGGTCCTCTAGAGCTCCTCTCAGACCTTTGGGCTTCCGATTATAAAAGAGCTAAAAAACCAAGCACAAATGTGTTAAGTGTTGTGCTGTACAGACAATATTTTATAAAATGTAATTTACAAAAAGTGTATGTGTGTGTTACCCTGTATGTGGCTCGAAGGTCAATCCAGCTTTTCAGAGCTTCAGGAACAGTGATCTGCTTTCTTCTGCACTCATACAGCAAACAAACACCCAAATCCCAATCTACACACACACACACACACACACACACACACGCACACACGCATGATACCAGTGTCATGTTGGGGGCTTGCTAAGAATGATGGGTAAATTGAGTTTTAGTCTCACCTGACCATGTGATAAAAGTACAGGGACTTCCAGAGGGGGCGGAGCTTTTACTGTCAGTTTCAAAAGCCAAGCCCCTCTCCTGCTGGAGGGTGTGTAACCAGCGCAGGAATCTGGAGAGACAAACCTGGAGAGGCGGTGCAAACTCCACCTGTTCCTGTCAACCCATCCAACGGCAGATACGATAAGTGGCAGATGAATACATCTGAAAACATGCATCACCAGAAGTGTGACATCACCTGCGTGATGCCTGTAAGCTCGGTGCAGAATTCTGACAACACTGGATGTTCCTGCGGCTGAACATAAGTGTGAAACTCCGACTCGATGTTTCCGTTTTCAGCGTTTAGCAGGACAGCTGGAAACTCAACTGTGTAGAGAACGGACATTAAGTCAAAGAGAATGAGACGAAGAAGAACAAAAACCATGAAAACTTCTCACTGATCTCTTGGCCGAGGCTGTTCTTCTCTCTCCAGCACGTGGATTCAAAATCAATGATGATAAAATATGAGAAGTGTTGCTCTGTAAAACATTGAGATAAATGTGAGCTTCATCAAAACACTCAAGCAGATATAACTGAAACCAAAGACACAGATCTGTTACTGCGGACAGAAGGTTTCCTCCGGCCGTCATTACACGAGTGACTGCGTTTCCTGATCAGACCCAACTCCCTACAAACATATCAACAGATCATTTATAATCTAAGAGCAGAACACACAACTATTGTATCATAACTGCTGACACAATATCAAACAAATCATTTATTACAATTACTCAAATATAAATACTGCTATTAGTCTAATTCATCAATCAAACCAGACAAAAACACACACACACAGCAGTGAACACAAACACACACAGCAGTGAACACACACACACACACACACACACAGCAGTGAACACACACACACACACACACACACACACAGCAGTGAACACACACAAACACACAACAGTGAACACACACACACAACAGTGAACACAAACACACAGCAGTGAACACAAACACACAGCAGTGAGCACAAACACACAACAGTGAACACACACACACAACAGTGAACACAAACACACAGCAGTGAACACAAACACACAACAGTGAAAACAAACACACAGCAGTGAACACACACACACAACAGTGAACACACACACACAACAGTGAACACACACACACAACAGTGAACACACACACACAACAGTGAACACACACACACACAACAGTGAACACACACACACACAACAGTGAACACACACACACAACAG
>CM065674.1:13339750-13349750 GCA_033220385.1 Triplophysa yarkandensis
TTACAAACACTCACTGCACAACTGACAGAGAGGTATACATTATACAGAACCAAAGATGTTCAACACTATGTGTTTGTGTAGGTTGTGCGTGTGTTTAGGCGTGTGGGTCAGTCATATGCATTGAGTGTTCTTCAGTTCTTATACAGTGAAAATCTACAACAAACACCAGCAACGAAACAACAACATTTACAGCAGGTAACTACACACACGCATACATGTGTGCGCACACACACACTCACAAATGTTGATGTGTGTGTTTCAGATGAGTGTGTGTTTGAGGGAAATGTGTGTGTTGTATGTCGGCCCATTGCCCAGTGATACTACAGAGAAAAAGATACACAAACTGTTCAGATGTTGTGGTGGTGTAAGGACTGTGCGATTCCTGCACAAGACACACGGGGTAAGAACACATGAAAACAAGCACAATTGTCATGTGTATCAAAAAACTAAAGTGTATGTTTGTTTAGGTTCATGCTGAGGTTGTGTTCGATCATCTTGAAGGAGCTCAGCTGGCTGTCAATCATCTGAAAGAACATCACATCACTGACTGTCACATCAAGGTCATCATCACCTTTGGAAAAATAACATGAATGTTTATTTCATTCGAGAGGTTGTGTTGGCTCAGTTGTGTGTTTTTGTGTAGGTGCGTCGTCCAGTACACGAGCTGTGTTTGGATTTGGACGAGCGAGTCTCTGAACGTCAGCGGGATGTTCTGAACAATCATGTGATCTATGTGTGTAATCTTTCCTCTAAACATCATCACCATGAAGATTTGCTGCAGAACTTCAAACAGTTTGGTCCCATTCAACACATCATCAGACCTGAAAAGCATGGTGGGAAACGCCGCAGCAGACACGCCTTCATCAGTGAGGACACGTTCACTCAGTATGTGTGACGCTGTAAAAACAGTGATGACATGAACAAACCTGTGTGTGTGTGTGTGTGTGTGTGTGTGTGTGTGTGTGTGTGTGTGTGTGTGTGTGTGTGTGTGTGTGTGTGTGTGTGTGCGTGTGTGCGCGTGCGTGCATGTGTTGTAGAGTTTGAGCGCAATGAGAGTGCTCAGGTAGCAGTGGGCATCAACCTGCAGATGGGTAACAGGATGTTATCAGTGTGCCACGCTCTGACCCCGTGCCACATGACATCATGGACACACACGCAGACTGTCGTTACAGAAACCAGCCCAGAGACAGCAGAGCAGACACGGGGTTTTGAAGTGAGTAACTACTGTCAATCTAACAATCCTGTAATAAAGTAGTAATCACAAATGACATGATACCAAGTGTGTGTGCCAGTTTTCACATGTACAGCAGCAGCCACAGATGGAACATCACATAGAGAAACTTGATGGGAAAGTGGGAAAAGTGTTTGAAGCGCTGGAGGAGAACTGCATGAGCATCGTCATCCTGCCAGGAATCAGGAGGTACTGACACGCGCACACACACACACACACACACACACACACACACACACACACACACACACACACACAGTGATGAGTTCTCTATATCTGATCATGTTTGTGTTTTCAGCGGTCCCGTGGATTATCTTGGTCTGTGCTTCATTCACATCAAAAGTGATGACATTATCTTGACCGCTTAGATGATGTCACAGAAACCAATGATTGGTCCTCAGATGGTGTGTAATTGGCTGAAGTTCATTGATATAAGCAGCTGTACAAAGAATCAATATGAGATGCTTTGTTTTTAAAGTTTTATAATGTATTTACACACTGTAATAAACATCTGTGATGAGACGTTTATCATGTTTATTCACTTCATAAAGAGAGTCCAGGAGAGTTCACTTAGCTCACTTCTTGTGTTTACAGGGTTCAGTCAGTGATTATGGTTTCTGATATCATACTGGGTCTTGTGTTGTAAGCTTAAGTCACTCACATGTGTTTTACGTTTATAAGAGTCAGGCTGTCATGATACCAGATAATAATAATCATTAGCAAAACAAGTGCTCTACAGATGTTTTAATTCAACCTTAAGCCATTAAAATCTGTGAACTTGTTTAGATTTTCTTTTGTAAATCAAGTAATGCAGCCATTTCCAATAACTAAACTTGAGTTTAGATTGTCATTACCTTAATAATTACATTTATTCATGTGGCAGATGCTTTATCCATAGGGACTCACAAGTATTGTACAGTATATATATATATAAAATCACTACAGAGTAAACAGGGATAAGATGTCTTACTCAAGGACACTTCATATATTCTGTCGACACGGATTCAATCCAACAACCCTCTGATGAAGGTCAACTCTCTATCCACCAGATCACAACTGACATCATCAGGAAAACCACAGAGAACATTTCTAACATTATTGTAAAAAGTCACACAGTTTTACTAAGAAAGATTCTTTAATTTGATCTCCCCTGTAGGAAGAAATATTTTAACATACAAAACAAACTGTTAGAACTTCAAAACATTTGACACTTTTTTTTAGCCATTGTCAAAGTGAGTGAAAGGGAAGCATAAAGACAGAAGAACCCTCATGAGAAATAAATTAACTCATGTCACAATCCATCACAACATTTAAAAACAAGGTACACACACTTTTCCAAACCGTGTTAAAATATCGCGCATGACCAGACAGACACACACGCTAACAAACAGACACGCACATGGATTATGGCTCAGTGAACTTCGGCACCTTTATAACGTACTGAACTTCAGCCAAACACAGACAAGATGAGGGCCGTGTCACATGAAAGATGTTTTAAGTGCTGTACTCTGATTGGCTGTTAACAATATCTGGACTAAGAGGGCCTTCTGATTGGTTGAGCTACCAAGCTTGAGGAACATCAAAGAGTGTTGCTGGTGTTGTCTCCAAGTCTACATACAGAATACAAACATCAGATCATTGTGTATAGTACCGCAGGGAAATTCTCTGCACACAAACTCACCATCTGACGTGCTCTTTTTGTGCTTGCGGTTCCGTTTACCTCGACTTTGATTGGCCTCAGTCTCTTTCTGATCTGGGCTTGAACACGCTCCATCTTTATGTTGCCTGAAAAACACAACAGACAAGCAGATCATGAGTCATGACATCAGCTAGGTTATAGCCAATGTATGAAAAGAAATGAACCGTACTTCTGTCCCAACCAGTCTCCTGTCTCTCCAGAACCGCTGACATCAGTTTGTGAAGTGTCTTCTATAACAAATCATGAAGATTCATGATGACGAAACAGGAAATACTTAAGACATGTGGTTATGTGAGTTCTGACACAAAAAAAAAATGTACCTTCAGTTTTGATCTTCTTGACACTGCAGTAATGAGTCCAGCTGCTGTCAGCATCACAGTTCTGCTCCTCTAGAGAGGGACTGATGCTTCTCTTCATTGAACGCTGCCTACGCACACACGCGCGCACACACACACACTATAACGAACACGCTCGATTCACACTGCTATAGGTCTTAGGAACACACTCACGTGCTGTGGGCGTGGCTAAAGCCAGAGGTGGTCATCATGGCAGCAGTGCTGTAGGAAGTGTCTGACCATCCATCATTAGCCCACCTCCTGTTAGTGTTTGTGTTCTTCTGTATGGATTGTAAATACTCAGCGTAGGTCTGGATGCGGTAACTCTCTGCATACCGGCTCGTGTTTATAGCTGTAGGCACACACGCACAAACACACAGTTCTGTACTCAGACCGCTAATGTTGTCAACACATGTTCTAGAGTTGGGAATGAGGTACCTATCTGCACTTGTTCTGTCTGACTGAGAGACACGAAGGCTGATGTATCATCAACCCATGAAACCTGGATGTTGCCTGAGCAAAAACACAAATACAGAGCTAAGAATACACAAACAAACACACAGATAGAAAGAGTGTGCGTGTATGCGTTACCGAAAGCACTGAAGAGCTGATAAAGGTCACATGTTTTCCATTCTTTAGGGAATGTGACATATAGAACGTGATCTCTGTTAGGCTTCACTGAAACAAACAGATGTAATGAGTGTCCAAAATAAAAACTGAACACTGGTTTAATACCTCTAATGTGTGAGTGCCTGTGTGTGTGTGTGTGTGTGTGTGTGTGTGTGTGTGTGTGTGTGTGCGTGTGTGCACTACATTAAACATGTTCTGTGATTGATTAAAACAAATGCCATTTATCAATAAGTGAGAATAAATATAACAGGTGTCTTACAGTCTGGTCCACACATGTTGAGGTAAGGAATGTCAATAACTCTCATCAGGAACAATCTAGAAGAAACAAACATTTACACATATTAACACACACACACACACACACACACACACACACACACACACACAGCTGTGTAAACTGCGGTCCATGTCCGTCACTCACTTATTATAAAAGGGTTCAAGGAGTTTTGAGCGAGCAGAGATGTGACTCTTAGGAGGAGTAAGAAAAGTACCTGAGGAACAAAAGATCCACCATGAACAAAAGCATGCACACAATCATGAATTACACACAATTTTTTTAAATGTGAATCAATGTATTACTCAGTACTAAAAACATGAAGTTATTTAAACACACACACCCAGGTAGTTTGCCATGGAGATGAAACACAGTCCAGTGATGTATGCATCATAACCAGCTTCATGTAGTTGTTCTGATGATGTGTCATAACTCTGCAAATCTTCTGGACATTCTACACAAACAAGCAGAACTGTGTAAAATAAACACTGTTGTGTTTGATAAACCAGTGTAACTGACAGTGTGTTGTGTACCTGTTTTGGGTGATTTGAATGGTTTCTCTCGGAGCTGTTTGTGTAGTTCTGCCAAAGATGTGTTATTAATGATCTCCTTAAACACAAACCAATAAAGACAACATGAAACACGCGCGCATGCACGCACGCACGCACGCAGACAACATGACAGAAACATACACACACACTGAGATTATTCCATAGATGTCAAGAACCTTAAAGGGTTGTGAAGACGACATCAGTTTGGTGTCTAACAGCCTGAAACACACACAGAGGCACACAAACACAGGAAATGAGAGAGCGTACACAACAGCAGTCATTAGATATGTTGTCTGTCAGTACCTGGGAAACACAGACATGGACACCTCCTTAAAATCATCCAGCTCCTGCACAAATACAGAGTAAGAAATCCAGAGTACAATCGCACAACTCAGATTTGTGTTGATTTGTGTGTTTGAATGTTTACCTCAGGCAGCGGTCCACAGAACTGATTGATAGTGTGCATTACATCTAACAACATGTTGTGTCCAACAACCAGCTTGCCCTGAATTGAACACACATGGTTGATTTATTAATGATTGTGGATGTATTTGTTCCGAGGTGAAATGAGTTACTTACAGACTTTGAGATGATTCTGATAACTCTGGAGAAACCCACAGCATCATTCAATTCCTCCTAAATGCACATACACACGCACGCACGCACGCAGGCCAAGACACACACACACACAATATTATACAAGTGTGCATACAAGTTTGTATAAAAGTGTGTAAGCGAGTGTGAGCCAGTGCGTGTGCACAGGTGTTGTTGTGTTGAAGCACCTGCTCTCTCTGCTGTTTCTGCTGTTCTCTTCTTCTCCTCTCATCTTCATCCACCTTACTGATCTGAATGAAACGCTCCTTCTGTAACACACACACACACACACACACACACACACACACACACGCTATAAACACGCACACATGCAGTAGAATGTGTGTACTGTTTTTTGAGAGTGTTTAGCGTGAGTTTCCACCTTGTCGTTCTCAATAGTCTCTACATGAAGACCTTTAGAATACCTGCAGAAAAAAACAGACAAAATTGTTTTCCTGCACATGAACATTTACACACCACCTCTCTTCCAATGTGTGCGCATGTCCAAGTATCTTACTTTGAGTTGAGAGTCTGATAGATAAGCTTCCTCTGAAATCTGAAACACACACAAGATCATCATCAGGATAACAAACACATCGGCTAATAACATTAAAACCCAAACTAAATCTCTCAATTCTAATCTGTAAAATTCAAACAAGCACACGTGATTAATACACACAAACATGAAGTAAACTTACACACAACTTTAAATGCGCTTACCCTGTGCAGGGCTCCAGGTCCAGAGATTTCTCAGAATTCTTCAGAAGATTTTCAACCTTCTCTCTGTGTCACACAAACACACACGGTTAAATTCAAATTACACATCAAATCACGCGCTCATGTGTGTGTGTGTGTGTGTGTGTGTGTGTGTGTGTGTGTGTGTGTGTGTGTGTGTGTGTGTGTGTGTGTGTGTGATCATGTCTATGTGACTCACTCCACATTCTTAATAAACGTTCTCTGGTCTTCTGGGATGTTATGGAAACTCATGCCAGAGTTTGGTGTGAACGTCATTGGACCGCTGCCGTTGATCTGACTCCGCCTCTCCTCATACTGCTCTCTCAACTGAGACTCCTCCTCCTGCGTCAGATACGGGATCCCTATGGCGACAGCACGTGAGTGACAGGTGCAAGTCAATTTCACAGTAGCTATCACACACACTCACCACTGCGGAAGACTTTGTTGAAGTCAAACCCCTGACTGGCCAAGAAATCAATGCTGGAACTCTGAAGGGACACACAATTCAACAAATCACACAACACACACTAAGCTGAACAAAAGACTACACGCAACATCTTGTTACTGCGAACTACACAACGTGACTACACACAGATTGTGTGTCTCTCACCTGACACATGAACTTGATGTCCGGAGATGTGCGGTTGAAGGGTTTGGGGAAGATGTAGAAGTTGAACGCTTTAGTTACGTATCTGTGTAACAGAACACAGCGTTATACACTTGTGCGAGTTATTTTGTGTGTTTGGGAGGTTGTGTTGTATCGCTATGATGTTTATTATGTTAATATCATGACAGCGAGTTGGGTTCTGCTCACATTGATTTACTTGGGTTATATCTGAAGGTGCAGAGACCAAACTGGAACAGGAGGAAGTTCATGGAGTGCTACACAAAATGAACACAAGTGTCAAACATCCTTTAATACACACATCACATAGTTTACTTTTACATTTACATTTATTCATTACACAGACTCTTTAATCAAAAGTATCTTACAGTATTATACAGTATATATATCACTGTAGGGTAATCAGATGTAAGATGTCTTCAAGAACACTTCAGTTATTATCTGTGACACTGAGATTCAAACCAACAACCTTCTGATCACAAGAACACAACTGACACACAACGGACACACAACGGACACACAACGGACACACAACGGACACACATCTGACACACAACGGACACACATCTGACACACAACGGACACACATCTGACACTGACACACATCTGACACACATCTGACACACATCTGACACACATCTGACACACATCTGACACACAACTGACACACAACTGACACACAACTGACACACAACTGACACACAACTGACACACAACTGACACACAACTGACACACAACTGACACACAACTGACACACAACTGACACACAACTGACACACATCTGACACACAACTGACACACATCTGACACACATCTGACACACATCTGACACACATCTGACACACATCTGACACACATCTGACACACATCTGACACACATCTGACACACATCTGACACACATCTGACACACATCTGACACACAACTGACACACATCTGACACACAACTGACACACAACTGACACACAACTGACACACAACTGACACACAACTGACACACATCTGACACACATCTGACACACATCTGACACACATCTGACACACATCTGACACACATCTGACACACATCTGACACACATCTGACACACAACTGACACACAACTGACACACAACTGACACACAACTGACACACAACTGACACACAACTGACACACAACTGACACACAACTGACACACAACTGACACACAACTGACACACAACTGACACACAACTGACACACAACTGACACACATCTGACACACATCTGACACACATCTGACACACATCTGACACACATCTGACACACATCTGACACACATCTGACACACATCTGACACACATCTGACACACATCTGACACACATCTGACACACATCTGACACACATCTGACACACATCTGACACACATCTGACACACATCTGACACACATCTGACACACAACTGACACACAACTGACACACAACTGACACACAACTGACACACATCTGACACACATCTGACACACATCTGACACACATCTGACACACAACTGACACACAACTGACACACATCTGACACACATCTGACACACATCTGACACACATCTGACACACATCTGACACACATCTGACACACATCTGACACACATCTGACACACATCTGACACACATCTGACACACATCTGACACACATCTGACACACATCTGACACACATCTGACACACATCTGACACACATCTGACACACATCTGACACACATCTGACACACAACTGACACACAACTGACACACAACTGACACACAACTGACACACAACTGACACACAACTGACACACAACTGACACACAACTGACACACAACTGACACACATCTGACACACATCTGACACACATCTGACACACATCTGACACACATCTGACACACATCTGACACACATCTGACACACATCTGACACACATCTGACACACATCTGACACACATCTGACACACATCTGACACACATCTGACACACATCTGACACACATCTGACACACATCTGACACACATCTGACACACATCTGACACACAACTGACACACAACTGACACACAACTGACACACAACTGACACACATCTGACACACATCTGACACACATCTGACACACATCTGACACACATCTGACACACAACTGACACACAACTGACACACAACTGACACACATCTGACACACATCTGACACACATCTGACACACATCTGACACACATCTGACACACATCTGACACACATCTGACACACATCTGACACACATCTGACACACATCTGACACACATCTGACACACATCTGACACACATCTGACACACAACTGACACACAACTGACACACAACTGACACACAACTGACACACAACTGACACACAACTGACACACAACTGACACACAACTGACACACAACTGACACACAACTGACACACAACTGACACACAACTGACACACAACTGACACACAACTGACACACAACTGACACACAACTGACACACAACTGACACACAACTGACACACAACTTTGTGTATCCGCGCGCATGTCTTTACCTTCCTCAGTTTGCTGTATCTCTCCTCTGGTGTGTCCAGTCCATTTGTCAGAGCGCTGACTGACGGCCCATCACTGATTCCTACACAACAAACAATACACAAATTAATACACAAACACACAATTTAACATGTGTGTGTGTTATATGAACTGACCTGTAAACTCTCCATCTATAGAAATGAAATCTGCCTCTTCTACAGCTTCACACACCCGAAGAAGAGTCTCCTTAAAATCTACACAAGTACACACGTTAATAAACACACACACACACACACACACACACACACACACACACACACACACACACACACACACACACACACACACACACACACACACACACACACACACACACACACACACACACACACACACACACACACACACACACACACACACACACACACACACACACACACACACACACACACACACACACACACACACACACACACACACACACACACACACACACACACACACACACACACACACACACACACACACACACACACACACACACACACACACACACACACACACACACACACGAGGAAGTGTCTCCTTAAAATCTACACAAGTACACACATTAATAAACACACACACACACACACACACACACACACCCGAGGAAGTGTCTCCTTAAAATCTACACAAGTACACACATTAATAAACACACACACACACACACACACACACACGAGGAAGTGTCTCCTTAAAATCTACACAAGTACACACATTAATAAACACACACACACACACACACACCCGAGGAAGTGTCTCCTTAAAATCTACACAAGTA
>CM065674.1:13354750-13367250 GCA_033220385.1 Triplophysa yarkandensis
TCTTCCTAACATGAGGTGAAATCACAGTGTATATAGTACAGTGTATAGTGTTTTCCTGTGTGTGTGTGTGTGCGTGCGTGCGTGTGTGCGTGCGTGCGTGCGTGTGTTTGTGTGTGTCAGGTTGTTGAGTTTCATGAGGGATGAGGATCTGTCTTCAGATCCGTTCAGGATTCAGGATTCACTCCACAGACGTGCTTTCCTGCTGGAGATTCAGAACCTCGAAGTGAAGGCCCCAGAGAACTTGTGGGAGTATAAAGTGTGTTTGAGTCTTAAAAAGAATTTTTTTTTGAGGATGTTGAATTTTCTTTGAATTGTGCGTCTGTTTGTCTAGGCATTAAATTTGGGTAAATCTCTCTTTCTGCTGATCGGTCTGCGAGATTCCCCACGTCTTACTCTTCTTTACCTGTATCTGTTTGATTATGATGAGACGTTTCTACCCTTCATAAACACCAGTTGGCTTTCACACACAGCCAGCATGATTCAGGACGGCCCCTCTAACAAAACTCTGGTATGTGTTTGTTTTGTGTGTTTGCATTGTTACCTGATAAACTAACATCTGAAAGAGGATTTCCTTTACGTGATGTAGCACGATTGGCAAAGCTGGCGTCAGTGGGTGGGACTTCTGGCCATGCACAGTCTGCTGCCCTATCAGCTGCTGGTTGACTATGCATGGGGTTGGCTGAACATTCATTACTGGACATCACGAGTCATCATTTTAAATGCTTACTTACTATCATTGCTGGAGATCTGCTTTATTTGGAGACTGTGTCGCAGAGGAGAAATAATGTACACACACCACCCAAACACTCACTCTCAGAGACAAACATTAACATGATTATATTTTCAGTACCATGTTATATTATAACATCCCTTGATACGATATAATATTTACAGTTGATGTTCATCTCCCTTGTTTAACTGTGTTGGTTCTTTTTCAGGATCCTCCCGTCCCGGCTGTGGCTTCATTGGAAGAAGTTAATGTTACAGTGGTTTGTGTTTGTCCTGTTGTGGCCGCTCATTCCTCAGTTTCTCTGCAACTTTGTGTTTTATGAAGGTCTCTACTTAAACCCCATATATAATATAGTGATTTTAAGTAAAATACTCATCAATTCAGACATTGGACATCTAAATATCTGACATGCACACACTTGGGTTTCCATGTTATGTAGACATTTGTTTTTCATACTGTAAAAATTGTATAATCTATTATTTTACCTACACATCACAGAAAAACATTTTAATTTAGCTTTTCTCTTTAAAACCAAAATGGATCACTGGTGTTGGTGTTCACTCTACCTGTGTAAATGTGTAACCACTTTTATGACAGAAATGTTATTTATTTAAAGAAATGTTCAAATCGTTTATATCAATATTTTGTTATAAAAATCTATTTTCTTATTGTTTTCTCACTTTTTCTATAAAAAGTATACAGCTTTTTCTACATAGTTGTAATAAACGTTTCACAAAGATGCTGTGTAATTTTTGTTATATATTAAAACAGATGTAAAATAATTCATGTCTACACCTAATTCTATAGGGATCATATAATATATGATCTCATACTGAGATATAAACACGGATGTTCATATACTGTGAGAATAGTTTGTGATCTTATGAGAACTTCTGAGATATAAACACTGATGTTCATGTTCTTCTGAGATATAAACACTGGTGTTCATGTTCTTCTGAGATATAAACGCTGATGTTCATGTTCTTCTGAGATATAAACGCTGATGTTCATGTTCTTCTGAGATATAAACGCTGATGTTCATGTTCTTCTGAGATATAAACGCTGATGTTCATGTTCTTCTGAGATATAAACACTGATGTTCATGTTCTTCTGAGATATAAACACTGATGTTCATGTTCTTCTGAGATATAAACGCTGATGTTCATGTTCTTCTGAGATATAAACGCTGATGTTCATGTTCTTCTGAGATATAAACGCTGATGTTCATGTTCTTCTGAGATATAAACGCTGATGTTCATGTTCTTCTGAGATATAAACACTGATGTCCATGTTCTTCTGAGATATAAACGCTGATGTTCATGTTCTTCTGAGATATAAACACTGATGTTCATGTTCTTCTGAGATATAAACACTGATGTTCATGTTCTTCTGAGATATAAACACTGATGTCCATGTTCTTCTGAGATATAAACACTGATGTGCATGTTCTTCTGAGATATAAACACTGATGTTCATGTTCTTCTGAGATATAAACGCTGATGTTCATGTTCTTCTGAGATATAAACGCTGATGTTCATGTTCTTCTGACATGTTCTTCTGAGATATAAACGCTGATGTTCATGTTCTTCTGAGATATAAACACTGATGTCCATGTTCTTCTGAGATATAAACACTGATGTTCATGTTCTTCTGAGATATAAACACTGATGTTCATGTTCTTCTGAGATATAAACACTGATGTCCATGTTCTTCTGAGATATAAACACTGATGTCCATGTTCTTCTGAGATATAAACACTGATGTTCATGTTCTTCTGAGATATAAACACTGATGTCCATGTTCTTCTGAGATATAAACACTGATGTTCATGTTCTTCTGAGATATAAACACTGATGTGCATGTTCTTCTGAGATATAAACGCTGATGTTCATGTTCTTCTGAGATATAAACACTGATGTTCATGTTCTTCTGAGATATAAACACTGATGTTCATGTTCTTCTGAGATATAAACACTGATGTTCATGTTCTTCTGAGATATAAACACTGATGTTCATGTTCTTCTGAGATATAAACACTGATGTCCATGTTCTTCTGAGATATAAACACTGATGTCCATGTTCTTCTGAGCTCTCTGATTGGAGCTTGACGGTGATTGGTTAATGGTTTAAAATGATCTTTCTGAAGTCTTTATGGGCTGAGTGTATAGAGAACAGAACTCAACATGTTTAACAGTCTTAAACTCTTATCATGCATGAGCTCTTCTGTAAAAACAGCTGTACAGAGAACATAGACTTTGACAGAATCATCATCAATTCAACCTTTATTCAGTTCTCTGGGGGTTTGCAGAGGTTTATTCATATAGTCATATATAGCCGAATAGTCATAACCCCGCTGAGAGAGGAGTGTGTAGTTTAGAGACGCTCCCTTACCTTCGGACATGGCCACGCCCACCCCGGAAGTCACACGTGTGTGTGTTTGAGAGGTTGTGGCGGTGTGTGTGCGGTCCAGATCCGCTTGGGTTGGGTTGGGTTCGGTTGTGCTGGACTCATGGTGTCTGTGGTGGATCTGTGATGCTGCGGCGGGTTCGAGCGCAGCTCCGGCAGGCGGCGGATCAGATGGCGAGAAGACCGGAAGTGTTCTGCGGAGCGATAGCGCTCACCTGTGCGCTCATATTACCCCTCACATTCACCTACGGGTAACTACACACAAACACACACTAACTACACACTATCTACACACACTAACTACACACTAACTACACACACAATCTACACACAATCTACACACACTAACTACACACAATCTACACACACTAACTACACACAATCTACACACAATCTACACACACAATCTACACACACAATCTACACACAATCTACACACACAATCTACACACAATCTACACACACTAACTACACACAATCTACACACAATCTACACACACTAACTACACACAATCTACACACACAATCTACACACACAATCTACACACACAATCTACACACACAATCTACACACAATCTACACACACAATCTACACACAATCTACACACACTAACTACACACAATCTACACACAATCTACACACACAATCTACACACACAATCTACACACACAATCTACACACACAATCTACACACACACACAATCTACACACACACAATCTACACACACAATCTACACACACAATCTACACACACACAATCTACACACACAATCTACACACACAATCTACACACACAATCTACACACACAATCTACACACACAATCTACACACAATCTACACACACAATCTACACACACAATCTACACACACAATCTACACACAATCTACACACACAATCTACACACACAATCTACACACACAATCTACACACACAATCTACACACAATCTACACACACAATCTACACACACAATCTACACACACAATCTACACACAATCTACACACACAATCTACACACAATCTACACACAATCTACACACACAATCTACACACACAATCTACACACACAATCTACACACACAATCTACACACAATCTACACACACAATCTACACACACAATCTACACACACAATCTACACACACAATCTACACACAATCTACACACACTAACTACACACACAATCTACACACACAATCTACACACACAATCTACACACACAATCTACACACACAATCTACACACACAATCCACACACAATCTACACACACAATCTACACACACAATCTACACACACAATCCACACACAATCCACACACACAATCCACACACACAATCTACACACACAATCCACACACAATCTACACACACAATCTACACACACAATCTACACACACAATCTACACACACAATCTACACACACAATCTACACACACAATCTACACACACAATCTACACACACAATCTACACACAATCTACACACAATCTACACACACTAACTACACACACTAACTACACACAATCTACACACACAATCTACACACACAATCTACACACACAATCTACACACACAATCTACACACACAATCTACACACACAATCTACACACACAATCCACACACAATCTACACACACAATCTACACACACAATCTACACACACAATCTACACACACAATCTACACACACAATCTACACACACAATCTACACACACAATCTACACACACAATCTACACACACAATCTACACACACAATCTACACACACAATCTACACACACAATCCACACACACAATCCACACACACAATCTACACACACAATCTACACACACAATCTACACACACAATCTACACACACAATCTACACACACAATCTACACACAATCTACACACAATCTACACACACAATCTACACACACAATCTACACACACAATCTACACACACAATCTACACACACAATCTACACACACAATCTACACACACAATCTACACACAATCTACACACACAATCTACACACACAATCTACACACACAATCTACACACACAATCTACACACACAATCTACACACACAATCTACACACACAATCTACACACAAACACACACTAACTACACACTATCTACACACAATCTACACACACAAACACACACACAAACACACACTAACTACACACAATCTACACACAAACACACACTAACTACACACACTAACTACACACACAATCTACACACACACAATCTACACACACACAATCTACACACACACAATCTACACACACAATCTACACACACAATCTACACACACTAACTACACACTAACTACACACACTAACTACACACAAACTACACACAAACTACACACTAACTACACACACTAACTACACACACTAACTACACACAAACTACACACAAACACACACAATCTACACACACTAACTACACACAAACACACACTAACTACACACAATCTACACACACAATCTACACACACAATCTACACACACTAACTACACACTAACTACACACACTAACTACACACTAACTACACACACTAACTACACACACTAACTACACACAAACTACACACAAACACACACAATCTACACACACTAACTACACACAATCTACACACACAATCTGCACACAATCTACACACACAATCTACACACACAATCTACACACACAATCTACACACACAATCTACACACACAATCTACGAATTCCAGGTTTGAGAGGTAAATTCGAAACAAATAAATTCAGATAAATGTTTTTCAAAATAAAATATTTCAAAGTTAAGTATTCAGTTGAAATACAAATAGTTTTGTCTCTTATTTGCTTCCATTCGGATTTGATGAAAATAAACAGATGCTTATGTTTGTAAGTGTCAGCGAGAAGATTGTTGCTGAATTTTAGTTTCTTTTTTAATCTATGTTATGGTATAATCTTTAATTTCATTTGTATCAGTATCTCAACATTGCAGACATATATTTATGTAGCGTTCCGTGTTTTGTGTGTTTGTTGTTTTTATGAATAATATCTTGAAAAATGAAAAGAAATGACCACTGTCCAGAATAAAGAGCTTGTTGCTTTTAACAAAATGCTTATCTCCTTCGATTGATAATCGCTTAGGATAGATATGTTTAAATTCTTGGTAAATATTTACACACATTTTTTGTTTAAACCCGTTTTCAAAAGCAACTATCTGACCAATATTAACATTGACACTTACAAAGGGATTCGATGTTTATTGACCGTCTCTCTCTTTCTAACGGTCAGTCCGGTGAAGGACGTGGTGGCGGCTGCTCGTTCTCCCGCTCGCTTTTTCCCTGCGGAAGTTCCTGTGGTGGATCTGTTCCTGGGTCAGTTAGATGAAGCAGAACGGCTTCGAGAGGATTCTGATGTGTCCGTCATATTTTATTATGCTCCCTGGTGCGCTCACTCCATCACAGCTCGGCCGCACATCCAGCGCGTGGCCCTACGGCTCACTCAACAGGTCAGAAATCAAACAACGTAGGATAATGAATTAATGTTTATAAGGCTGTTACATGAGTCAATGTGGACAACAGGTTCGGTTTATAGCTGTGAACTGCTGGTGGCATCATGGCAAATGCAGAAAACAGAAGAACTTCTTCCAGTATCCCGTAATACATCTCTACTACCGGAGGTAAGGAACACTCCAGGTTTTCTTGACTTCAAGGATCAAATGAAATGCTGATTGTCGTGTGTGTTTGTAAAGGTTCGGTCCGATCGAGTACAGAGCTCCGGTTCATTCCGAGTATCTGGAGAGTTTTATTCAGAGAGTCTCGCGTCCTCTCACGTACCTGCCCAACCAGAATGCCCTGCACACCTTCCTCGACCAACAGCAGGTAACTCGCAGCGCTCGTGCGTCCGTCTGTCAGGGTGTTTCGTTAAACGTGTGTGTTGTGTTACAGCAGCAGGCCGTCGTAGGTTATTTCCGGTTTAACTCGTCTCCTCAGCCTGCCGGTTATCTCATCTATCTCGTATCAGCTCTGACCGCACTCAAACGAGGTATGAGTGTTAAAACCACACATTAAACCAATCAGAACGTTAGTTACGAGACATCTTCTCATCGATGCAGATCATCAAGGGTCGGTGCGGTTTGCCGTGGTAACCAATCGGGAGGTAGCAGAGGGCGTTTCACTCCTAAAAGATGAAAGTGTGTATATACATCGGCGGCTGAACAACTCACTGGTGAGACACACTCATTCAGACATTCATTGGGTCCACACTTCTGTATTTTTAGGGAAAGATAAACCACTGGATGTGTTCTGACTGACAGGTTTTCCCACGGGCTCACAGGAACTTTACAGCTGAAGCTGTCTGTAATTGGGTGTATGAGAACAAAGAGAGCACCATCCACTGGATCCAGCCAATGGAAGCAAAGAGTTACTCACTGGAGGCAGAGCTTCTGAAAGGACCCGCCCTCTTTACGTTCCTACCCCATGATCCCCTACAAGCCAATCAGTTGCTGACTCAGGTGAAAAACAGGATTTGTGAAGTTTTGACCTTTGTGTATTGTCAAACGCATGTTTCATGCAGACGGTTCAGATGTTGCTCTATAACTGTGTGATTTTCTGGGTGTTTTGGAGCAGGTTTCTGACGTGGCGTTGCGGTATTACAGCGGCTGCGGGTCCTCCGTGCGGAGATGCTGTCTGCAGGTGCTCACCGGCCGAGCGATTGTTTGTGAACTGTGCGCCAGCGCCATCACTTCTACCTCAGAGATGAACCCTGCATGTTCGGTTTCAGAGCTTCAGGCAGTTCTGGATCTGTATTCACGGCACATTCCTGTCTCTAGCGCCTCCTGCCGTCACATCCAGAACTCCTACAATCCATACAGCCAGTACAGTGCCTGCTGCAGATCCCTACAGCCCCGCCCCCTGCTGGATGACTCAATCACTGGCTTGCAGTGTCGGACCAATAAGACGCTTCGGTTTTACCTGTTGGACTCCGAGCTTTACTGGCCAATGGCACGGAGACTTGGAGCGCCTGCCAATCACAGCGCTCTGCCCTTTATTACCATCATCAACCTGAGAGATGAGACACACTACCTGCTGAACAACACCGATTCACTGGGTACACACACACACACACACACACACACAGACTCGCACAGTGTTAGACATAAAGTGTGTAATGTACAGAATCTCTCTCTGACAGAGCGCTTCATTCAGAACTTCAGCGTTCCCTACAGTCCTCTACACAGACATTTAGTTGGACAAGAAAAACCGCAGCATCACTCACAATCACTCATAGAGGAAGTGACCTCACACAGCTTCCTGGACACTGTCATGGACTCACAGAAGGTGAGTCGAGAACACAAACAAACAGAATGATGTGTTGTGTTATTTCGATATGAAGTGTGTGTGTGTGCGTGTGTGTCTGCAGGATGTTGTGTTGTTGTACTATTCTGGTTGGTGTGGCTTCTGTACGGTTCTCAATCACGTGTTTCTTCGGCTGGCTCGTCTGTTCCAGGGAAACAGCAGCGTCACCGTAGCCAGGTGTGAACATTTAACATCTGTGGGTTTTCTTTTAGAATGAAACTGAGATGTGTGTGTGTGTGTGTGTGTGTTATCGTGACAGTGGTTTCAATACGTTATTTTCAGAGTGAACGTGGCTTTAAATGATCTGCCCTGGGAGTTTATGGTGGATCATCTTCCTTCTATACTCTTCTTTCCCCGACACAGGTGGGTGTGTGTGTCAATGTGAAATAAAGTCAGCTGTGTGTGTGTCAATGTGAAATAAAGTCAGCTGTGTGTGTGTCAATGTGAAATAAAGTCAGCTGTGTGTGTGTCAATGTGAAATAAAGTCAGGTGTGTGTGTGTCAATGTGAAATAAAGTCAGCTGTGTGTGAAACTGGGATGATGCTGAATCTGATAGGGTCAGAATTCTTTAAAAGAAACGTTTGTGTTAGTGTGTACTTCCTAAAGACAATGTATTTCCAACTCTGCTCATTTGATTCTAAGATAGCTTTATCTTCTATATATTGATATTTTTGGATTTAATAAGTCGTATTATTTGCTTGTTGTGTTCAGGATCATAAGATACATTCATTCATACAAACTTTATCTGCACTCCCATACAGGAAACAGATGAGTGTGAAGTTTCCCGACAACACTCCTGTCACTCTCCCAAACCTGCTTCGTTTTATTCTGCAGCACTCTAGCCACGCCCCCTGGGCAGGGTCAGGGTCAGGGGTGGGGTCAAAGTCTCTTCTAGAGGCGGAGCTTCAGGTGTTACAGCAGGAAGTGTTTACTCTGCAGCGGGCTCGAGATCTTCTCTCTCATAAGCTTTCTGTGCTGTGGAGGGAGAACCGGCGTCTCACGCTGCACACGCACTCACTGGAATCCCAGAATGCCGTGCTTCAGGCGCAGAGCGGTCGCTTGGAGGCGCTGTACAGAGAGAAAAGCCGTCAGCTGAGCGACACGGTTCAGAGACTGAAGGAGCTGGCCGATGCATCTGAAGAACTCCTGAAGGAGAACTCTCTGTTGAAAGTGTTGCTGAATGCTCTGAGAGAGACAGACACACAGGCAGAAAGGTGACACGAACACTGCTCTGTCTTTAGGGTCACCGCTGATTTTATGTAAATGGATTATGACGTTATTTTCATGACAATTAAAGAGCTCACTGAATAACGATCATGCCATGTCTCTGAAAGTTACAGAAGCACACACACTACATATGAATCCTGATGAAATCATGGCCAACAATAGTGTTCATAAGATGTAAGTATATCATCAGGACCTGATAAGAAATAAATGAGTGGTACTGATTGTGTATTTATGATGTTATTATGGCTGAGAAAATCCTTCACTGATTCTTTTAGTCTTTACACTTTAACATTGAATGTTGTTTAAGGAGTGTTGGAAAGCTACATTTTTCTTTTTAAAAAGCAGACACTTCAGATGATGTATACGTTTGTAGTCTATATATGTATTTGATTAAGATTTGTATACTCTTACGATCGTATATTTTATTCACAGGAGAATATAGATCAAATGATAAAAGTGAGACGTTTAGCTCAATATTTGCTCATTTTGGATGTAGTGAGAGCTACACATTTCAAAAAGTTGGGACAGGTAGAAATAAGACTCAAAAGTTAAAGTTAAATGTCTGTGTAAGGTACAACTGGAGGACCAATTTACAACATCATGACATCATCATGTACAGTGCACAACATCATCCAAACATTCAGAGACTCTGGACCAGTCTCTGCGTGTAAGGGTCAAGACCAGACAACCATACTGATGCCCGTGATCTTCTGGCCCTTAGACATCGCTGCATCACGTACAGGAATGAAACTGTAATGGAACTCCCGACATGGGCTCAGGAATACTTCCAGAAAACACTGTCTGTGAACACAATCTATAGAAAACACTGTCTGTGAACACAATCTATAGAAAACACTGTCTGTGAACACAATCTATAGAAAACACTGTCTGTGAACACAATCTATAGAAAACACTGTCTGTGAACACAATCTATAGAAAACACTGTCTGTGAACACAATCTATAGAAAACACTGTCTGTGAACACAATCTATAGAAAACACTGTCTGTGAACACAATCTATAGAAAACACTGTCTGTGAACACAATCTATAGAAAACACTGTCTGTGAACACAATCTATAGAAAACACTGTCTGTGAACACAATCTATAGAAAACACTGTCTGTGAACACAATCTATAGAAAACACTGTCTGTGAACACAATCTATAGAAAACACTGTCTGTGAACACAATCTATAGAAAACACTGTCTGTGAACACAATCTATAGAGAACACTGTCTGTGAACACAATCTATAGAAAACACTGTCTGTGAACACAATCTATAGAAAACACTGTCTGTGAACACAATCTATAGAAAACACTGTCTGTGAACACAATCTATAGAAAACACTGTCTGTGAACACAATCTATAGAAAACACTGTCTGTGAACACAATCTATAGAAAACACTGTCTGTGAACACAATCTATAGAAAACACTGTCTGTGAACACAATCTATAGAGAACACTGTCTGTGAACACAATCTATAGAAAACACTGTCTGTGAACACAATCTATAGAAAACACTGTCTGTGAACACAATCTATAGAAAACACTGTCTGTGAACACAATCTATAGAAAACACTGTCAGTGAACACAATCTATAGAAAACACTGTCTGTGAACACAATCTATAGAAAACACTGTCTGTGAACACAATCTATAGAAAACACTGTCTGTGAACACAATCTATAGAGAACACTGTCTGTGAACACAATCTATAGAAAACACTGTCTGTGAACACAATCTATAGAAAACACTGTCTGTGAACACAATCTATAGAAAACACTGTCTGTGAACACAATCTATAGAAAACACTGTCAGTGAACACAATCTATAGAAAACACTGTCTGTGAACACAATCTATAGAAAACACTGTCTGTGAACACAATCTATAGAAAACACTGTCTGTGAACACAATCTATAGAAAACACTGTCTGTGAACACAATCTATAGAAAACACTGTCTGTGAACACAATCTATAGAAAACACTGTCTGTGAACACAATCTATAGAAAACACTGTCTGTGAACACAATCTATAGAGAACACTGTCTGTGAACACAATCTATAGAAAACACTGTCTGTGAACACAATCTATAGAAAACACTGTCTGTGAACACAATCTATAGAAAACACTGTCTGTGAACACAATCTATAGAAAACACTGTCTGTGAACACAATCTATAGAAAACACTGTCTGTGAACACAATCTATAGAAAACACTGTCTGTGAACACAATCTATAGAAAACACTGTCTGTGAACACAATCTATAGAAAACACTGTCTGTGAACACAATCTATAGAAAACACTGTCTGTGAACACAATCTATAGAAAACACTGTCTGTGAACACAATCTATAGAAAACACTGTCTGTGAACACAATCTATAGAAAACACTGTCTGTGAACACAATCTATAGAAAACACTGTCTGTGAACACAATCTATAGAAAACACTGTCTGTGAACACAATCCACCGTGCCATTCGCTGGTTAAAACTATAGGTAAAAAAGAAAGTGAAAACTTTTTGGAAAACTGGGACACCATGTCATCCAGATTACAGAGGGCAAAAGCAACCCAAGTTGTTATCAGTGCTCAGTTCTGAAGCCTGTATGTCTGATGGTGTGGGGTGGTATGAGTGTGTGTGGCATGGGCATGGGCATGGGCAGCTCACACATCTGGAGAGGCATCATCAATACTGAAAGGTAAACCCAAGTTCTAGAACAAAGTATTCTCCCACGCAGACATCGTCTCTTCCAGGGAACACTTTTCCTTTCCAACATGACAAGGACAGACCAC
>CM065674.1:13377250-13380920 GCA_033220385.1 Triplophysa yarkandensis
GTCATCATTTATGTTTGTAAATCTGTATGTCACTCCTTCTTCAATGGAAATCAAAAGAAGAAATTTCATTTCTTTACACAATTAAATGCATGCAATAAATGAAAGTAGAAATGTGAACGGTGTCTTTAAAGAGGCAGGTGTGTGAGCGTTTCTTCATAGTAATGATTCCCATAAGGCTGAAAATCTTTTTTGTGTGTCTGTCTCTCATTACTGGTTTTTTGTTGTTCTTGAAGTATGTGCTGTATTAAATGCAGAAGTGTTGCTTAAGGTGTGTAGTTTTTATACATTTATACTGAATCTGTCATGTTTTCCCTCACATTTGACCTGTGTGACCTACCGGGAAAAAACTGTGAAAGGAATTCAGTCAAATTTTCTTAAAGACATTTAATTCAGAAGAAGTTTAGTAGTGTTGTGTCTCACATAGAGTTCCGCTGAGATTTCAAATCTGCCGGCTCTCACAGCCTGATGGGATTAAAGTGGTTGTGACTTCACATGTTTCATGAATATCTCATGTTTGGATGTTTCACTGATCAGAATGTGATCTTAATGTGAAAGTCCTGTAATGTCACCAGTGATTATAATCTTCTGATTGTTGTGTGTCCATGTGGTATCACAACCTGTGTATAAAAACGTATGGACGACTTCTTTAATACTTTATGGTCACAAGATGTGAACGACTCTTTTAAACATATTAACTTCTAACCTGACATAAAACAGACACAATGTCTCACATTTAAGTTACAAAAGATGATTCATCCTGTTTTATTCTCACTCCTCATTAGATCATTTCAAACATTAAATTAAAAAATAATTAGTTCAGAAGTTCTAAAAATACCTAATTAAAAGTAAGTGATATCTTTTTTTATTACAAAAGTCTTTCATTATATGTGTTCTACAATGAACTAATTCACATGGCTGGTGATCAAGAGATTGTTGATATATATATTTCTTCAAATAAGGATCAACATCCTTAAGGTGTATGCTTAAAATATTCAGACATGAACCCTCCAGGCCATAAGAATATTGATAAAACTGTAGACTATATGTATATAGGGAAAATGTGTAGTTTAAATTCTTCAGATGTTTGTTTATATTTTCAGGTATGTTTGTTAAGTTTCTTTAGGTGTTTGTGTATATTATTTAAGTGAGTTTGTTGAAATTCCTCAGGTGAGTTTTCAGACTTTTTTTCCAGTGTGTTTATTGAAATTCTTCTTGTTGACATTTTCAGATGTATTTATAGAAATTCTTCAGGTGTTTGTTGACATTTTCAGATGTATTTGCAGAAATTCTTCAGGTGTTTGTTGACATTTTCAGATGTATTTGCAGAAATTCTTCAGGTGTTTGTTGACATTTTCAGATGTATTTGCAGAAATTCTTCAGGTGTTTGTTGACATTTTCAGATGTATTTGCAGAAATTCTTCAGGTGTTTGTTGACATTTTCAGATGTATTTGTAGAAATTCTTCAGGTGTTTGATGCCATTTTTTTTCAAGTGTGTTGAAATTCTTCAGGTGTGTTTGTTGACATGTTTCATGTATGTTTATTGAAATTCTTCAGGTGTTTGATGACATTTTTCAGTTGTTTTTGTTGTAATTCTTCAGGCATTTGTTGAAATTCTTCAGGTGTGATTGTTAAAAGACTTTATTGAGGTATTTGTTGACATTTTTCAGTTGTGTATGTTGAAATACTTTGTGTGTTTGTTGAAATTTTTTAGGTGTGTTTGTCGTTTTTAAAAATCAGTGCCCTTTTGATGATATCACACTATCATGAATGCACCTGATTGGGTGTTTAAATTGTAGATGTCTTGTGCTTTCTTTATTCTTGGATGTCATTGGTGTTAAAAATACCACATGCATAATGGAGAGATGATGATAGAGAGATTTTTCACACAAGCTTGAGCATGTTTAGCAGTAGAGGCCTCAGGAGATGCCTTTGGATCTATCTTTCACGTGATGTTATGCTTTATAGTTTTTCATACGGACTGTCAGAGATCTGAAGACTTTTGGCTGTGCTCTCGTCTGTGTAACTTATCGTTCACCTTTCACCTCTTACTCCGTAAAGTTTCCTCATGGCCTTCTACAGATCTCTGATGGTCTGTTCTGATCATTCTGTCATTCTGTCATTTATACTTGTATGTAAAGCAGCAGATTGTTCATGTTGGGATTTGTTGAGTCAGGTGTGAATGCCATATCTGTCAGAATGTTATAGAAATATATCAAATGTGATTAAATAACATCAAATCTCACTGGTTTTTGCTTGTCATAAGATGTTTTTTCATGAGACACGAAATCCAGTGAGATCGAAAGTTATTGTTATACATGTCAGCATGTTAAAGTCTGAAGATGCACGCACACAAACACACACACACACACACAAACACACACACACACACACACATACACACACACACACACACACACCATTACCCACAAACTTTCCCCTGCAGCTGCAGTGTTAACTGTGTTGTTCAAGTTTTTTAACGTGAGTTAAGGTTTCCGTGTGTGTGTGTGTGTGTGTGTGTGTGTGTGAGTGTGTGTGTGTGTGTGTGTGTGTGTGTGTGTGTGTGTGTGTGTGTGTGTGTGTGTGTGTGTGTGTGTGTGGTGTGTGTGTGTGTGTGTGTGTGTGTGTGTGTGTGTGTGTGTGTGTGTGTGTGTTAAATGTGTCGGGCAGATGCAGGTATTACACAAGCAGCAGGATTGACAGACACATGACCAGTCCAAACCTGCACACACACACACACACACACACACACACACACACACACACACACACACACACAAACACACACATGTAATGTTTCCTGATCTTCCATATAGTTACAATGACGTGTGTGTCTAAACAACAGTCATGTTATAAACACAAGTATTGTGAATGAAATTAAGAATGAGAGTTATGACACTGTTTTCTCCAGCAGTGGATCCCATTGATGTACTGAAGACTTTGGATCTATCAGATTCAATGGAGGGTGTGTCGTTGGAGGCTGGGCTCTGCACAAACAGACAGGGCACTGAGGAGGCGGATCTCGCATATAAGATTGAAAAGAAAATCCAAGTTAGTGTTCCAACGAAACAGCTATTCCCAGGTAAATCCCACTCACACACACATGCACACACTTGTGTGTGTAGTAAACATTTAGGCAATTCGGTGACAATATCAACCTTACCATGAAAATATTTAGTATACTTATAACACAGATAACAAGATTTAGTTCTTCAAATACTCATGTGAGGTCCTTAATAACATTTTTGTAGAGAATTATTTTTATTTAAGTGAATGATTTTTCATGGTGAAGTATTTTCAGGATTGTCATATCCATAATGCTACATTTTGTTCATCGACGGACACATTAAAATGCAAATAAAGTAATTATTTTATGTTCTATAAAGACCTATCCCTTTGCCAGTTGTTGGATAGTTTTGATTCTGGTTTGTGGATTTTCATAAACATAAATCTTAAGAAGCTTAAGGAAATTGCTGCCCATTTTTTTCACGTCCATAACACAGGTTTAGTTTTCTTTATTTAAGTAGAAAACTTGTTCATATTGTTCTGACGTTTAAACATTATAAGCAAGGGTTTGTATAGAGTAAACAGTTGGGTCAGTTACAATTACAATCTTAGAGCATTTTGGACATCCAGAACGCAAAATGTCAGGTCCTTAACGCTGGAATTGAC
>CM065674.1:13381420-13386420 GCA_033220385.1 Triplophysa yarkandensis
CGCTGCTGTTTGCTTTTCAAAGTGCCCTTGTAGGATCGGGCTCGGGCACTTATCACTTTAAATGTTGTGAATTAATAATGTTTTTAAGCCACGTTCCGTGTTAAATCGTGCGGGCGTATATTCAATAGAGGAGATAAATCCTTTGAATAAGAATAATGAATGAGTCTAAATATAGAACTCGTTGCTTCTCCTGTTAGAAATGTAACTCAAAAGCATCGATGATGGAAAAACCAACCACAGTGTTCTTGATCTCTTGTCTATTAAAACCAAACAACAGCAAAGCACACAAAGTCTAATTGTTCCAGAGGGGCATGATGGGGTATGACAGCTTCTCCATGACTCCCGCTCCGAGCCGAGGGTGACTGCGGGAACAGGAGGGGCAGTTCTGGGAGCTCGGTGGATCGCGGGCGGCTCAATTAAACATGACCTTCCTCTGCCCTGTCTCTCCGCACACCGCTGCAGGCTCACATGCAAATGCTGACCCTCGGCCGTCATGCCATCATAAATAAAAGAATACTTATTATCTATTTAGTAACATTTTTCCAGGTCTACCTTGATGGGCTGTTATAAGAGCCGGCGGAATATCACTGCGTTATTTTAGTTTCGAGTTTAATCTGATATTTCGAAGAGCGTGGATATCCAAACATCTCGAATGAAAGTTTGTGTTCACATAACGTATATCTGTGTACTGTCATCGATGTACTGTCCGTATCAATTTTGAAATGATAAATAAATACATTTGATTTATATATGCATTTTTCATACTTACTATACACATATATATTATGTACACACACTTTTTTATTCTTGATGTGCTTCAATAACATTGAACGTGGTTTGTCATTTGACAGTCTTCGGAGAACCTACTATTTAAATAGAATATTTACACGTTGATGTTACCATGAATTGCCATTATTTACATGTGGGGCCTTAATGACGTCGCCATTTAACCAAATATATTTCACTTAACGCACTTTTGATTCACTAGGCTTTCTTCACTTCTCAGGCTAAACACCTTCAATGGTATCATGCTACATTCCAGAATAAACGTTACATACGCAGAAAGGTGTGAAAAAGTGAGAGAGGAACCAGAAATAAAGGTCGGTGCGAGGGCGAACAACACAAGGATGCGATCAGACATTTGGCCAGACGTTTATGCTAATAGACCTGGATTCTTCGAGTCTCTCTGGCCAAATGATGGGAAAGAGTCATTCGTAGTTCTGATGGAGACAACTTTAATACAAGACAGCAGATGGCTGCATTTAATTCCTTCATTCTAGTACAGCCTCAAACTAACGATCAAATTCAAAACAGACTCACAGTTGCTTTTATAAAACTACATATGCTGTAAAAAATAATAGAAATAATAATGTTAGAGAAAACACATCTAGAAGTGGCAATAACTAAATGCTTGTACTTACATGATGGCATACGTGTTTGTGCATTGCATGAGATTTATGACCATTTGTCTTCGATCAGGATCATTTACAGTACGAAAGAAAGGCCGTCTACTCACGCAACTGGTTAAATCTAAATCTTCTGCGGGAAATGAAACCTCAGATGGTTGCTGTTTCCAGATGTATCAATTTCCTTATTTGCAGTCCGTGCGAGTCATATGCTCTACTGGCAGGGGTGCGGACTGAAAATGGACATTTTCCAGAAGCTAATATTCTTTTGGCCGGAATAATGCAATTATTATTTTCTAGCCATCAGCTTAAGCACACGCTGCCATCTGTTACACAAACGCTCGCGTGCACGTCTCAATTACCAAACGGGACAGATGCCCGAGCGGGATGTCATCCGACAAACGGACGGCTCGACCTGGCCACAGTGTCTTTCCCAAAACCCCCTTTACCTTAAAGAGATAGTTCTTGCAAAAATAAAAATTCTGTTCTCATTCATTGACCTTTGACTTGTTACAGTTGTGTATACATGTTTTGAAGTCCACAGAGAAAGATATTTGGAGGAATGCTTGTTGGAAAACAGAACAATAGTACAAAAATGTACTTTATAATGAAGAATGGCACCAAAAAGTTCGGGGTACTTTTGACTTCCACTTTCATTTTTTCAACTATGGTATTCAATGAGGTCTAAGAACTGTTCGGTTGCAAACTTTGGTCTAAATATCTTTCCTGTGTTCAACAAAATACAGAAATATGTCCATGTACAACGTTAAATTCGTCATTGAATATTCCTTCTTGGGTGAACTGTCCCTTTAAACCCAAAGTGGTGATGTTATTGCTACCTCTCAATCTGCGTCGCCCATCAGCCGTCGTGACGACAAATCTGGTGGTTAATCTGTTAAAGAGGGCCGCGCATCCATCACGTATTAATTATTAGAGATGAACTAATCACGCAGCGCGGAGAGGAATAAAAACTGAGACGTGTGAAAAATTCTGCAACATATGTCTATTTACATACAGGAGCTAAATGATAACAGCCATTAGTGCGGCAAAGCGGTTTAACCGCCATCTGTTGAACCGAATAATACGAATCAGATGAAAAGGGGTGTTGCTTGGGTTACTGTCAAACACCATCCTCATTATCAGGCCAATCTGAAAGCAGAGTCACAGACCAATGAGATAAGAGTGCGGAAACACGTTCGTGTCTTGGAAATGTCGGCGATGCCGGCGGATGCTTGCCTTCGCTGTAAAAATCCGCTGGCTCCTCTGCTCTACACACATTAATCTAACACAAGGTGGTCAATGGCCATGTAGTCAAAAGCAATTTCACATCCCTCGCCCGTCGACTGGAGGACAACGGAGGAGAGGAGATGGAAAGAGCGGGTAAACACACTCTCAGGATGAATAGAGTGGACATTTGAAATAACAGATGCCGTGCTGCTCTGTTACCCGTCACAATGAAAATGCATTTAACTTCGGTGACGTGACGCGTGCTGTTTAGTCAAAGTGAGAAAAGTCGGGCTTGTTGGCCTAGACGTTAATATTGCATCAGTCACGCACGGTAAGAAATAAAAAGGTTAAAGGTGCATGGACTTTAATTCCGAATTGTACCATAAAAACAAATAGAGTTAAATGAACAAAAACAACATTAAGAATTCCGTGTCTTTAGAGTAAAACTGTAGTTTGTTGTGATCAATATATACTGTACAATTTCTGAAACCGAAGTTCATCTTTAAGTGAAAAACAGGTCGGGTCATACTCATGAGAGCTTCATCAACCAGAACAACTAAGGCCATTTTCTCATCTTCTTCCTCTTTTCTTGCCATACTCAATGGTATTAATCCAGCATTCAGCATCTTCTTCAAGGGCATAATAAAGATAAAAACTCTGCAGATATAACTGGCTTTCTCGTACATCCCCGAGAAAAGTTTGCAGACGTCTAAACATTACATCAGAGCTTCTCATGTGGCTGCGCTTCACAACCCGACTGATACATCCTTTGGCATCTTTCTACCCACAAAACTGATTCGAATATTATTATTTTATAATAAAAGAAAGTATAAAGAATAAAAAAAATGAGACACACCTAGCACTTACTAGCAGAAATCCAAAAATGTATGTATAAAAAAATATGTATTTATATGTATATATATATATATAATTTATTTTATTATTAATATCATGCACTTATGTTTTAATCAATAAATTGATATAGGTTTGTGTTTACATAATATATGTCATTGTACTGTCTATAATAATGTTGTATTAATAAACACATACAAGTACATACATGTATTTATATTTATGAAATATCGACTTGTGTTTATATAGATTATTTCGATTTACCAATAATTAAAATATATAAATAGTAGAACGATCAGGCTTTTTGTTTTTCTTTAATACACAAATGTATGTAAATATGTGAATAAATTTAGTATTAAAATTAAAGAGAGGTAATATATAAATAATATAATGTATACAGAAATATATAGCGTAAACACACATTTTTATTCTATAATCCGTTCATCGATTGAAACCGCCCTACATAATATATTTTGTTTTCCGCAAAACTAAAGCTGAAAAACAACAGAACCACAATGGAATATGTAGTGGATTGAAGGGTTATTGTGGAAATCGTGTTGGTTTTAACGGAACCTAAAGTGGTGTCTATTGCTTTGTGATGAATTCTATTGTCGGGATGTTAAAAACATGTAATGGTTTAATCACTCATTAAGATTTTTTAATACAAACCGTTAGAACTACCATGATGGTTTCTGGGCATGCTCTTCCGGCAGATGAGAATCTGTGGCCTCTATGCCCGCCATATCCTGACCGCTGCACAACCACCTTACTATACAGACCAGTGCTGTACATCACACCAGCCGAATCAAAATGAAAGTATGAAACACTGAAACGCCGCCGAACTCCCGATGTACTGCCGCCTCTCCCAGACGCGTCGGAAATGAGTGGACGCCTCATATCCACTTTCAAACGGATCGAGGAAGAGCTCGATTTAGAGATTAGCGCACCTCTAGTGCGCTGGCAGGCTGCAGTATCTATCTGAGAGCAAAGCTCGGTTTTGAGCCGGCAAACGGGTGTATGATTGAGCCGCAGTGCTAAAGGTCACGCTATCGACTGTGCCCGGTGTAATGGCGGCGGTACGGCTCCAGCGCTGAATCTTTAATAACCTCCATCATTAGCTCACACGCTGCCGTACATACTGTGAAACTCCAACAAAAGATATCTGACCCTATTACATTAATGTTGCTATAACTGATGGAAATGATTATATATAAGAATAGAGTTTGAACTGCGAGTAGAATAAAGTAAAGAACACGGTTAAAGCTGTAAAGATGATAATGGACGTCTATGTCTGGTATGTAAAAACGTTTCACCTTTACACATGCATTTTGCGCATAGTTATTAAAAAAAGATAATCCAAGGATTTCACCAAGGAGTGACGAAGACGTGCGTTACAAATCAGCACCTGAGACGCTCTCTGTCCCTACATAACCGACGTGTTTGCATTTATAGTACATTATGCATAATGCAATGTAGTCCATTATAGATAACCCACCCCACAAAAAGACATAAAAC
>CM065674.1:13391420-13426596 GCA_033220385.1 Triplophysa yarkandensis
ATCAATCTAGCGCCTGCACCCTGACCAGAGCCACCGCACGTCCACATTAACACACACAGCGGACGCCAGCCGAGACCGGCCTCATTGTCTATTAACATATCATTAACTATTAGGTCAGACAAAATGAAGTGAGAGAGAGAGAGAGAGAGAGAGAGAGAGAAAGAGAGAGAGAGAGAGAGAGAGAGAGAGAGAGAGAGAGAGAGAGAGAGAGAAGATGGGCTGGTGATGAGGGAGATGCCAAATGTTCAATCTCATCCCTCCATCCCCTGCAAACTCTGACGGCCTCCACACTGAAGAACAACAACCGCAATTATCTTCCCTCGCAGGGTAAGCTGAATCAGACCTTGTTGACACGCTCTCTCTCTCTCTCTCTCACTCTCTCTCTCTCTCTCTCTCTCTCTCTCTCTCTCTCTCTCTCTCTGATGGTGTGAGCTTCAAGATAAGGTGTACATAGGGTGTGAGGCTTAAAGGTTTGCATTATAAACGAAATTAAAAAGGTTGTAGGGGTTTTAAAAAGTACATGAATGGTATTAATTCCCATAAGATTACATGCCGGCACAAATAAACCCTGCCCCCTGAAAATGTTTTAATATCCATTTCAGATGGATGAACCACGAAAATATTCTGTACATCAATGCCAATAGCCACGTGGGTACGGCGCCAACATGAAGCCATCCAAGTACGATTCCAATCCCAAGCATCCGCTTCCCTCTCCATCCAACGCTTTCCTGTCTGTTCATCACTGTCTGTTTAAATCAAAGACAAAAAAATATCAAATATATCTTTGCACCATTAGAAGTGATGAAATTTATAACGCCATCAGTTAGGAGAAAATAAGATGACGGACAGCTGAGGTGCGCGCATGGAACGTTGATGTACAGACGGCGAGAGAGAAAGACAGATGAGAGGTGTTAAAAGAGATCTTATCTGAACTTCTAAATCGCCCCGGGAGCCGCGAGAGATCTCTCTCATCGAAGTCAATCCTGAGGCTGACAATCCACGCAGAAATGTGCAAATATGGATGCGTGTTATTGATTTCTTTATTGAAGGCACCGGGGCGGGAGATGCTCGAATCACTCATCCTGCTCGTCGCTGAGACCTCTTTCAAATCAAGCATCATTAGATTGCTCATTTCACATGGGGGGTTTAGAGCTGGATGGGGGTCTATGTCGGTATTCAACATGGAATTATTATCGTCCTGCCATGCACCAAAGGACCTTGGACGCACATCCAGCATTCTCACATCCCACCTCTTTTACTCTTTCCTTTTGTTTCACGATATCTTCGCGATGATGGTCAAATATGTCTTCAGTCCCTGTTGAACACACAGTTCTGTAGAGCTATTGCCCACCGGTCACAGATGCTGGGCAGCTGACGTATTAACTCTAAATTAGTGAATGGCACTAGGACGGACCAACAACTCCAGAGGCAAAGAGCGAACAAGCAGCTTTCCTTGTCCAAGCCACTTTCTGAAAGTTCCTTCGGGTGACTAGCCAACAATATTGTTTCTACCTCCCTCTGCGGTTGGATTTAATTAAGTGATAACGGTCACCTTCAGGTGATGACACAAGACAATAATATCTGGGTTAAAGGAAAACGCCGAGACCGGACGGCACACATTATCACGAGCAAAGACCGACCGAGAGAGAGAGGCCCGGCTTCATCCAGGTTGGGCTCAGGATGAATTTTCTCAGTCTAATCTCGGGAGTTAAGGGAGGGATTAAACTCAACCCTAAGAGGATTAATCATAATTTGAATGCTTATGTGTTTAAACACAGGCTTAATAAAATGATATGACGTCCGTACAAACAAATAGGGGGTTTGGCCCAACCGGAGGAAGAGCTGCTCGTCAGATGACAAAACTAAATGCTGAGAATACAAACCCATAGATGCATTTTACCACAAAAAATATATAAATAATATACAGATTTAATAAGAAATCAAGATTTTTAAATAAAAAAAAAACAGTGGACATAGAAATATGAATGCAATTTTAAGTTAATACAATAAGTGTAATAAGTATAATATAGTTTTATAAGTAAATATAGTTTTTTGGAGGATTTCAGGTCTGAATAATACAGAGAATCTTTTCTGTTATTTTCTCCACTTATTTTTTCTCTATTTTTCATTTTCTAAAAAAAAATCACATTTTTTTGTCTTACATCGGAGAAATATTGTTAAATGTTTCCAAACTAAAATAAAAAAGTAATTTCGCCTAAGCGATATATAAAGTCAATTACAGTTTATTATATATCAACAAATTATAGTTACCAAATATATGTAACTGGATGTGTGCATTCCATATATATATATATATATATATATATATATATATATATATATATATACATATATATACATAGGAAGTTTTTTCCCAAAACGCTATAAAATCCCACACCCCCAAAAAAAGTTTGTCATTTTGCTGCTAACTGAACCTATTAACTGCTCCATCAAAATGTCATGCCAAATAGCTTTATTTTCTTCATAAAACATAAAAACATGTTTAAAGTGGTTTCTTAATCTTTCATGCAGCTGTTTATATACTAACATACATGTTACTATTAACAAAATGGTTCATTTTGATTTAATGTCAAATTTCCTTTATGTCAAACGTGCTATTTAAATCTTCATAAGAAACGCAGGCGATAAAAAACCGAATCAAAGGAACAAAACGTGTCATTTCAGAAAACAGAGGTATTAAGTATAGTCGGACTGTCGTCTTAAAACGATCCAAAGGACAGAAATGAACGTGAATGACGTTAATCCAACACAACAGAGCCACTTATTCAAGCCTTTCATCAGAGAAGTTCTTCAAAGACCTCACTTATATGAATTTCTCAACTTTGGCAGGCAGACACGCTCAGTACTGCATACGTATCGAGTAGGTCTGCGAGATTTAATTTGCCAGATATAAACTCCATTCAAATTCCATGAGAATTTATGTCCAATAGTGAAGTCATTAGAATGCAAGGCGGCGATCGATCCAAACAATGACACGCAGTCTCGCTCGGCCTCATCTGTGAAGCGGCTTTACATTTGACATGGTTTTTGTGCAGAATGCACACATCCAGACATCCGAGGCCGGAGAAACGCGGCCCTGCAGGTAATGAGAACCTTCACAGACGACACCGATCATCCTCAACAATACGGAAATATCTCGCAACGACCGCCCAGAAACCTTTTCAACACGGCCAGCGATCTCACAGACGTACACGCACGCGAGATTTCCATGACGCCTCTTAAGAAATCGCACAGGGCCTGACCAACACAGTCTAATTATGCTAATTGCTTCGATGCCCTTGCTTTATTTATGCATGGCGTCTAAGATAAATAAGAGAAAATTGCTTTGGATCTAACTGTATTCATTTTCGAATGCAAACTAGCCCTTGTTTGTTATGAGATTGCTGATGTGTTTACCCCGGAAATTCTGCAGGTAATTGCAATTTTGATTGTACATTTATTTTTCCCCACCGACGGTCCCAGGACTGCGTCTGTTCGCACTTCTTATAATTAAATGCTTTGTAATATTTAAGCACACCGAACGGGAGAAAAACAGCACACATTAGAATATTTTATTCACCAGACTGAAGAAACTCGCTCAGGGGGTTTCGGACTCACACGGGGCGCATAAAATGCAAGAATTGCTGCGGAATGTAAAGGTTTTATTGAGATAAACATTAAACCGCTGAGACCACCGGAAAGAGTGATATATTTATTTGTCTAGAGGAAAACCGGAGATGAGCTGCCGGTCTTTGTCCGACTTCCCAACGAACGCCCGCATCGATATATACATCTACTGTACCCTCCTGTGCCGTACACACCGAATTCTCTACACGAGCCGAATATTTTTTGTATAAAAAAATTGAAATTGCTGTACATCAAGCTTTGGGAGGGCTGTGGAGGTTCATCTCATGATTCAAAATCATTTATTTTAAAAGATCCTGATAGCATTCCTTTAATACTCCTATGAGTTCAAATATAGATTCTCATTGTTCCACGCGGAGAGTTCGGTCTCGTGGCACAAGCCGTACGTCAAGGGGCTGCGGCGGCGCGTCATAAATTCATAAAATTACAATTGATTCGTCTGAGCGTCGGGAGCAAACAAACAGTTGCCGTCTACTTTAAAGTAATGAACTGATCTCCCCTCGCATTCAGAACTTCAGCACAGTTACAGCAAGCTGCATTTTTCTGCCTCGGCTATCCGAGGGTAATCGTTGCTGTCTTTCAATCCTTTTCATTATGAGGTATGGATTTTACCTTCCTGATGGAGCTTTCCAGACTCTGAAATGCTCGGCACCGTGAGGATGAAGGATTTTACCGTGATTAATCAAAACATGGATCTCTCTCGCCCGCCAGGCAATTACGGACGGCCTTCAGACAAATAGGGGTCTGAAAGTTTCAGATATCAAATCTCATTCCATATTGAATAACAATGAAGATTATTGCAAATGAATACTGAAGGAACTGTTGAAATTATCTGTTACATTTTCCAATATTTCATGTCGGGTTTCGCAACATTTATTCTATATAAAATACACGTTTTTAGGTTATTTCCTTATCTATTCGAGAACTATGTTCATTATAAAAAAACTCATTATGTTTATCATCCTGTGGCCCGCTATTAAAATATTGTAATGGAAAACGGTTTTGTAACTTGTTTCCTAGCTTGCAGCTGACAAGCGTGATTTATTTATCATATTCACGCGGTACTATGTGACCATTGACAGGCCTTTTGTACAGCACCATAAAAAATGAGCTCCATACAATACATCTATAGGAAACCAGACGAAAAAAGAATCAGAGCTGGAAGTTCTCACATCGCCGATGCTTTTCGGAAAGAGTAGACGCGAGGGACGGGGAAATCAATGGAGAAAATCTGCTTTTCTCTTTCTGTATTTAACATTCAGCAAAAGTTTTGTCTGGGGATCTTCACCTGGCACAGGAGCGAGGATAAAGCCGGCATTAATCATCCCGACAATTCATACATGTCTTAAATACAATGAGATCCCTAACCCACCGCGCACACAGACCTATCACTCAAAGTTGGGGTTAGTGAGCTTTCCCCCTAAGGCGGAGATAAGGAATCGCCAGGGTCCCATATTGGGTTGAATCACTGTAGCTACATTACGCAGAATGCAGGGAACGGCAGGAAAAAGCCATCGCTGTGCCCGGATGCTTATCGGAGTGCTGAAAGAGACATTTGTCTTTTGTCTGGATTGCCCTTGACACATCCTTAAGGGAAGGAAACCCTGAACTTGTCTTTGTTTTGAAGAGACCTCGGACATCCGAGGTTTAATCCGGGTTAAACGCGGGCCGTTCTCGTGAGTATTTCCCTCGGCTTTGATAAGCGCACACAAAATCCCTCCTCTTTGCTTCACTTATAAACATCTATTCAACAACCAAAATCACAGGATCGCCAAAACATCGTTCTTATCAAGGAGTCATTCTTTATCTGAGCAGACTTCTTATGACTTGAATCCTACCTAAGATAAAGCTAAGATGAAAACGACTTTTGAATCAGATATTTATTTTATAAAGATAATAATATTATATCCAAAATCAAGATTATTTATGATACAAAATTAATTTAATAGAGTATAATTATAAATTAAATATGAATTAAAAATGTAAAATTAAATATATAACGATTTTAAGATAGTAATTTTTATTTTGGATTTCCATAAATACAGAAGTGAACGAATGTATTTTAAAATGTTTTTTTGTATTTTATCGGTCCAAAAACTCTATAATGTTAATGAAAATATATTAACATATATCTTTCTAAAACACATTTTCTCATGTGTTCAAGATGTAGAAACACAAACTCTTCTTTTCCTCTGAGCTGCAGGTGGAGTTATGATCTGGGAAGTATGTGTGTGTTTACGGTGTTGGTTCCTCGGAGAACACATTTAAAGCCACTGTAATTACACCCAAAGCCACGTTATGAGGCCATAAGAAGAGCGATAAAGACTGTCTGCTGCTTCCCATGTGTGCAACAATGACAGATATAGCAGGTTTGCAAAGAAAAACCCACAGACACGCTGGCACTACAGCGTCAGGTGGATGCGTGTGGTTATGTGGGATCCAGGGACATGCCACATGGTCCTATAATCACACAGTTTCATTACCCATATAAAACAGCATGCTTTACAACAACTTTAACTACATATACAGCTGTGGCAGCCGTGAGAAACGTGTGTGTTTTTTTCATGGAACAGATTTCCAGAATGCATTTACTGCTCCGGAAAATGTAAGGAAAAACCTTTAATCTGAACGGTTGTATGACTTCCTTCCCGCAGAACACAAATTAAGATATTTTTAAGAATGTCCATAACCAATGGTAAGGCAGTGACAGAACTTTGACTCCAAACATCTCCACTGCACAGAAAACATCACACAAACTATTCCATCCCATTCAAATCACCTCTCAGCTTTCAATCACGCGTACTCTTATGCCAACCTGATGAATTGCATACGCACGGCAATGCATGTCGAGCGCTCCTGTGTTTTTTAAACACGGCGAGGTGCCGTTCTCGTGAAGGTTCAGAGCCGAGTGTCAAAGGCGAAGGCGACTCCTACTTATAACAAATGTAGTGACAGGTTACGATCAAGGGCCGCGCTGACATTCTCTCTGCAAAGGTCAATGTATGGCGAGGCCGGCGATGAAGAAATGAGCGCTCTGCCATCATTGCCAAGGCAAAAGGTCAGACACAAGCTGATTGGTGATAGAACTATCAAATTAACCAATCAATACACGGCTGGGATGGTAGGAAACGGCCCCTCCAGGGGAAACAGACAGGCTGGACCAAATGCCAAGATGTCAATAGCTCTGCGCCAGCGAGAGCCGACACAGGGTTCAAGAGGGGAGGGGTGTTCTGTAATACACACGCACAAACACACACACATCTTGGTCTACGGTACATGCTACACAAAAACCATTGGAATTGACACTCTTACACATCTAATGAACCTTCAATCTGTTACGAGGAAGAGATGTCAAGCTGTAAGCAAACTTGCATTTGTGCACATCTTTACTTTGTTGAATTATGATGAACAGTAATGTATTGACCCAGCAACCTTGTCAAATAAAACCTGGAAATATTAATAACTTACTTTGGCAATTTTTTTATGTATGGGATCAAACTTTTTGTAAGATCTGCTTCCATGCTAGTGACGTTGGGTTTTTAGGGGAGCATCTGCTGTACTTTCAAAAAAATTACGTTTTTGTGTTATTCCAAGTTTACAAATTCCTACTATTTACTAGCAACCTTGTAAGATGAATAAGGAAGACCTTTATTTAATGAAACAAAAATTTTGTTGATTTGAATAATTTATTCTCTTGAAATTTCAAAACTGCATCACTTCTTTTTGCAGAACACAATGGAATTTTCCTAACCAGTTGTAAGTAAAAAGCTGAATTGCCATTTTCGGGAAAATGTGACTTCGAACGTCTCCTACAGCTTCTCCTTACAAATTTCTTTCATGTTCACATGTCATCTATTTCATTATGTATGCATTTGTCGATTTTAATCGTACAAAAATGTAAGAATAGCAAACAACCATCAAAATCGTCCCAAGCATCAATTTGGAAAACTGAATTTGTGTAAACATTAGATTGTGAGATAAAAAAAGTTATATACTGCCATGAGACCAATGCTTTAAAATATTAGAAAAAACATCTTGAGTGACATATATTTGATCATGTTTTCATAAGTATATAAATAAATGTGCCGGTAGTTTTTCTGGAGCATTCAAATGTAATACAATAAGCAAATCATACAAATAATTTTGTGATGTTCTATTCTATTCTATTCTACTCTACTCTACTCTATTCTATTCTATTCTATTCTATTCTATTCTATTCTATTCTATTCTTTTCTATTCTATTCTATTCTATTCTATTCTATTCTATTCTATTCTATTCTATTCTATTCTTTTCTTTTCTATTCTATTCTATTCTATTCTATTCTATTATATAAAGCAAAATATTTTTTTATACATTATCCTTAATGTAGTTTGCCCTGCTTGTTGGTTCTTATACAGTAGCAAGTAAAAAATGATCATTTTGAGTATCTAACAGCTTGGCAGTATTCTCCGAGAGCACAACTCCCAGCATTAATGAACTCCCCGTCTACAAATGACTGCAAACCCAGCTGCCGAAATCAAATTGCCCGGCACAGTATCAATTTCACCCCGTCCCTTTCCGGAGAAACCGAACAAGGAAGAAAACGAGGACACAAGGACGCGAGCGGGACGTGAGTATGAACGGCGAGTCTCTCCACTCAGCACAAGAGCTTGTAATCCTCCTCTACATTTACTGCAAAAGCTCAATATCACTTCAATTCCCTCACGAGTGTCCGACTGCTTTGTACCTATCTGCTCTCGAGTGGATCTATTCACATATTAACCGTCCATTCTTCCACCCCTCCAAAACACCGGCTACCCTTTAGACCTGAGGGGCCATTGAAAGATGAGCCCATCTGGGGATTAATTGAATCGCATTAGGGATGTCAGTCAAGCACATGGGCGGCAGCACCTGCGGGTCAAAGCACCGGGAGTACAGTGACGCAACCGCTGGTTACCTTAAAGATGTGCTCGCTGATAAACCTGAAAACCAAGACCGTTTTTTTGATTTGTAATATCTGCATTTACACACACATCTTATTCTTCGGCACACGGCACGCAAACAACATCTCACTTTTATCAACAATAGAGTACTATGTTAAACCTGTTTGAACTATTCTATAAATGTCATGTCACTTGTTTGCATTTTCCGCTCTCTTGATGTTCCTTGTACAGCTTAATTATCGTGAAATTAACCGGCGATTAACTCATCCTTCAGCACGACACGCGCGTCGCCTTCAGGTCACCGTTTAACATGGGGACTAGTGCTGCGCCCATCCAATGATATCCATCTATGATATTCGATGGCATAACTTTGACGTACATTAATGTATATTTAACATGCACACACATTTGCATCATGTCTGCGTTGTCTGCCTAGACATAAAACGTTCATTCTATCAGCACTTCCTCACGGTCTCGTCGGTTAAAACCTGTCCGACTTTTCTTCCGCAGAACACAGTAGAAGATATTTAGAAGAAAGTTGGTAACTGAACGGCGGTGGCAACTATTCTCTTTTATTGCATGGACACAAAACCAACGCAAGTGAATGCGTGTCACTGGACAACATTCTTCAAATGATCTTCTTTTGTGACCTCTTACTTAAACGGGACATCTTAAAGTGATGAAATGTATTCAAATCAATTATTATTGCAAAACAAAGAGTAATATTTTGATCATTTATATATAAATACTGTGCAGCTGTCGTTTCATGTTTGCTTGAGCTGTTTTCATACACACCGTAAATTCTTCAAACAACACATGCAAATGAAAACCTTATACGTAAAATCTTTACAAAGAGACATTTTTACCCAGCAGGGTCTTATTATGAGGCTAGAACGCTCTTGAAAAAAATCGATGCAGAAAAACGGCTATTCAAATAAACCCAGCATTTAAAGCATTGGAGTGTTTTGAAACAATATTTTCTCCCCCTGTGGTTCGGCCTCTGTGTTCCCGAGTCCAAAGCCCAGTGAACTGAAGAGTTCAAACTTCCACATCAATTAGAGCAATAAGTCTGTACTGACTGCCTCTCGCTCTCTGCAGAGACCGTGTCAATTTCGGACTCAATTAATGATTCTTTCAAGCCTACTGTTTATGCGATTGGTATTCATCTGAGGTGTTGCGAAGAAATCGTACACACATTTCCATTACGACGCCCACCCGAAGGGAGATCTTCAAACGTGCTTCATTTGCATTTGGTAAAGAAAATGCTTTTGAAGAGAAAACAAGATTCTCGGCATTCGACACGTTCTTCAATAAAGATGTATAATTCAGATTTAATCCGATTGCGAATGAGATAACATTTTTGTCGGTTGCTTTGGCAATTGTCCGTGGCTGTCTTCACATTGGAGTCGGTGTTTAGTTCATGACTTTGATGAGTCGGCTAGACTTTTTCGATTCAACGCATCGGGACGCAAATGCTTTCTTGTTTACTTTTTAATGGATTAATTATATAAACCGCAACACAATTTAATGTAAGGTCATTATTTATTTTGTCCAGGGCCAGCAATCCTTTAAAACTGATTAAAATGTAGCCGCAAAAGTTCGCACATGCAGCTCGTTTTAATGTCAATTTATCTCAACCGACAAAAACTTGATATACTCTGCGATATTTAAAAGTGTATGAAAAGATTGAAAAGTGTTCACTTTCATCATTTATACAACTGTTTCCATTATCAAAAGTTGATGCCACAAGACACAAGACAAAAGTTAAAGTAATGGGAGGGGAATGAATACTAGAATACTAGAATGTCTAGAAGATGAAAAGTAAAAAAGTATTAACACCCAATGGAAGATTCTGAATTAAACATTCAACTAGATTTATGAATGTGTGTTTGATCATTTTCAAGATACCAAATGTGAATACGGACAAGTGAAACCAATGATCTTTTCTGTTAAGGTTACAGAAACAAATGCTAGATTTGAAATAAATCATTGTCAATAAGTTGTATTTTATGATAAATTGTCACATTCGAGTTAACAAGCCTGTGCATTAGAATTCCCATTATAAACAAAATATATAAGAGTAATATTGAGAAAAAGTTTAAATATAACATTTGCACTGGATGTAAGCAGCAAAATGAATATTTTGTACTGTAACATATTAACAGTGCGTTATTTTGTGTATTTTTAAATACGTCTTACATGGTATACAGTGCGGTCAATAAGTTTTTGATCACCCTTGGATTTAGCAAATTCTCCTACATAGTAATCATGGAGGGTCTAGAATTTTCCGCATAGATACAATTCCACTGTGAGAGACGGAATCTAAAAGAAAATTCCTTTTTTAAATGTATATGCAAGTTACTTTAGAATACTGTAAAAAACATTTGGTGCAGAAGCCTTTCTTAACAACTACAGAGGTCAAAGGTTCCTGTAGTTCTTCACCGGGTTTGCACACACTTCAGGAGGGATTGTGGCCCACTCCTCCATACAGGTCTTCTCTAGATCTGTCAGGTTTCAGGCTGTCGTTGAGCAACACTACATTTCAGCTCCCTCTAAAGATTTTCTATTAGATTTAGGTCTGGAGACTGGCTAGGCCACTCCAGAACTTTGATATGCTGCAAACGGAGTCACTCCTTGGTTTTCTTGGCTGTGTGCTTTGGTTCAATGTCATGCTGGAAGACCCAGCCACGACCCATCTTTAATAATCTGACGGAGGGAAGGTTTACGACCAATATCTCACAATACATTGCCCCATTCAATCCTCTCCTTGATACAGTGCAGTCGTCCAATCCCCTGTGCAGAAGAAGACCTCCAGAGCATGATGCTTTCATCCCCATGCTTCCCTGTAGGTATGGTCTTATTGGGATGATACTCATCGTTCTTCTTTCTCCAAATACGTCAAATGGAATTAAGCAAAATCACAGGGCGATCAAATACTTATTGATCTCACTGTATATATGCATATAGTTATATATATGTAGGTTATGTATTTATTCACTGTTAATATAAAGTATATGAAAAACTACTTTAGTGCATAAGGGATGAACTGCTATGACCTCTTATACAGTGAACTTTGTGTTCAGGTACAGGTACATATCCAAAGTGATTGAAATGCAATCTCGCACACCTGGGCACACAAACACTCGCACGGACACGCACACACACAAACACACACACACACGCACGCACACACACACACACACACACACACACACAGCCAATGTCTTTAATAAATCCACACCATTCAGACCTAAATGAAAAATAAAGAAGACGGATACAAAGACATCTAAACAAGCAGATGAGAATATGTAAGAGGAATTAAAAACTAGTGTCATCCCACACAACATCATCCACATCTCTCTCTCTCTCTCTCTCTCTCTCTCTCTCTCTCTCTCTCTCTCTCTCTCTCTCTCTCTCTCTCTCTCTCTCTCTCTCTCTCTCTCTCTCTCTCTCTCTCTCTCTCTCTCTCTCTCTCTCTCTCTCTCTCTCTCTCTCTCTCTCTCTGTCTCTCTCTCTCTCCCTCTGTTACATTATGCCGAGACGGTCTTGCTAATAAATCTTTTTTAGCTAATGCATTCCAGATGGAAGCTGCAGCAGCCGGCTTTGACCTTCCTAAACCCTTCCAAAATTCCTCCCCCTGCCAGTGCCCAACCATTTATCTGCCTTTGATTGAAATGCCATCAGTAACCTTTGACAACAGTGTAATATCATTACAGAGGGCCGGTCCTCTCGCAGGACTCTCGTGGTTCCTGCGGGCCGGGACGTCAAGCCTCCGACTGCGGATAAATTTCACTTCTGTAACTACGCAAACTGTAAAATCCAACCGTTTTGGATCCCGCAGCATGAATTATTGCTTATGCAAAATAAACGTAATTAAAAATCAGGAAAACCTGACATCAAATAAAAAGTATAAATAAGAGAAGGTATATTTCCTAACACGTCTGGCTGTCCTGCGGACGGACGGTTTGAGTGACTCATCGCTGAAAGGTTTGAGACAGAGATGAGCGTGTGATGAAGGTCTCTGTGAGACCAGCAGAGGGCTCCTCATCAACCAAACACAAACTTCATGTTTAAAGCCATTCAGCTGTGACACTGGTTGGGAAAACCGAATATAGTCTGTCCGACACTATAAAGGACACGCCACTGACGTGAGCTTTGAACAATATCGCTGATCTCAGAGGTCACTGTAACACCTGACACTTCTGGTAAAGGCCGTTTGTCACCATTGATCTTTTGGTACAGTACTAGACATGTTTACAGCACTAAGGGACAATATACATTTCAATATAAGCAGACTAATATACATCAATATGGACGCAACGTGAAGTGGGATTCTTTAGCCTGCGGCAGTAAATGATCTATCAGGAATTGCTGCCGTATATATTGTATAGCCGTGCCATAACATGTAATGTAGGTGTGTGTGGATGTACAGTACAGTACAACACACTGAACACAGTGTCCATCACCTGCACGGCAGCTGTAGTCGTGTTCTCAGCTTCAGCACCTCACTACTGCAGCCAAACCCGCACTTCAGATCTTTCATTCCATTCATGAATCTTTAACAGTACCCATCTGCACAGCATACACAAACACGCACGCACGCACACACGCAACACACACACACACACACACACACACACACACACACACACACACACACACACACACACACACACACACACACACACACACACACACACACAACACACAACACACAACACACACACACACACACACACACACACACACACACACACACACACACACACACACACACACACACACACACACACACACACACATTGTTTTCACCAACAAAGGCCCATATGTCTCTTTCTTTGACCTCCATAGCAGAAATATGTTGGTGCATGTGGCTCTTGGCACCACAGAGAATGGTTGTGTGTATGCAAGCGCTTGCGTGTGTGCGTGCGATTGTGTGTGTCAGGATTAAGCAAAATTGTTAATAACTGTTTCCTTTTAATGCAAGAATGTATATAACATAAGCTAAGCGACACCCAATAGGACTCTGAATAAGAATCTTATTTGTTCTTGATTCAAGTGAAAGTAAACCTAAATATTAAAATTTCCTAATTTGCTCACACTCTTGTTGTTTCATACCTTACTCTCCTTTTTTTGCAGGACACATAAGAAGATATTTATAAGAGTGTCGGCAACCATTTACCTCTACTGTATGGTCACATAACCAAGCAGGTGAATTCGTGCCGGTTACCAACATTATTCAAAATACCTTGTGATGGATTGATGCGTTTACTGAATAGCAGTTCAATTTAATTAAGGATGTTTATTTGTTAAAATATAATTTATATTCATCTGTGTGTGTGTGTGTGTGTGCGTGCGTGCGTGCGTGCGTGTGTGTGTGTGTGTGTGTGCGCGTGTGTGCGTGTGTGTGTGTAGGTCACTGAAATGAGTTTTAAAGAACATCCATGTACAGTTAGAACGTCTCTCTCACAGAGACCTGCAGAGATTATGATTCCGGGGCAGCGCGCTGCATTTGTCTTCATTTTGTCAGACTGTCTTCATGTCTTATTATTAGTGGCTGTCAGAGCATAGAGAGGAGGGTGGGACGCAGGGGCGCTTGGTTACACACGCACGCACGCACGCACACACACACACACACACACACACACACACACACACACACACACACACGCGGGTGAAGGAGAAGAAACTCCTTCGTTTTACCCCGGGCCCACCCTATCCAGCCTCAGATGCCCTTTTAAGATATCCCATAATCCTCCAGTCGTACGCTGAAGGTCAACCCGACCGGGCACTGACGATTTCGCCCCGGTTGTGGCCACTCCCCTTGGAAACAGTCATCCATTTTTTATGGCCTGTGAGAAATGCCTTCAGTGCGCGATTGGCTGACGCCCTCACAAACAAATAAAGCGTACGTCTGAGTAACAGCATGGAATATTTACTCGCTATATTCTCTCCCAGTGCGTCCCAGCCTGCGATGCTGAGCGTACAGCGTGTTTGGCGTGCGGCTCGCGCTGTTACTTATGCAGTCGGCCGGGCGGCGGGTGAATAATGACTGCACGCCCGCGACACCGAGTCGATTCCGGCGCTCGGGTGGTGAGAAAGAGCACAGAGCGGCTGTTACATAAGGACAACACCATTCAATGAACACAACACACGTATAATAAACCAATAAATGTAAATACTATTAAGCATTGACTCGAGCTGAACCACAGAGCAGATGTTGGAAAAACGTTGTTTTTGATCCAAACTAAGTGTTCATATAAATCCACTCAGTTATGTGATGACATGACATTTATGCGTTTGTAGTAAACGTGGCTTACAATCATTTTGTTAAACATTACTGCAAGGCCGACACGCTTTTGTGTATTGTGCAAATATCGGATTTCTAAGTGAGCAACATTTACGTACGCATTAGAGACGAGGAGCAAGAAACCACATTTTGGGTAAATGAAATGTCAAAATTGGCACTGTGAGTTATTGAACGATGAGGCTCATTTATAACAGATCAGACCAAAGAAGAGAGAGAGAGAGAGAGAGAGAGAGAGAGAGAGAGAGAGAGAGAGAGAGAGAGAGAGAGAGACACTGCCATTAGATCATAAAACCAAGCCCTAGGGAAATTCTGAGTCACTACTCGAACACCCCGCTCGCTACCACAATGAGGGAGACTGACGTCGAGAACAGAGCTAAAAGAACTACAAGCGTCTTAACCTAATGACTACAAACAAGAGCTTTAACTAAAACTATAAATATCGGCTCGCTTTTCTCAGGGTTGAAATAAAGCCTCGCTGTTTAAAGATCAGCGCATGCCACGAGACCCCGGCAATGAGGCAATAAAACCTCTTTCTGCTGCTTCGTTCGGCACAGTCGCCATCAAACGCAATTAAAGCCGAGCGTTCCAGCAGCCCGACCCGACGGGAGTCGCCCATTCCGCTTCTAACAAGACCGAGATACTTCCACTTTACGGCTTCTGATGACAAACTCAGAGTGCCATAAAACAGCATGTTAAAACCCTCCGCTAGACTCGACCACTGCAGGCCAAATCCTGTCTGTTCTTGTGTGTGGAACAGAGCTCATTTCTCTCTGATGCTTCTCGGCCTGTACTCACACGCGGTATGTTCTTGTGTGCACAGTGATTTAATGTATGTATGGAAACATATATACATACGTACAGTTCATATACACGAATGCCTTGTATGTTAATAGTATAGACGCACATATTTTCATGACGAATTCATGTCAAATATAATAGTTTCCTTAAACACATTGACTTACAATGTACTTATAGCTACAGCTATAGAATTTAAACTTATACATTTAAATATATATTTATTCATTCAACAATACTGTATATGAAGTACATTATATGCTATATGAACCGTACACCCTTTAGTAAGTCCCTTGATTAGACCGGATTTAAGTATACTTTAAAACTGTATATAGATAAAAAATAATGATTATAAAACTCAAACAAATACCAAATTAAATTGAAAGATTCATGTTCATTGAAAGAGCAAAACTATTTAAAACTACACGGATATGACGGCATTTCTGATGGGTGTCAATATGACTTTTTGGTCAAGATTTGACCTTTGGTCCAGAAGCACTTTCACTTTCAGTTTCACTTTAACTTGATTTATTTTATTATTTTCCAACGAGTTGAATCTAAACCATATATTCCATGACGGTTTAATCCGGTTATTTTGGCTGTTTTTTGTTCAACCGTTTGCGTTGTGTTGAAAATCTACACCAACGTTACAACATTCCAAGCGGTCTATGGCATGGTTTCCAAAAGAAAAAGTTGCGTTCCGAATGCCGTTGCTTCGGATAAAATCTTACCACCGCATCGAAACAAATACGATGCTGTATATTTCAGTAACCCGTTATAATTAAGAAATAATAACAGCAAACAGGAGTGGATAAACACTTCTTTCACATGCAGATTCACTAAGCGGCTTTGATAATGAATGCGCTGTTTGCTGACAAATCAACATGACTCTTTCATGTCTCACTCTCTCTGAGCTTAATCTCTCTTTAATGTTTCTTATCATACATCGCTGTTCGTTTCTAATGCTCTAAAGGGAAATATCCCACAGCAACAAAAGATGGGACCTTCACTGGATTGGCACCTGCGGCAGCGTGGACCACACATCTGCATCTGCTGTGGAAACCCAACGCTCGGGCATCCTACGGTTGGGGTTTAGTGTGTCATAAATGTATACATCGGCTCAATAATGTTCAGCGGATACGCTGTAACCCTCTGGCATTGTGTTCACGTGATCTCTTGACAAGCTGTTAAAACAGTACACGGGGCATTAATCTTGTTTACAAGAGCGCTTTTGTGAACGCTGATGTGTCTGCGGCAGGTGACGACACAGAGCTTCAGCTCGCCTGTGTTTCTTTACAGTGAAGGCCTTCATTAATCCAGAGCTCACAAGTTATAATGAAATTATTCAATGGGATCAAATTCCTTTGGCGCGACACAATGAGGAAGACAGAATTGAGAGGATTAATTTCCACAGTCGGATTTGCGCTCGCTGTTTGGTGATGGAGGTTTACATTACACTCCCTTGTCATTAGAAAGGCAGACAGACGCGTCTGCTCGAACGGCACGTTTGCAGTGCAAACGAAACCGTCTGGGATGCGTAAAGCTCCGCCTGAACCCAATAGGAATCTTTCACATGCGTGATGTGATTGATGCTGTTTATACTACAGGCTTGTTGACTGTAACAGGACTATTAGAATACCATGGTCCATTACTATGGTAATCTTTACAATGAAATGGAATCACCATCTGATGCCATTGCTATACAGCAGCCATTCCAATGAAAAGATGGGAAACGGCATACGCAGAGAGGAATTCTGCAATGGGAAACATTGTTTCTAATGCCAGGATGGTTTGGGAGAGAGGGTGAGGACGAGGGGATAGTACGGCAGTCAAAAGATTGAAAAGGCATCACACTCCACATACTGTGATATTAATCTATACATTATATACCAACATTAGATATATTTATCTTACATCTCACATACTGTAACACAACTTCCTTTAATATATTATTTGTATCGATTGATCACAATCCATCACATGCAATATAAAAGTTTGTGTTTACAAAGTAAACGTTTGTATACTGTGCGTATTAATTTGGCATTTATTAACACAAAGACATACACTTACGTGTATGTATAATAAGGAAATATTAAGATTAATTTAGCTATAATTTCCGGATATTTTATTTATATATAATTGTTTAATATTTTTTATATTATATATTTTCGTAAATACTTGTATGTATAAGTGTTTAAATACAAAGGTTATATGCACAATACAGACACACACACACACACACACACACACACACACACACACACACACACACACACACACACACACACACACACACACACATGCACGAACGCGTACGCACACACGCACACACACACACACACACACACACACACACACACACACACACACACACACACACACACACACACACACACACCTATGTATAAAGCAAACACAAACTTTTATTCTAAATGCAATTAATCGATTAATGGTTTGACATGCCTAATTATTTGTTAATTATCTCCTGTATTTTATTATAATAGAAATGCAACATTACCATGGCATTTTTGTATGTACCTTTCAATCATTGTGCTATGGCATCACAACAGAACGCATGAAATAGACTCAGATAAATGATAAAAGAATAATAAAAGAACTTAATTTGCATGTCGCTCACAAAGATGCAAATATGTATCTTAATCCTGAAACTAAAATGAAGTTTACACATACTAAATGTTTTGTGTGAGTCATTGTGACTGCGAGAGAGATGCATGCTGGTGTAATATAATAGAGACAACAGTTCAGATGTAATTAAAGCACTTAAACACACACACTACAGCACGGAGAGGAAAGACACGACTCTAGCAACAGAGAAAACAACTGGCAGCGCATTTAAATTATCATATAAAAGTATGCAGCAGACCATAGGAACGTACTCGAGTACTGAAATGAGACAGGGAGGAAATGAGAGATTAACAAAAGCTAAAGAGGCAGATGTAGAGAGCGGAATACAAAAGAAAATGTTGCTCATTTGCTTTAGGTATGAGAGATGAGAAAAAGAGGAGGAAAGAAATCATGATGTCTTACATTTTCTCATTCACCAACACTTGTAGTCATAGCACCATAAATAAAAATATATAATAAAAAATAAAAATAAAAATGATAAATAAAAAAATCTAAATTAAAAAACATACCATAAATAATATATATATATATATATATAAATATATAAATATATATATATATATATATATATATATATATTACAGTAGTGGCCCAAAGTGATATCCAACTTTGGAAAGTAATTCATATTTATTTTTAAGAAGCATTGAAGACTTTGTTCGCATTAAAAATGGTTCAATAAGGATCTTACTGTTTCACGAAAGGTTCTTTATGGGAAAAAGTGAAGGTAAGATAGAGCATCCATTGCATTTCTGTGAAGAATTAAAACCTTTTTTGTTCTAAATAAGTTTAGATACCTCTAACCTTATCAAAACTTGAGTAATTCGTATGAAAACAATAAAAGTAAAAAAATATTAAAGAGGAGACTCGCTGTCGTGAAAGTGATCTGCTTCTCGTATGTAAAAATCTCCGCCATCCGCCCCGACTAGAGAGAGGCAAACATTGAGAGCGTGTAGAGGAAGCGTCTCTTTAGGGGAAGGTGCCCGCCGATCGTCTGCAGGCCTGTTGAAATTCTGCAGGTATTTCAAGGTTGTTATCTATTTCAGATCAACAGTGCGGGTCAGGGTTCACGGCTGCCCGCGTTCCCCAATCCTCGGCAGACCCGTGATTGACAGCAATCAGCATCTCGCCGGCATCACTCGAGAGACAGAGTGAGGGTCAAGGCAGCGGGCGATTTGGTCTGTCATTTTTAATTATCCAAATGATATTCACAGACAAAACCTCTCCCATCCATCAGGGCAGAGCATTACCATAGACAATGTTTGTTTAAAGACCGGCCTATAAAATCAAACAATTATGAATGCAGACAAGTCTTGCTATTGACTGCATAAATAATGAGGGTGGATCTATTCCCCCCCTCCACCTTCTCCCTGTCCAAATTCCCACTGCTAATGAACCAGAAGGGCTGCGCGGGAAATGGATGGCGGATCATCAAAATTCCCCGCTGTGCGCTACCCGTTGACCTTTTTTTTCTCGGAGAACCTTTGGTGACGCCCGGTCAAGCTTTATTGACAGAGTTTGAGCTGAAAGTAAAGGGCTCCTGAACACAGGCCGCACCGTTTGTGCATTAACATGCATCGGTGCATTAGCATGTATGGGCATGTTTGAGAGATTTACACCACATTCGCAAGACTTCTGGGAAAGTTACGAAGCGTCCGTCACGAGGATCTCGTGTCCAGTCGCCACCTGTTCTACGTTAGCTGAGAATATAAGTTCCACCTGCCAGATGTGCCCAGGTTCTACCTGCGACACGAAAACACCTGCCGTACAATGACAGGAACTCGAGAACACCTGCACACAGCTGCCATGCACCTGCAGCTGATCGCACGTACAAACGCACAGGTGCCACCTGCTCCCGTCTGACTGCCATTTCACACCTGCACCCAAGAAAAAATGTGAACTTTTTGTGATGTTGAACATGCATGATGCACTGAAGGTCATTATTCTTATTTTTACTATAGCATTTTACAAATCTTAAAGGGATGGTTCTCTTAAAAATGTAAATTCATATTTCCTTCATGCCCATCCACACCTGCATGGATTGACCGGACAAAAGAAGGTATTTAGAAGCTGAAAATGCAAGTGAATGGGTACTGCTGTTGTTCGGTTACCAGCATTCTTCAAAATATCTTGTTCTGCGTTCTACCCAAGAAACTCGAGGGTGTTTCTTTGGTAAACTATTCCTTTAAAAATAACTTTATTCCAAATACATTACGGCCTTTTTGAATTATACCGTAGCTTTGTTATCCTCAAAACACGTTATATAATACAATGACTTCGTTTCGTTTCAGTTAGGTTGCCTATCTAGGCAGCAGACATCTCGCTAGGTTTAACTCAACCTCAAATGCACACTACAGACACGGCGTTCATCCCATCGAATACACGTCTCTCAAACCGCACAGCACCTAGTAAATGAGGTGAGATGAAACGAAGCGTTTAGGTGCGGACGGTACGGGCCGCAGCATGCGGCCAACACGGAAACTGCGTGGCGATAGGCCGAACAGTGAGAAAAACACAACGGAGAAGTGTGAAAACTCATCCGCCGTGTTGGGCAGCGGCAGAACGAAATGATGTGTCAGGAAGCCATCCAACACATGAGATGAGATTGAGGCGTGTGCGCGCGCGCGTGTTTATGGATATGTAAATGCTGTTCGCATTATGTTATGCAAGCTGGCGGACCACAACAAGAGAGGCTCTGACATGTTTGCTTTCAACAGCAAATTAGTGAAGGATGGAAAAGCTACGGAGATCTTCCGACAGCCGATGTAAATAATGCGGCTAAAAGCACGGAGCGCTGACCTCACACAAGCTCACGCTGTGATCTCCAGCGCTCCGTGATGGACATCACAGACACACATCTGCATTGCTCTTTACAAATCTATGTGTTGGGAATGCATGACGGACCTTGACTGATAGAAACTGAGATCGGCTGTAAAGCCGGAGCTATAGAAACACAACAGATAACGTATACCTTTTTTGTCATTTACAATTCCGCTATAAAATCAATGTAATAAAATATATTTTGAGCAATGCCTTAACAGCTCCACACATTGAAAATCCAACAATTCTTCAAAATATCTTCTCCGAAAAAAGTCATAAATGGTATAGGAGAAAGGAAGTTTCATTGTGGGGTGGACCGTCCCTATAAGAGTGGAAGTCTGTTCGGAAGATCATGGACAAAATATTTCTATTGCTTCTTTTAAAAGGCGTTTTGGGAAAAGATGCCTTTAAAAATAATAATGAGCCATACACAATGACTCTGGTATAATTATTACAGCACATTAAAGAGCTTCTATCACAGGAATAATCCAGAGATATAAACGCTGTGTGCTGATCTGTTAAGTGTGCTCGTGGGTCCCGTATACTGCACTGAGCTTGTTAAGAAATGTTATTTATGGTGTTATGATAAAAACACATTTAAAGGATTTATAAAGAACCGCATCGTACCTTCACTAACATGCATGCACGCACGCACGCACACACACACACAATAGTATGTATCACTATTTTAATAATACAAACACTTACATATGTCCCATCAGACTTAAAGCAAATGATGTCACCATATGTCCTCAAAAGTTCATTAATAAGCGTGTATCTATAAAATTGGGCCCTTAGGTATACAGCCCAACCCAAGCCCCCCACATACAAGCTCTGATTGACAGTTGGGTGGGACAGGGTGTTTCTATACTCCTGCTTTGTGCGCCTCTGCAAAGGTTTCACATTCCTAGACTACTTAGTCTGGAAAAGACAACGCACGTCACAAATCCTGCCACGAATCTTGCCTTATTTAAGGGAATAGTTTACCCATAAAGAAAATTAGAACCAATTCACTATGGTTTTATGTTCATACAATGAACAGTGACTGGTTCAGTGACCAGCTTTCTTCAAAATATCTTCTTAAAATAAGCAAATCGTAAAGGTTTGAATTGTAGAGAGGTTGGAAGTATACACATTAATGGAATGGTATACCCAAAAACCCTGGCTTCATTTAAACACCGTCAAATCATTCTAAAACCCACAATATGTGGGCTAAAAGATATTTTGAAAAATGTCATAGTCAAAAAAGCTTTAGCCAAAAAACAAAACTCTTGGACAGGTTTGTGATTCCCTCACACCCCGCATGAATAGAACGGCTCGACGCATGCAGAAAAGACGACCAGAAGGTGATGAACGTCTTGTTTTTTTCTCCGCCACCTCTCTGCCTGATCTCAAGGAAGATCCACGGAACCGTGATGGCGATTCCTCTGAACCGCGAATCAACCTGCGATTACAGGCGGTGACAGCTGCACGCAGACGGCCTCAAAGACGCTGCCTCGCTCCTCCTTGATGTTATGCAAATGTAAACAGCTGTCATTTCTAAAGCCGCTGTCTTTTCGCTATCCACCGGTGTGAAGATCGAAGGGTTTTCAAAGTGTCTCTGTGTTTTCCTTCCCTTTTCTCTTTTAATCCGAGCCCTATTATCACAAACAACCCCACCGACAAAGACGAAGCTATGAAAACAAACAACGGGAGAGAAAGAAAAGAGAAGAACAAAAGAGACTAAAGTAAAGAAGGAGTTGATGAAAGATGGAGAGCACGAATTTGAAGCTGCGAGACATATTAAGAGGTGTTGGGTGTCCTGTCACCCCTGCGCCCACCGCGGGTACACACACTCACACACCTTCCAAAAAACTCTGTTGTCACAAATCTACATAAAAAACATAGATAAGAAACAAACAACAGCAGGAATAAAATGTTCCGAATCTAAATCCGAACACGCTTTATTGTCCTTTATTTAACAAAAAAGTTACACTTTAATAAATATATAAAACAGGAGGAATATGCCCATGCCCAACATCTACACTTTTTCATTTTTGTGTCTAATCTAACACAACACATTCCCAATTCTTTTAATATTCTGTCCGACCTGAGCATGCTTCATACATCTGGTAGTTGCTGAAACTATTTTGCAGTGTGATGCCAATATTGTATACATTTTTATGTAATTTTTTACTTTTGAGCATCTCCCGAGACAGGAAATCAAAGACAGGATAGGAAAGCGCCCGGCGGAGACAGGAGAATGGGATCGGCAAGGACCGGTGCCAAACCTCAGTTCACCAACCATAACAAAACGGGCATCGACTTTCCATATCATTTAAGTTTACTATTCAAAAATTTGACATAAGGTCAAGTTATTGTACAGTAACCAGACAGATTGTTTTTAAATGACACTTTAGAAGTGGTATAAACTCAGTTATGGTGAGAAAGAGAAAGAAAGGGAGCAAAAGTCAGAAACTGAGACCCAAAACACCCATGTGTCAAGGTGTACACCAGGCCTTATTGGAACTCCCAAAACACAAATGACCACAAACATTTCTAAACTACTCGATTAACACATGCCTGATTTATCGCCACGCTCCAAGAAAGAGCGGACATTGCTACGTCCAAACATTTCATATGCCCTTCACACACAGCTTAACTCTAATGTTTCATAAAATCAAAGCTCATATCTATAATTCCTCTCTTGCTAGGCACGACCTGTTAGATGTAAATGCTATTATTTAGCCCGGTGGAAGCGAGAAGCGCCCTGACAGGGAACTTCTGAGCTCTCTTGCTAATGACCTATCGCCGCTGTCAGAATCAATCCGGCCCGCTGCCCACGCAAATGACAATGCACTGTGGGAGTGGACGAAATGGTCATTTCTGTGGCCGCGAGCGCTGGCACGGCCCGTGCTGACGCTGTCAGGGCCGTATCACCCTTGGGCGGGTAAAGACTCGGCGGAGGAGAACGCAAATGTGCCAACTGTGTTAAAAACAAAGAGAGGCCTTAAAGGGGCCGTGCCCTTTTTACATTTCCGTAGTATTTCACATTTACACCACGCTTCAGTTAACATGGCTGTGAAAACTCCCAAAACTGATTGTTTAATTATTTAGTCACTCCTTTAGTTGGTACACAACTATATCCATTTCTTTCCTCTGTTAAATCCAAGAGAAGATATTTCGAAGAATGTGGAACACCAGACGGTTCTATGACGCTACTGACTACCATAGTCTTAACATCTTCCGTGTTAAGAAACGACGGAAGCAAATGTGAGTGAATGAAGATGACATTTTCCTTTTTGAGCTGCGTATTAAAGAGCTGCATATTAAAGATGATCATTGGTTATTTGGGTTGACAAAACGGATCGGCAAATGTATTCGGCTTATATGTGCGTAAACAAAGAAGAGTAGAGGGGTTCCTGTGTTGGAGTCTGGTCTCGGGTCAGCGGGGTCACACCAGTCACATGACACAACAACAACACAAAGGACCTCTAATGCAAACAGGGCAAAGCCAAAGGCATCGTTTAACCCCGCGCATATATCAAAATCTTTCCTTTATAAAGTATCTATACATATTTCTAAAGCAGTCTTAATTTCAACATTAAACAATATTTGGCAAAATATGTATAAACCATAAACGAATTTCTTAAAACAAATACATGCGTGTGTGTCACCGCGGTGTCCATCCCCAGGTGAAGGACGCCCGGCGGCCCTTTCCCCCAGTCGCCTTTATTAAACGCTATCAAACACGCTTTAAGCTGTCTAAAATTAGCCCCGGCGCTCGAGCACTAATGACGGCCTTGCATCCATTATTAGTTCATTTTCTTCAGATCAATCACCAGCCGAGCATGCTTTTTTAAAATGTCATCCTCAAACTTTTCACAATCAATTAAGCTGAAGATTAATGGGGACAATTTGCCAGGAACAAGTCCTTCCTTGAAAAGGCCACGCCTCGACAGACTTCCAGCCTGGTGTTGGTGTTAATTATAAATTTCCGCTTGCCTGTCACACACTTAACCTGTCGTGAGGGAATATCGCTGGCGGCCCGGGGACCGCCGAGCCCCTGTTTAAATATTCCTAATCGGCTTCTTTTTTTCGGAACGCAGGTGACTGGTGTAAATTGCGTTGTGCCTTTAAAAGAAATTGTAGCCGGACATGAATAGATCTATTTTAACTTAATCTTGAAATCTCTGGAACACAGGTAGAGTCGAACGACTGATTTACAATCAGAGATGCCATGAGATGTCGCTCATAACGGAAAAAATTGCATTTCATAAGACGCACTTTTGTCTTGATAATAATACAAATATCTTAAACTTCTTACACCAAGATAAATGTACCTGGCATGGAGAGTGACCCGAGAATGTTGGTCTTGTTTTGGGAAAGAAATACAAGAATCAAGTAAATGTATGCTTAAAACAAGCAAAAGAATCTGCTGTTTGTTTTGAAACGGAATGTAATTAATTTACAAATTTTCTTTCCAAAAACAAATATCTAAGGTCACTTTCCTTGCCAAGAAAACGTGTCTTCGTTAAAGAAGTCTTCCATGTTTGTACTTAAATCCGGATATTTTTCTAATGATTTTCTTCAATCCAGATAACTTGACCTCGTATGATTTGTTAGAATAATGTTTGCATTGCATACATCCATCTTACCTGCAGGATGTGGCTGCCGAGGTGAGGCTCAAAGATGTCCGAGGCAACGACGCTGGGGCTCCGCCTCCGCTGGGACCCTATAGCTGCGAAGAGAAACACACAGCGTGAGCGCGTCTGGCGTCGGCATGCACTCGCACGCGTAGGCTTTAAATCCAAATGAACACGGAAAAGGAATTTGCGGATGTGATTTTAAATAGATACAGTAAACTGTTGAACAAACACTTCCGGCCCGTTAATACGAAGCCCTCGGTACTGTAAATACACAGATGCAAATCAAAGCCTCCGAACGGCTCCCTTCTGCATATTCAACCGAGCTCGGTGTGCAAAGCCTGCTGTTTATAGCAGGCCTAATATCCATTGAGCTGCACGGCACCGGGAGAACGGAGCCCTAAGGGCATTTTTTTCCAAGTTTCCAACTTTAAAGTCGGCTCAGGCCCTGCTAAAAAATGGCCTGGGGTGATTTCAAACTTAACAGACCTTGTCCCACCAGAGCTCATTATAGAGAATTTTATAACAAAGTGCTCTGTACTTAATTTTCCAAGCCTTGCCAGGCGTTAGGGTAATGTTGCTGAATTAAGTGCAATTAATGATGTAATAAAGCCCCGAACGGCCATTAAGGAGTCTCAAGGACCCGAAGCAAACAACAGTTTGGTGTCTGGGGAGGACGCGACCAGGGATGCAAGGACATGGTGCCCCAGGTGAGAGTGCCCAGCGAGAGGGGCCGAGGGACGGCAACAAGACTCCTGTCCTTCAGAGAGACTCAAGCTGGGCAAACACACTTCTCCCCTCCGGTAATGCTTTCAGCACTGAGCCCTGTGACCGCCCCGGACGAAAATCTGTGGCAAACGTGCGCGGTAAGGAGCGATGGAGCAGGGCTTTTAGACGCTCCCCGGAGCGGAGGGGTCAGAACATTGCAGGTGGGAATGCAAACAATCCAGAAGCCCGGGGACACGGAGGCTGGCGGCACACAGCAGAGGGAGCTGTTACGCCCTGAGGATAACACACAATTGCAAAACACACACAGCTTGACTGGGATGACCACATAAACACACATTGAAGACACTCTTTCAACATTTACTCAGACTCGTGTCATCTGAATGCTATTTTTTATTTTAAAACAAATTAGAAGATATTTTGAAGAATGTCGAATTTTATTGGATGGATGCAAAACCACACAAACATTTCTCAATATAGCAACATGCATATAATTCAAAAAAATCCATCTGTACATACTGCAACTTTTGCATTCCCTTTTGCATTTCTTCGGTTCGAAAAATCATCATTTGGATGCCTCGAGGTCCATGTCCTTACAAATCTTTAAATTCTCTTTTAACACTTACTGAATCCTGCACACAATATCTGTTAGTGTCATGGCTTAAACATATTCTAAACTTGTTTATTTTATTACATTTCAGACACAGCATATTGTGGTTTTGAGCCACATAATGCATTTTCTGCAAACAATGCAAGCGATATGAATCCCGTTCAGGTTAAAGCAATCAGACGCGGCGTTTTAAGTGACCTGGCCCAGCTGCACTTAAAGAAGATGAAGAATATATCAAAGTTAAGAGTGCACTTGACCAGCTTCAAATGATTCTCCTCTCTCCGTCCTTCCAAGATGACATCTCCACACAACAGCCCTCATCGCTAAAGGATTCTCGCCTGTGGAACATCATGGAAATTAGGCGTGTGCTCCACATTCCTTGACCTTGAGGATCCTTTGAAACTCAAAGTTGTTCTGCGGTTAATGGTTGTTAATGAAGGAACATTAAAGACCTTCACCTCTTACAATACCGGCTTTTCTTAATAGCTGGTGTTATTGAATCCTATAATGTAAATAAAGCGTCGTGCTTTAAAAATGTTTCCATGATGTTCACAGCAAAAAAACAATATTCAAAATAATAACAAAACAATAACATTTAAAGTGACCCCGAGAAGATGCGTGGCATCATGTTTGGCCTGGTATTAAAAATGTAGCAAGATTTGAAAGCAATGAACTCAACGGTTCCCTCTTGCAGAATCTTTGAGCATCCCCGAAAAATAAAACTATAAGGTTCTTAAAATAAAACTATATGGTTCTTAAATTTTTACAACCTCAAAAGTGCTGATTAAAAACATCTAATGGTTTATGTGTGTAATACATTTAAAAAAATATTTTAAAGATCTGTTCATTTGGTTTTCCACACATTTGACTGTTCCCGTAGCCAAATTGGTAGAGAACAATGGCCTGACTTCATTACCCCGGCAACACACTTCCTAATAAAACATATAGATTAAATGCACTTCGAATAAAAGCATTTGCCAACTGCATGGATGTAAACTCAAACATGCCGATGCTTCAAGCTGCATCTCAATGCTCGCCACTGACACGTCTGTGCGACCGGGGTACGGTTGAGAATCGAGAGGCCGTCCTCCGCACGGCTGCAGCCGGAGAGATGAATATAATTGCATATTGATCTCAGGAATTATGCTCTATTAATCTGCTTCATTTTCTCGTGACGCAAATGATATATGAATGGAGAGCACGCGGGAGCGGAGAGGCAACACAATGTCTGTCCTGCAATGATTCTCCATAATACATCTCCTCTAGTTTAACTCCCCGCCACGGCAGATTGAGCCGATACAAATATATTACAGAGGAAACACGAGCAAATACATCAGCCCGCTCCTAATAAGTGGCGGACATTACAGTAATGACACTGTAAAATATAAAACCTTGGGTACATGCGGCGTCCAAGTATTCGGAGTTCTGTATGAAGTCACTTGCCTTGAGTCCTTAATGCACAACATCTAAATAGGCAAAGACCATTTACACTAATGTCATTTCATTACTATTTCTGTATTGATTACACTTTTAATAATTAATACTAGCCTTTGCAGGGGTCCTTTGGTGCAATTTAATGTTTCCTGTTTCTGTGGTGTGTTATTTTATACATTGTGTATGAATATATAAGACACGTCAAATTTCAAAAATCTTTTACATTTGAAAGCGAAGGCTCACTGAAATATGCATGAAACACATCGTGTTTGAAAAACACTTCTCAGATGCATGCAGATAAAGGATGCGTACCTGTAAATGTCCTTGTTATGGAACAAATATGGTAAAATATTGATCGCATGCTTTTCAGAGCAATGAGCTTCGTGATGTTGACGTGTTTCAAAGAGGCGGAGCAAAGAGTAGCCGCCAAAATGTTATGTCGAAAATAATGCATTACACCAAATACAAACAATAATATTTGTTTTATTGGGGAAACATGACCCCCTTAATACCCGCCATGCCACGAGCACAATTGCAGCAAGACTGCACTAAATGCAATTTGTTTCCCCGCACAGTGGCAATTTCAAAGCGCCGGCGCTGTTAGAAAGTCAATTTAACTTTCACTTTTATAAGTCTACATTATTGCTATTGTTAATTTATTTCTCATCGAATGGAAAATTGGCAGCGCGGTTTCTGACTGTCATTTCAAATCTACAATAATTTCTCGTGAAGCTTAGACCCCGTATTCCCAAGTCCTGGATTATTGGAGCTAAATGGGCGTCTCTGGCTTTACCAAAGGCTCAGGGGCAGGTACTGTTACACAAATTGCCAATTCAATTAACACCGTGTAGACGCTCAACTGGCAGCTGGCACGGAGGATGGCTATTTTGGCAAGTGTCAGGCCTAATTCATCAAGCCGTCAACGTTCTCGCAGTCGGGCGCCGCGGACGCTGTCAAAGCCGCCGTCGACACAATGGGGAAGCGGTACAATCCGGAAAAAGCTCACGTGTGACGAAATATTAACTGGTGTGCTAACTACTCGAAACGAGACGGAGGGCGGTCGGTCAAATGCGCATGCAGCGGCCCGGCGAGATAAGAAGAAAAGGCCCGATTGGGCGCCGCCAAAAATAGAGAGAGAATCAGAGTTAGTGAATCGCAGAGACAGGTTCAGAATATAAATCTGGGTCTGGATAACACTCTGACTTTGGTTTTCAATTACACCTTTTATAGCTCCGATGATGGCGGGTGGAAGTATTTTTACTCGATTAACATATGAAGAGAAGAGCCAATCTTAACTGAGCCTTAAAGCGACAGGACATTTACACTAACACAAACTTACATTTAAAGAGAGAGAGAGAGGAAAAGGAATATTGTGGGTTATTTATGACTGCTAAAGACCCCGAAAGAATGCTAAATAAAGCAAGAAAAAATATAGTATATCAAATACGCAGCTTGGTCTTTAAATGATACCAAGCGTCTTGAAAAATGTCCAACAGATTTGATAAAATAGTGGGAAGGAGTTACAGGAGAAAGATTTGCGTTGTCAGGTGGAAAAGTTCACATGTGCTTAAAGATTATGAAAACTTTTCCTATTTTTGCATCTACACCCGGATGATAAAGTCCATTCACTCCTCCCCAAACGAGACACAAACCTCATCCCATCATCCCGTCAGCGCGTGCGGCACATGCACACACACCTGCACAACGCCCACGCACAGCAACACAACATCTCACACATGCGCGGTGGCATGTTTAAGTTCCGCCTTAATGAAATGATGAGCCTGAACGAACCCCGGCATGTCATTAGCTTATTCAGAAAATTACAGCCTGCTCCTCAGACATTGTTCAGCCGTCTTTGAACGGAAAACATTCATCAAGGGGAGGGCGGAACTCAACAATGCACTCCCAAAAATACAATCTTCATTGTGAGAGCGATCGTCCCCGGATTGAAAACCTCTCAACTTCATTCCCATTTGATTCGCGGTTTCTAGTTTGTTTGTGGCTGGGAAGTAAAGTAAACATTGTGCGTTCCAGAACTGCCCGATCAATCAAATTCATCAGGATTCCAATTATGAGCGAAACAATCGTCAATTACAGCCGTCCATGTGTGCCCGTTTCTGTGTTTATCCATCAGATACAGTGCTGAATCAGCGACTTTAAAATAAGATATTAGGATATTTGTTTTGGATTTTCTTTGAAAGATCTTTATTAAAATGAACCAACAAAAATAATCAATTAAACTGTAAGTAAACGGATCTGTTGTCTTCCCTTCTTACTGTCCTTCAATCTGTTCTTCGTGTTTTCTTGGGTGAAATGTCATGAAATAATTGACTTTATTTGAGATAATGACACCGATGGATTCTCCTCTTCTCCCGGGCCTCTGAATAACTTATGCCTGTGAAGATGGAGGTTGAAACATTTGTTTTAATTAGTTTCCTTTAACATCCTTGACCGTTTTAAGTTTTCATGATGATGTGTTCAATAATCTATGCTCATCTTTTTCCTCATTTATATCATCAAAATTTAAGCTGCTCCATTCTGCGCTAATGACGCTTCGCACACGTCTCTCTCTCTCTCTCTCTCTCTCTCTCTCTCTCTCTCTCTCTCTCTCTCTCTCTCTCTCTCTCTCTCTCTCTCTCTCTCTCTCTCTCTCTCTCTCTCTCTCTCTCTCTCTCTCTCTCTCTCTCTCGTCTATAGTGCTTAGAGCATTACAAATGAGATATTAATTTTCTACCCGTTTCTTACATCTATAATAATGTCTTGCCTCGGTTCTTTTGAGTCAGTTGAGTTCCTATGGAAATGACTCAATGGGCTTACACGATTCTTTCGATAGATTTCTACTTTAAGAGTAAAAATATAGTATTTTCATATAGCCTAAAATACCTGGACTTCAAGGATTTAAGAACAACTTACGTTCCATAAGTGTTTTTTGAATCAATACGAATCAATATGACTCGTTCTTGAATCAGAAAGATAATTTCAAGAACAATCCCATTAGTTCTTTTGAATCAGTTCATCCTATTTGCAGATGATCTACCAAGACAGTTCCAAGGGTTCATACTGTAGACCTTCAAACCGAACCAATGTGCAAATGACCACATATCACTTGCTTTAACATTGTATTGACTTGCCTTCTTCGTATGTTTGCTTCCATATCAAATCAACTGTTCGCGAGTAAAGGTCAAGAGTCAATTACTTGTGGCCAAGTCGCAGACGGAAGAATTTTGACCAAGATCACAATGAGACGGTAAGCTGTAAGATCTTTGCATTGTAAGGTGAGTGTTTGTTCATTCAGATGTTCTCAGGTTCAATGCGACTGGTTTTATCTCCACGCGCTGAAACGCGCAGTCTCTGCGAAAGCACGCGGCACAAGTGGAAATCTCCAGTTCAGTTGCTGCAGAGATGTTAGATTACACCTTGAAGAGGCGCTCAGCGAGGAATAATTGTCTATGGAAAGCTTGTAGAGGCTCTGAAGTCCCGCTGAAGTGATTTGGTATTTTATCATTGTGCTATTTCCTCTCATCACGAGCAGAAACAACTGTGTCAGATACTGCGATAAGAGGGCCGAGGGAGCGCGAGACTCCGGCTCTCCAACTGACAAGCACTGTCCACTCACGATCCGTATCAGAACCCGCCGAGAGAAAGAGAGAGACGCGCTACTCTCAAAACCGAACGATTTCAAGAACAAAACCTCAGCAACAACAAAACACACGACCGACCTGTCGGTAGTTATAGAGTGAGCTCACGCTTTCTATTTACCTGGAAAACCTTGAGAACATTAATGCTGAATCTGAGCATTTGAAAGAGCGTCTTAAGATAACGCTGAGACAAGGCCGGACCATGCCGGGTTTAACACCCATTAACGATGTCTGTCAATGCATCTCTATTCAACGCGACATGTCGTCACGTAAGATTCATAGATGTGTGTTAATTTAATGAATATGTACATCAATTCATGTCATTTCACAAAACATCTGTTTGACATATTTCTTTAGATTAACAGTTATCGTACTCCAACAATGTTAGAGAAGGTCCAATGAGCAATGCAACCAATATTGAGAGCAACACAAAATATTTAGCAATGTTGAAAAAGGACATACAGAATAGAGGCTCTATGTGACATCATCTGTCAAAGCACGACTCATGATCAAAACCAACATTTTCTCAAGCACTGACACATCAAGACTAGAAGTTTGTGTTTGCAGAGCCGATTTTGGGTAGGTGCCATTTCCCCATCCTCGCCAACCGGCTGACGTGCCACGTATGGATCCTAAGGTCGTGAGATTCCCGGCTGCTAAACGCAGCCATCAATACCACGCTCGGTCGAGGAAAGGCAGAGGACGACGAGATTATTGACATTGACCAACGCAAGCAAGGTCAAGTTCAGGGGCCATCGCAGCTGAATCGATACTGCGGGATGAGCAAAAGAAAAAAACTCATCTAATTTCGAAATGCATTCATTACGATAAACCGCATTACAGCAAGGGCTGCGCGGACCGCATGGATGTAGTGCAGCCATACAGATAAACAATCCATTACCAAAAGTGAAAGCAGCGGGCTTCACTTAAAAAAACAACCAAAATCATCCAGGCCTGCGAGACGGGCGCTGCCCGCTGGCACAAATCTGACCGTGATTCAGGCGACTCGAGTGCTTTCTTGGGAAAATAACGCCTGCGACATAAACTGAAGTACGGTTAGTCCGAATTTTCCCAATTCCGAACCGAAACTTCAAAGCTTCACAGTTTGCTGTATTGTGAGAAATATGAAGATTCGATCATATTTTTTATTTGTCATTCATTATTTATTCAAAAGAAAAGCCCTTCAGCATGACATCACATGTTGTTGGCGATATTAAAAATAATTTTGCGCGCTTAAACCTAATGTCTTTTTTGCGTTCCGATTGGTGGATTCGGGTTTGCGGAAAAGCTTCATAAACCCTGAAGTACTTGGTCAGCATTTGATGATTAACTTTGCTTTCACTCTTTAATAATTCAAACATCATACTGATAAAGCCATGGGAGAGAGCTCTCAGCATGAACGATACAGTCAAACGGAATACAATATTAAGACGTAAAAACACCAGCAATAGAGAAATTTAGAACAAACTAGCTTACAAAAAGACCACATTCTTTTTCTCCGAAGTTTATTTTTACTTTTTTGAACGGCAGCCAGATTCAAACCATAGAGGTTCAGCCAAGCCTCTTTGACTTTCTTCTGCGGAGCACTAAAGAAGATATCTAGAAGAACGTCCTCCAAACCGTTGGTATGCGTTGAGGCTCATGGCCTACATAAAACCAAACATTTCTCAAAATATCTTCTTCCAACCTTGTGTACAGTACGGATTTTAAGTGAGGGTGAAAAATAATGACTATTTAATATTGCCGGCCGCACCTCGGACTGACCGCACTCTTCCACTTTTTCTCGGTTTTGAAGCGTTTCTTTGTACTGAAACACATAATGGCTGATGTCATGCTTGAGGTGTGTTTTGTTGAAGGGCTAAAGGAACATCAAGGCCAGTCTATGTACCATGAAGTCTTTGTTTTCCAGACACTTTCCTCTCAGAGTTCCCGACTGCAGCATTACCTGCACAATCCTGTCTGCCTCCGACCCTTCCTTGTCACACCACACACACACACACACACATCAAAACACACACACACACACACACACACACACACACACACACACACACACATACACACACACACACACACACACACACACACACACACACACACACACACACACACACACACGCACACACTCTCCAATACCGCCATGCTGTCCTCCACAGATGTCCTTGACGTCCTACACATCAGATCTGGCAAAGAGCCCAAGACCAAGAAAGTTCAGATGATATTGTGTGTGCGCATGTGTGCACGCATACACCTATCGAACAAAATAAATCACAAATGAGATCTCTTTAATATCTCAGCTGTTTCATAGACAACTGTGAGATTAAAGGGATGGGTAACCCATAAATTGAACTTCTGAATTACTTAGTTTTTAGATGTTACAAATATGTTTGTGTTGTAGACAGGACAAGATATTTGGATAAATGCTTGTAACAGTTCTTGGACCCCGATGACTGCCTTTGCAGGACAAATGACAAAGATAGTTCAAAGTGCACTTTGAGACGTTTGCTGTCCTACATTCTTCGAAATATCTTCCTTATTTGTTTGGAAGAACAAACAAAAATATTTGTCCTACAGTGGCTGTCAATGGGGTGCAAAAGCAGACATTTTTCTAACTACATATATATATCCAGATTTAAAACAACTAATAGAAATCATGATAACATTTTAATATTTTTAGGTAAACACTTACTATAAATTGAGAGATAACTGAGACTTTCTGAGTATTTTATTGGATATAAACACAGGATTTTAATAAATTTCATGTTTCCTGGATTAAGATTTTAAAAATAAAATTCTAAGAAATACTATATTACGGACATATTTCTAAAATATTACAATACAACAGAGCACCACAAAACGTATATTAACTTAATAATTCAGTAATTGGGTCCTTTACTGAAATTTGTAGAAGGGATCTTCAATTAAAGTCAAAGATTTCAAATTTATCGTCAATGTAACATCTCCATATACATTCTCAATCTCTAGACTCACTGTGAAATCGAAAAAC
>CM065674.1:13427096-13434596 GCA_033220385.1 Triplophysa yarkandensis
GTGTGTGTGTGTGTGTGTGTGTGTGTGTGTGTGTGTGTGTGTGTTTGTGATTGTGTGTATTTGTGTGTGTGTGAGATTGCATGAGTGTTTGTATTTGTGATGGTCTGTGATTGTGTGAGTGTATTTGTGTGTGTTGTGTTTTTGTGTTGACGGGTTTGTTGCTAAAGTAAAAAGTTTACAAACACACAAACCGGTTGCATTTCAGTTCCTTTAATTTACACAATAGAGATCTGTGGGAAAGGCACATAGGCAAGCACAGTGTGTGTGTGTGTGTGTGTGTGTGTGTGTGTGTGTGTGTATTTTGTAGTTGTTGATGTTGTTGTTGTTGTTGTGCTGTATTAAACAGTCTTGTGATGGGGTTGGAATGTTAATCATGTTGCTGTTTGTTATAAACACTGAAGTCATGACGGATGTTGTTGTGTGTTAAAGATGAAGTTGTGTTTCTTTTGTGTAGTTGGCAGATCTTTATCACACTTGACTCATGTTGAGTCTGTATTTTGTCTTCTTTCCTGTGATGTTTGTGTGTCTTTTCTATCCCATGTTAAAGTCTAGATCATGGCTGTTTAATGTATTTTGCTGTGTTTGAGAGTTGTGTCAGTGTTTAAGCAGTATACATAAGTGTTGCATGTGTGAGTTCAGTAAATGCATTCATCTGAGATGTGTTTCTGTCTTTAACAGCTTCTCAACAGCTTCTCTGAACTTCCTAACATGTGTGAATGTGTTACTTTACAAGTGGGTTGGAAAAAGTGAAACCACAGTTTGTTTCATGCAGTTTTTGCTCTTTCTGTTATCACCTATGGGCATAACACTTGTCCTCAGAGTACTGTGTAACACAACTAAATATTCTTATATAATAAGATTAATAATAATAATATTATTAATAATGTTACATACTTTTCGTAAATAGAAATAAAGTGGTGTACAAGACAGACAAATGAACTTACAGAAGAAGGAAGTACTATAAATTATTCAAGAAGTTAAATATGTGGGAAACATCAAATCATGTCTCTCTCTATTTCTTCCTCATTTCTTCTTTTGCTGATAAAGAACAGGTTTAAGGATGTGTGCGCGCGTGTGCGTGTACTGTACGTCTTTGTTAAATATTTACTTTTAATTGTTAATAAATCCAGCATTTTTACGATTCAGCAAATGATATTTTCAAGGAGAAAGATGATGTTGCATCGGCAGTTCTTGTGATACCACTCAACTACCCGCAGGAGCTGAGATCATGTCTCGATCTCACATTAGGTATTACACAAGCCAGACACAGGTACTGAAGATGCATTTGCTTGGAAGTTAGATATAGAAACTAAAGAGAATGAGTGAGCAAGAGGACTGCGAAGGTACGTCTGTCAAGAACCCTGACATGGATTTTAGTACTAAAGGATCCAGTTATGGCTGTTTATTTGAATCAAACCAGATGAAAGCTATACTCAGCACACCATATACTCAAAGTACTGTTCAGCCATCAAATTATAATAAGCCACAAGTGGAAAATTAAAAAGCAGAAGATCTTTACCGTTTAAAAGCCTTTAAAGGCACAAGTTGAAAAACAATTGCACAGCAATCAGCAGTAAGGAGTGTGTTTTTCACGATGTGGAGAGGAACATTAGCCTTTAGTGACAAGTGACAGATGATGTATGTGAGGGTCGGAGCTATCGAAAAGAGGCGAGACCCTGTTGGGCATAGGGGTGTTTTCGAATGTCTGTATTGACTACCAATAGTTCACCCTGCCTTAAGTTTATTTCACTTTTCAATAAACATTCTGTTTAATATAAGCACCTTTGTCAGTATAGGCTTCTATTCTTGTTGTTAAATTATAAGTAAATATTGCATGAGTATTAGTTTTAAGAAAAGTGAAGGTCATGGCACAAACTGTAGTGAAGTGAAGTGACGTATTGCCAAGTATGGTGTTCCATACTTGGAATTTGTGCTCTGCATTTAACCCATCCAGTAAGTGAACACACAAACACTGTGAACACACACCCGAAGCTGGGGGACGGTGCCTTGCTCAAGGGACTCACCTCAGTCGTGGTATTCCTGCTGGTACCGAGTCTCGAACCAGCAACCTTCGGATCACAAGTCCAAGACTCGAACCACGACTGCTCCGTAACCTTACACCCCAGGTGGGATTAGAACCTGCAATCTCTGTCTTTGGAAGCCCTTATCCACTACGCCACTGGGTCTGCTTTTGAAAGATATCTCTATACAAATGATATCATCGTTGAAAGACACGCGTCTTAATTTCAGGACTTATGGGGGTCTTTGGGTTGGCGGGAATGACAAGAAGTTCAGTCTTTGCAAGGTTTAGCAGAGCAAAATAATGGTGACTATGATTTTATACAAAATCGTAAAGCTCTAGCATGTGTGTGTGTGTTTGTGTGCGTGTGTTGAATTATTTTCTTATGCACTGTTCTCGATCTGAATCAATCTCATTTAATGATCAAATACTCTTAGAGGTCATGAGTAACCCCATGACAAAGGGGGTCAGATGTCAATGATAAGACTGAATCATGTGTGTGAGTAATGGCTTCAGAGGTCAATCATTTTTTCACTTGCTGAGCTTTTGCTTATTTAGTCACTGGATGTGTCTGAATCTTGATTAAATCATGTTTGATATCATTACAGAATTGAAGCATGAATCTCATGGAAATTCTACATATGAATGAACACGCCACAACTACATAATACTGTAAAACTACAGAAGTCAAAGATCCTAACTAGAAGACACATGTCAGGTCTAAACAGAGACTCACATATTTACCCATACCAGAATGTGTTTGTGTGACCTTATGTTGCCGTAACACGAATCATTATAGAAAAAACCTTGACATTCTTGTTACCTAATTTCTGCAATAAGTACGATGTCCAGATATAGAGTGATTATTAAGTTAAGTTAAATATATTCCTTACTACAAATGCAAAATGAATATGCACACTATACAAACATAAATAATGTATAATTTCACAGACTTTTATTTTGGATGCAATTAATCATTTGAGAGCCATAATTCAGATAGAAGATTTCACTACAGAATGTTCAATGTTCAGCATGTGTTAAAGTCATCACAGTGAAGCTGATGCAGGTGTTTGTGTTGACATGAGTGTCATTTGATTTCTTAAATGATTTTGTAGTTTTTGTTCAGAAGTATGTCTGCTGATTCCGTGTCATACTTGTCTCATTTGTGTCCGATCTATTTCTATATAAATGTGTTGTTTCATCAGTTCTCCTCTTCTTCTTTTTCACCCCAGTATATTTCATCTTCACTTCCAGACACGGACACAATAATTGTCTTTTGGTGAACTGGGGAATCTTGTTTCCTCTCTTTTTGACTTCTGTTGTAATTTACTGTACTCATAAAGTCATTCTACAACAGTTAGGATAATTTATATTATATTATTTATATGTTTTTGCTAGTTTCCCAGCAAATCTAACATTGTGCGCAAAATGGTATTTTAATAGTTTTATTTCTCTCTTTTCAGGTGATTTGCAGTATTAGGGTCATGTCTGGGAGTTCTCAGTCCGTGACCGAGTGGTTGAACGTGATCCGTCTCGACCAGTACAGTACTGCATTTCAGGAGGCCGGACTGGGCACTTTGTGGGAATGTCAGGATTTAACATCTGCAAAACTACAGCAGATGGGTGTGGCTCTTCCTGGCCACCGGAAGCGGATTCTCGGTAGTATACATAAGCGATTTCTCAGCGGGTCAGCTGTTGAGGAAGATGAGGAGAAAGAGGAAGACAAACCTGTTCCCAGAGAAAGGACAAAATTCAGAACGGACAGCAGCATTTACTCTACTTCACTGCCACCCGTTCCCCCTCGGGTCACACCCAATCGACCTCCGGTGCCCTTCACGTCTGCTTCAATCACTCTATCTATGGAAATAACCCCTCACCCTAACAATGCAGCGAATGCTAGGCAACACCCAAACACCCCTGAGTCGAGGGAAACACCGATCCCTGCCGAACGATCCAAACCCACTCCTGCTCCAAGGCCACGTCCAGAACACCTGTCTCTGATAGGACCAGCACAGCAAGTTCAGAAGAGCGAGAGGAAACTATCACCTGTGTCCCCCGGTCACTCCCGCTCTTCTTCATCATCATCCTCATCTGATCGGTTTCACCTATACGAACAGTGCTCCTCACCTGCTCAGGGAGAAGTGGCTCCACCTCTTCCTCCAAAGAGCTACCCGGTGGCTGTCTCCAAGGAACCAACAGATGCTCAGTTACCTCCTCAGGTTCCTAACAGACCGCCCGTCCCCCCCCCACGAGACACCCATAGTGTCAATGTCAGGTAACACTACTCTTATTGTGTGTTCTGCATAGTCTTGTTACTGTATATAAGAGCAACTTGTTTCAACATATTACACTGAACTCTGACCCAACACACTGACACAAATCAGAGGTTTTGCTTCATTTCCTGTCAGCTGACTCTTAACGTCAGAGCTGGAAAACCATGTGTGTGTGTGTGTTTCCTGTGTTTGTGTGAGGCAGTTATTCTCTGAAAGAAAGAGAAATCCTTCATGTATTGTCTAACACAGTTTGTGTTTGTGTGTTTGTTTGGTGTGTGAACACTAGATGTCGGCAGATTTCTTCAGTAAAACAGAAACAAGCAGTTTAATAAAGGATCAGAGAGATTCTCAGTGAAACACTCAGGACAGAGGACAAGATTGTCATTTGATCATTTGAGAAGTACTAGACATTCTGACACTTTCTCATGTAACAGAAAATTGTCATTATTGCAATTCAACCCAATGTTAGTTCTACTGTGTTACACAACAAATGTGTTTTATGATCATAGAGAAAGAGTGTGTCACAGTATTAAACACTTAATAAGTGTTTAACTTAATAATATTCACTTAATAATATTCCAAATCATGGCCATTGTCTTCAAGTATGATTTCTTTTGTATTCTGGTCATATTAGATTAACTTTAGTCATGTTTTGGTGAGATTAACTCTCTTTGTTAAGGCCTGTCGTTGTGAGCAGTAGTAATAGGAGGCAGAAATCAGGAAATGGTCGTTTTTTGTTCTCAACACACACACACAAACACAGTGACAATCTGACAGGTGTGCTGTACTTCCGTCTATCTTGTTTGCGGTTGGCAGTCTGGTTCACTCCAGTGACGATCGGCTGTGTTTTTGTTTTATTTTAACACCCGTTTATCTTTTATTTTGTGAGGTGTTTGTGTATTCATCTCTAAAAGGATCTTCTCGCTCTATCATGGCTTCACATCCTGTGTTTGAGAATGTGAGTTCAGTGTGGGAAGTGAACATTTCTTTGATTTATTTTCTTCATTGTGTTTGATGTGAAGAGTTTGTTCTTTGCTTGGTTTGTATTTACTTATATTGTTGTCTATTTGTAAGTTTTTGAAATGTTGCAGAATTTCTGCGTGTGTTTGTGTAACTGTGTTTGTTGAGGTTTTGTTAAGGTTGTCACAGAGCGTTCAGCCTATCAGAATGAAACCGATGTTCTAAACATATTCTTCTTCATGTCGAATGCCATGTTAAAGCTTTTCTAGTATTTTTAACTTCTGCCCATTTATGAATGGTTTCTAAGGTGTTCTGATGGGTTGCTAGGGCCTGCTCAATACTGCTATTTCTTATATCATTATTATTATGAACTCACTGTTGTTCGCTGTCATGTTAGAAAACAGATCTTTTATATATATTTAACCAAGATGAATTTACTTCTTGAATGAAGTTATTAATGCTTTCTCTGCACTTCTGCTCAGTATTTAGTTCACTTGACTTACATTAGAGTAGGTGTTATATATTTAGGCCATTCTAGTGCACTGTTAAACCCTGCTCAGGTCATCTCTGATCATTGGTTCGATGTTAAAAACAAACATGACATGAGTTCTGATATTATTCATCTGGATTTGATGTTGACTGTTCGGCTATGTTTGGTTCTCTTGTGTTAGAACTTTGCCTCCTTTTTAGAATGACACTGAAACTCATTTACTCACCCTGTGTGCGATATTTATGTTGTTGTGAGTCTATTTTTCTTTATTTAGTAATTAATTACTGTATATTGTACAGTTACTTTGGTGTTTGGTGATTTGGTTTGTTTATATCATCTTAATACTAAAAGCTGCTGCTGTTGTTGTCCGATGACAAATATACTCTTATAAATAAACCGCAGTGTGTGAAGTGCATCTGTAGTTGCTATACAAATCTGTTTGATCATTAGGTTATTCTTTTGTGTTCTGCAGAAGAAAAAAGAAAGTCACACAGGTTTGACACGACCTAGGGGTGAGCAAATGATGACAGACTTTTTAAGTATTGGTGAGCTATCAATTTAATTGTAAAGATTTTTTGTCTCCTTTTAACTTCTGAACCTGTTTTATATTTTATGTTTCTTGGCCATTTTTATGTTTGTTGAAGCACTTAGCCGTGTTTCATGTCTGAGGTATTATACTAATAAATGTTATTATAATTATCGATCATTTTAATGAAATGAAATCGATAATACAGAGTTGAGAACGTGAGATTGAGACTTGTTTTTTGAGATGGTCAGTTTTTTCTCTGGAACTCAGTGGGGACAGGAAGACTTATTGTTTCAACATCCATGAGTGTGATCTGAAGCGGATGTGAGGAAAGGGGAAACACAACCTGTTTTCAGTTTTGATAACACGCATGTTAAATGAACATTTAATTGTATGTTGTTGCTATATTTGAGCATTTAAATGTCATATAGTAAATATGCATGTTAAGCATTTATAACAGCGGCATGACCACTCGTTGTTCATGAGGTTATCTGACCCAGTGTGCAGTTGTGTTGAATGATCGCTCATGAAACCTGTTATGTGAGGTGTGTGTGTGTGTGTGTGTGTGTGTGTGTGTGTGTGTGTGTGTGTGTGTGTGTGTGTGTGTGTGATGAGACGTGTGGAAACATAAATCCAGACAAACCCTAAAGAAAAAGACGGTGTGAATGTAGTTTCACAGGGAATGTGTGTGATTGAAGCTTTAGGATGAAGAAGTTCTGTACGATGCTTTATGTTCTAAACAGATTGTCTCACATGAATAACGATGAAGAGTCTTCTGTCTGTTCTTCTCTCAACTCTTCCAGTTCTACAGCAGATGATCTCATAGATCCGGATCGATTTCCAGATATTCCACCTCGGATCAGAGTTCCAAGCGAGAATCCCAAGAGAACAGTTCCACTTCCAGCCCTGAAGAACAGTGAGTAGACTTCTGATGTATTCATGTTCTTCATTTCATCATCTGCTTTGTTTCTCATGATAAGAGACAATGGAAGGTTAAATATAATACATAAGTGTGTGTGTAAAGGTTTAACTATATTTGTCAGTGTTTAATAAAAGGTTAAAATCCCATTTATAACATGACTATAATGACTGAACTGTGTGCTGTAATGTGCTGCGAGTCATTTAAAGTTTCTCTCTTGTCAGCAGTTTTGAGTTTGTGGCCTGTTGTTGAACTGTGGCTTCACAATGACTTTTGCTGGTTTAATGATGACCAGATGAAATGTTTACAGCA
>CM065674.1:13437096-13444596 GCA_033220385.1 Triplophysa yarkandensis
GAGGACTCTACGGAGAGTCAGAGGATCAGTTTCAGAGAGCAGAAATGAAGGGAGAGAGAGTTTATAACTGTACGTATAAGAGTAAATATATAATATATAAGAGTAAATATATAATATATAAGAGGAAATATATAATATATAAGAGTAAATGCCCCTGAATGAGCTTTTGTCAGCCCAGACACGAATGAGTGCAAATGTGGAAATTATTTTATTCAATAGTTAATAAATAGGAAAGTAATATTATTATTGTGTTATTATATTATATTTTGAGTAGGCTATCATTTCTATTTAATTAATGGTTGGCCATAGTTTCACAAAAATAGAAATTCTTTTTATTTACTTATTTACATTTACTCAACTCAAAGTTGTTTTATACGTTATGTCTTAATTGCGTTTTAGAAACATAGGAAGATATTTTGAAGAATTGACACACACGCACGCGCACACACACACACACACACACACACACACACACACACACACACACACACACGGACACACTCACACACACGGACACACGGACACACACGGACACACACACACACACACACACACACACACACACACACACACATACATATATATACAGAATATTGTTATAATACAATTGAAAACAATTAGGAAATTATTACAGCAGTCAAATAATAAATTTAAAGGTAAGTCTCGTAATATGCTGCAGAATATATTTATAATCTGTGTTGGAATATACAAGGACCTTTGGATGTATTTAATTATAAATCTCTTTGTAATCTATAATATCATTACATTTATTTCATATTTTGTATATGTCCTTCTTGAATATTAAGCAGTTTTGGCACCAATATTGGGAATTTGCAAGTGCTAAAATATAAGCATTATTAATAAGTGTAATAAAAACTAAAACATTCATTAGTGAAAAGAAAGAATTATTCAATAATCAATAACAATGATTAATAATTGTCTCTCATTGGCCCTTATTAGCTGATCTCTAAAAACATTTCTTATTTAGTGGTAACTAAAGGTAAGTTATTTTAACGCGTAACGGCGCTTATTTAACGCCTGGCGGCGTTCTGAAAACGGCGTTTTGAAATTAATACGGCGTTGAAAAGCACTGTATTCTGACCCATTTGGCGTTCCATACGCCTGACGCGCTGTGAACGCAGCATTAGGATCGCAGGAGAGTCAGTGGAGGAAGTTTTGCTGGTTTCTGCTTCCTGATGAATTAAGTGCAGAGTTCTTCTGAAGCTTGAACAACTGGAGTTTAGTCCTTTAGTCTCTCCAAACAGTAAAGTTCCAACATTTATCCTCGGTGCAGGTTCTGTCGCCACTTGTGTTGTGGCATTAAACATGTTAAAACAGCATTGAACATGTAGAGAAAGACATAAATAAAACAGAAAATATGACAGACATGTTTAACTCTGAAGTGTCTAAAGAGGAAATTAAAAAACAGTTAATTTATTCGAGCAGAAACTTCTTCAATAAAAAACAATTTATGCTTCTACAGCTTTTTTTCCTGGAACATAATGTGATAAAATGAAAGTATAAGTTTCTCCTTCAGAGAGACAATGGCACATTACATTTTGATCCTATGGTAATGAGAAGAGTTACTTTTTATTTTAATGCAAATCTGTTTGGTTCTTTTGACTGTGATCAGTGAATTACTGATCCAATTCTACATGGACTACCGAGTTTGCAGAGGATGAGATGTTCTGTTTTAATGAACTGGGCCTGCAAAGCAGCAGTCATCGAGACGAGCCCCTAGATTAGACTTAAAAAGATTGTTAATGTAGTGGTGACAAACGACCAAACATATTGTGCTTCAAGGGGATATTACACGGGATAAAGACGGTATAAAAGTTCCAGGACACTTTAGGTGGTGAAATGTATCATTGATTGTCTTGGAACCACCAAGTGGAATGTTACAAGTAATACAGAGGAATGTTCTGTCTCTCTCTGTGTGTCTGTCTCTCTCTCCCTCTGTCTCTCTCTCAGAAGAGGATCATGGATTGAAGATTTTGGTTTGATCCCAAGCTCTCAGAACAGCATCTACCTGCCAGTCACTGGTCAGATTAGTGCTCCGCTCCCTCGAGAGGACTCCGCCTCTACTCTCACTCCTGTCATTAAAATGGGCTGGTTGGACAAGAATCCTCCTCAGGGGTGTGTGTGTGTGTGTGTGTGTGTGTCTGTGTGTGTGTGTGTGTGTATGTATGTCTGTCTGTCTGTCTGTCTGTCTGTCTGTCTGTGTGTGTGTGTGTGTGTGTGTGTGTGTGTGTGTGTGTGTGTGTGTGTGTGTGTGTGTGTGTGTGTGTGTGTGTGTCTGTGTGTCTGTGTGTCTGTGTGTGTGTGTGCGCGTTTGAAACTCAACGCCAATTTAATTTCAATTAAATATTATCCTGTTAGACTGTGTGTACTTGACTTCTTCCGTGTCTGCAGTAACTTGTGTAGCCGGTTAGTATTATATTTTTAATAAGGAAAACTGGGTATATACATTGAATCTAATCCATTCCACAAATAAGACTTTACCATTTCCAAAGTCCGTTAGGATGTGCTCTTGGTTTTATGATTATTCAGTCTTTTGGTTTCAGTGTTAAAGTAAATCACCATTTAAATGTTTTTACACAACCACATATAACTGCTAGTTAGGCACTTGGGTCCGAATGATTAAAGATTTGGACTGTATGTCCAGGAAATGTAAGAACAGGGCTTTTTCTACTTGAGCAAGACACCAAACCCCCAATCACTCCCCGATTTCCTCAGCATATCCCAGAGCTCCGGGTGTGTGTTCACAGGATGGGTTAAATGCACAGCACAAATAATGAATATGAAAAAACCCACTTGGGCACATGTCACTGGACTTTTATTCCCGTAAGACTGATCTTTGTGTGTTGTGTAGGTCTCTGATCTATCAGCGCCGTTGGGTCAAACTGGATGCTGAATACCTGAGATACTTTGACACTGAGAAGGTTCGTAGCCTGATTCTGATTTGTTAAACTCAAATAGTGGCTTTATTGTGAAGAATTCACCTTAAGACATGAAAACCTTTCTGATGATCTCGACTGGAACATGTCTTGTTCCCTGCAGGCAGATTGAGTTTGTGTTTATTCCCCAGTGTCATCGACTGCTTATTCAACAATTCAACACAAATGACATTGTGTATTTTTTTTGTTAATTGTATGCAGGACGTTTACTCAAAGAGGATCATACCAACTGCCTCCATCACAGAGGTGGTCAATGTGGGCGATCAGAAGTTTGAGGTTGTGACACACAATCGCACATTTCTGTTCCGAGCAGAGTGTGATGGTGAGTGTGTGTTTGTGTTCATTGGAGATGGTAGTGTATGACTATTATATACAATAAAATAACAACACCTCAAAAAACAATACAATCACACAGATTTGAAGACAAGTTTGGAATGAATTTATTGGTGTTAACGGTTGTCTTCTTTGGGGTTGTGTGTCAGCGGAAAGGGCCGAGTGGGTGTCCGTGTTGAAGAATTGTGTTGGAGCATCTCGGACACAAGCAGGTCTGGATTTGACCTTTAACCTCTGCATGACCTCTGAGATGAGAGGTTATCTGGAGCTGCGTGGTCTACGCTCTAAACTCTACACTGTGGTGTGTGGAGATAAAGTCTTTCTCTACAAGAACGCTGAGGTACGGGACAGTTTCTGAATGGACAAATACTTTACATTTCATTTATGCATTTTCTCAAAGAGTGTGTGTGTGTGTGTGTGTGTGTGTGTGTGTGTGTGTGTGTGTCTGTGTGTGTGTGTGCGCGCGCGTGTGTGTGTGTGTGTGTGTGTGTGTGTGTGTGTGTGTGTGTGTGCGCGTGTATGCATGCAGGATTATCGTCTGGGAATAGGAATCACTTCTATTGATATGAATGTTGGGAATGTGAAGGACGTGGACAGAAGAGCTTTTGATCTGACCACACCATACCGCATATTCAGGTCAGGCATTGATTCACTTTACACATAATACATTTATTCTCATGTTTTTTAAACAGAGGAAATATCACGCTATTTCATGCATTATAAGTGTTTTAGACTGTAGGTGTCATGTTTAATGTGGGCCATTAGTTAATGCATGATGTAGTATTACTGTGCACAATATACTCCTCTAGCACTGCTACAAATTGTTTTGCAAATCTGGGACTTTACATAGTCAGAAAGTTCCTAGTTATCTTTTTGCCATTCCCTGGTAGAGTCCCACCCAAGCACCAATCAGAGAGCTCAGAAGAGCAAGAGCATCAATGTGTATATTCCAGGAGAATCCCTCGTGAGGAGATTGGTCACGAGCGCTGTTCACGTTGCGTCCACACAGGAGAAACATTTTCTAAAACTATATCTGTATTACACTACATCATTCTACACTACATGTACTAAAGATTTACATAAGACCAAGAGTGACAGAAACTTCCTGTGAAACTTTCCCTTTAAATGTAAACACATCTCCGTTTGAGTTCATTCTTAGTTTAACTGTAGTTTAACTTTGTGTTTTTGTATGTTTAGTTTTATAGCAGATACAGAACAGTTAAAGGATCAGTGGGTTGAGGCCATGCAAGATTCGATCGCAGAAGCACTGTCCAACTATGAAGTGGCTGAGAAAATCTGGTCATTGCCAGCCAATCAGATCTGTGCGGACTGTGGCACAGCCAAGCCTGAGTGGGCAGCTATTAACCTGGGTGTGATTTTCTGCAAACGTTGTGCAGGTAATAAAAATGAGGCCAAAGCTTCTACATTTCAGTCTGATGCACAAGGTTAGATTCAGACTCTTTCTGTTTCTGTGACAGGTGAACATCGGGGGCTCGGTCCGAGCATATCTAAAGTGCGCAGTCTTAAAATGGACAAGAAAGTTTGGACTGAAGATCTCATTCAGGTGTGTTTGTGAATGTAACTCTTGAAGATCTCATCTTTGCAGCTCGTTAACATCTCTGTCTCGCTCAACAGTTGTTCCTCATGCTCGGGAATGAGAGAGCCAATCAGTTTTGGGCAGCGAACGTCCCTCCCAGTGAAGCTTTAGCTGTGGACAGCAGCAGTGAAGAGAGACGCCGATTCATCACCACAAAATACCGGGAAGGGAAATACCGCAGATATCATCCCCTGTTCGGTAACCAGAGAGAACTTAACAACGTGAGTCTGACCATCAAATACATCTATTATGAGTTTTAATAATGTGAAGAAGTTTGGATTCTGAGATTTAGAAGGACAGTGTGATCTGATTCATGACATATTTGTGTGTATGTGTACATTTAGCACCTGACTGTGACAAAGTTGCAATTAGAAGACTCTATGTATGCACGCACCCATGCACAAACACACGTATACACAAGAAGCTTTCTCTTCAGTTCACTTAAAAACACATGTGATCTGCTTCCTGACACAAACACACTCACAGCATTTCAGTGGGAAGAGAAGCAACAGACAGACAAAGAGACCATTGACAGAGAGACAGAGAGAGACCAGAGAGAGACAGAGAGAGACCAGAGAGAGAGAGACAGAGAGAGACCAGAGAGAGAGAGACAGAGAGAGACCAGAGAGAGAGAGAGAGAGAGAGAGAGACCAGAGAGAGAGGGAGAGAGAGACCAGAGAGAGACAGACCAGAGGGAGAGAGACCAGAGAGAGACAGACCAGAGAGAGACAGACCAGAGAGAGAGACCAGAGAGAGACAGACCAGAGAGAGACAGACCAGAGAGAGACAGACCAGAGAGAGAGAGAGACCAGAGAGAGAGACCAGAGAGAGAGAGAGACCAGAGAGAGAGAGCGACCAGAGAGAGAGAGAGACCAGAGAGAGAGAGAGACCAGAGAGAGAGAGAGACCAGAGAGAGAGAGAGACCAGAGAGAGAGAGAGAGAGACCAGAGAGAGAGAGAGAGAGACCAGAGAGAGAGAGAGAGAGAGAGAGGAGAGAGAGACCAGAGTGAGAGAGAGACCAGAGAGAGAGACCAGAGAGAGAGAGAGACCAGAGAGAGAGACCAGAGAGAGAGACCAGAGAAAGAGACCAGAGAGAGAGACCAGAGAGAGAGACCAGAGAGAGAGACCAGAGAGAGAGACCAGAGAGAGAGAGAGAAAGAGAGAGAGAGAGAAAGAGAGAGAGAGAGAGAAGGGAGAGAGACCAGAGAGAGAGAGACCAGAGAGAGAGAGAGACCAGAGAGAGAGAGAGACCAGAGAGAGAGAGAGAGAGACCAGAGAGAGAGAGACCAGAGAGAGAGAGACCAGAGAGATAGAGACCAGAGAGAGAGACCAGAGAGAGAGACCAGAGAGAGACCAGAGAGAGAGAGAGAGAGAGAGAGAGAGAGAGAGAGAGAGAGACAGAGAGAGAGAGAGAGAGAGAGAGAGAGAGACCAGAGAGACCAGAGAGAGAGAGACCAGAGAGATAGAGACCAGATAGAGAGAGACAGAGAGAGAGAGACCAGAGAGAGAGAGAGACCAGAGAGAGAGAGACCAGAGAGAGAGACCAGAGAGAGAGACCAGAGAGAGAGAGACCAGGGAGAGAGACCAGAGAGAGAGAGACCAGAGAGAGAGACCAGAGAGACAGAGAGACAGAGAGACAGAGAGAGAGAGACCAGAGAGACCAGAGAGAGAGACCAGAGAGAGAGAGACCAGAGAGACCAGAGAGACAGAGAGACAGAGAGACAGAGAGAGAGAGACCAGAGAGACAGAGAGACAGAGAGAGACAGAGAGAGACCAGAGAGAGACCAGAGAGAGACCAGAGAGAGACCAGAGAGAGACCAGAGAGACAGAGAGACAGAGAGACCAGAGAGAGAGAGAGAGAGAGACCAAAGAGAGAGACAGAAAGAGAGAGAGAGAGAGACCAAAGAGAGAGACAGAAAGAGACACACAGAGAGAGAGAGAGAGAGACAGAGAGAGACCAGAGAGAGAGACCAGAGAGAGAGACCAGAGAGAGAGACCAGAGAGAGAGACCAGAGAGAGAGACCAGAGAGTGAGACCAGAGAGTGAGACCAGAGAGAGAGACAAGAGAGACCAGAGAGAGAGACAGAAAGAGACACAGAGAGAGAGACAGAAAGAGACACAGAGAGAGAGACAGAAAGAGACACAGAGAGAGAGACACAGAGAGAGACAGAAAGAGACACAGAGGAGAGAGACAGAGAGAGACAGAAAGACACAGAGAGATTTTTTAGATTTTACAATCCTTTTATTATAAAAAACATGATAACATTCACAAAAACAAATCACATCACTTACATCAACACTTCTGAAATAACCAGTTCATTATCAATTAATGAACACAGCACATTATCAGAGCACCACTTCATTTAAAAAATATTAAAATATTAAAATTATACAAAATTAAAATATAAAAATTAAACTCAATTACAATTCGTGATTTTACCATTTTTTTAAAAGCCGTCATAACTTATTGTGCTCCTTTCTGTTAAATTTGATTTCCCCTAGTTATATAAATGGCTAATTTTGCAATACCAATAAAATTAAGCAATTGACATTTGTATTTTTTCTCAATGATATACCTACATCCAAGAATAAAATCCTGTTTTGTGAAACATA
>CM065674.1:13449596-13454616 GCA_033220385.1 Triplophysa yarkandensis
GATTTAGAGAAGTTACAGATGGATCGCTGATAATATACCTGTATGAGGTGTCTGTCCATGTGTGGTGTTCTGTTGTGTCATTACACACGCACACAGACGCACATTAAACTTCAGTTACACAACAGAAGCACTTCAATATAATCACACAGTTCATTTATTCAATTTAATTTAAATGAACAAAAACACAACTATGCAACATTACACACACAGGCCTGTGTTACACATCGTTGTAGTGTTCAGAGCACCAGAATAACACAAGTAATCAATGATATTATAAATGTTTTATCATGAAACACTCACGACTTCATTTATTCTATCTATCACACCACTGTTCTGTGTGTTCACATTCTATTATTGCACAATTCAACACTGTTTGAACTTAACCTGCATACTTCACACACATGCTTCACGCTACATAATACACAGACTGTCATTGTCCACTCCCACCACCTGCATAATAAAACCACACATGCAAGTATATCTTAAATTAGTTTCCTATGGATTAGTGTTGATATTCTACATTTGTTACAACACTGGTAAATTCATATATGGCACATTGTTTTGTTCCACACTTTTAGTATGAGTGTATTAGACACACTTCACATGCATGATAAATGTTTCCAATTCTCTTCAGAATTCCCCTACTTCTCCTGCAGACCACACACACACACACACACGTGCACGCACACACACACACACACACACACACGTGCACGCACACACACACACACACACACACACACACACACACACACGTGCACGCACACACCACACACACACACACACACACACACGTGCACGCACACACACACACACACACACACACACACACACACACACACACACACACGTGTTCATGTGTGTGTTTTTGTTAATTGAATAAATGAACTTATGTGTTATAGTGAAGTGCTTCTGTTGTGTAACTGAAGTTTAATGTGTGTGTTTGTGTGTATCGTGTTGTGATTGTGAAGGTTGTGATTTTCAGCTGTCTAAACATCACATGACTGCTGTCTCTCAGGAGAGTCTTAAAGAGACCGCTCACCCTCACATAACATCATTCTTACATGAAATTTTCCCCCATTCTTTCTTTTTGTCATTATGTTCTCCAGTAGAGGAAAGGCACACAGGTTTTAAATGTTCCTTAAAGACTTTGTGTGTCCATCTGGAGTGCATATAGTTTTGCTCTGTCTCTGTTCACTGAATTTGTGCTTCAGTTATATGTTGATGACATCACAGGGTTAATTGCACACACATGTACAGATGCGGATTCCTGTGCACTGACATCAACTGTGTGTGTGTGTGTGTGTGTGTGTGTGTGTGTGTGTGTGTGTGTGTGTGTGTGTGTGTGTGTGTGTGTGTGTGTGTGTGTGTGTGTGTGTGTGTGTGTGTGTGTGTGTGTGTGTGTGTGTGTGTGTGTGTGTGTGTGTGTGTGTGTGTGTGTGTGTGTGTGTGTGTGTGCGTGCGCGTTTGCAGGCGCTGTGTATAAACGTTCAGTCTAACGATGTGTGCGAGACGTTGGCCCTGGTGTTCTGTGGTGCTGATGTGAACTGTGACACGGGTGACCCGGACCTGCCCTCCCCCATCACCCTTGCCCAGCATCACGGACAGAACCTGCAGGTGGAGCTCCTCACCCAGAACCGCAACACAGGTGTGTTACAGTGAAAACCGTTACTACCTCACTACCTATCCACCTGCTCTCTTTCTCATGTGACTTTTGACCCGCAGAGCTCCCGAGGTCCGAGGTAGAGGTCGCCATTGATACGGTACACTACATGGCCCGCCCTCCATCACACACAATGGCTTCCTATTTAAAACCGCCTCCCTGGCTCGTCCAATCACAGAAAAGAAGTGTAAAGAAGGTAAGGTCGTCCGAGCTGTGGGTTTCATTCTTTGATTTCATTCATTTGATGTTTCTCTCTCTGTGCATGTGTAGAGTTTAGTCGTCGCTGGTGTGTTCTGAACGACGGACATTTTAGCTACTATGAGAGTGATAAAAACGCTACACCGAACGGAGGTCTGAAGATGAGGGAGATTGTGTGTCTTGCTGTCAACCCTCCAGAAACTCATGGTATTCTGCATGCTGTTTCTCATATAATGTTTCTCATGTTCTTATGATGACTTTACGTTTCTCTGTCGGTCAGGTACGATCACACGTTTGAGCTGTACTCTGATTCTGAACGCTTGTATCTCTTCGGCACCGATAATCCCGAGGCCGCACACGAGTGGGTCAAATCCATCGCCAGGGTAACCACACACATTCCACGTCTCAGCTCGGTTTCTTTGGTTTCACATTGCATCATCATAATCATTCTTCTCTTTCTTCAGTCTTTTATTCCTGTATCCGCCGAAGTTCTGCTACTGAAGGACTTCCAGCGTATTGGTCGACTGCGGTATAAAGACGGACTCAATCTAGAGAAGTCTAGACTGGGCTGGTTCTGTCTGGTGGGATCCAGTCTCCACATCTGTCTGGAGGAGCACAACAGAGACGAGACCATTGACCTGCAGAAGCTCCTGGAGCTGTGTAAGTGAAAGATACAGATGTGAAAGAGAGAGAGAGAGAGAGAGAGAGAGAGAGAGAGAGAGTAGAGAGAGAGAGAGACCAGAGAGACCAGAGAGACCAGAGAGAGACCAGAGAGAGACCAGAGAGAGAGACCAGAGGGAGAGAGAGGGAGAGAGAGAGAGAGAGAGAGAGAGAGAGAGAGACCAGAGAGAGAGACCAGAGAGAGAGAGAGACAGAGAGAGAGAGAGAGAGAGAGAGAGAGAGGGAGAGAGGGAGAGAGACCAGAGAGAGAGAGAGATATTTAAATGAATGTTATCTGAACTCTTGTGTTTGTTATGCAGCGATACAGACAGACAATGATGTTCTGGTGCTGGTGGAGAGAGGCAGGTGAGATGAGTCCCCTTCAGAAGTCTGTTTTGGGAGGGCTTGGGGGGTGTACTAACACAACTCTCTCTGCGCAGAACGCTGTATATCGAGGGTGAGAGGAAGCTGGACTTCAGGGCTGGGCAGCAGCCATTCAGACAGCGGCCGGGAGTTCTGGAGACACACTTAGTCTCCAGCAGCTGACAGAAGCTGATATACCTGTCATAGTGGAGCGCTGTATTCATTTCACCACACAATATGGTACATCATCTGATTGAGCTCTCATCTCGTCTCTTAGAGGCTTTGAGATAATTTTTTATTGTGTGTTCACACAGGTCTGACGTCAGAAGGAATCTATCGCAAGAGTGGAGTGAACAGTAAGATTGCCGCCCTGCTGGAGAATTTTAGACGCAACGCCAGGTGTGTGTGGCTAAAGGAGGGTGAACATCAGGTGGATGATGTTTCTAATGTCCTCAAGAGGTTCTTTAGAGACATTGAAGAAGGATTGTTTGGACCACATTCGCACAACTGGCTTACCACTACAGGTAATAACACACACACCACAACAGTCCTAAAAAGAACATTTCATGTGTTTAGACATGTGTGTGCGTGTGCTGTGCATATGTGTGTGCGTGTGTGTGTATAGGGGTTTCAGAGGAAAGCAGCAGGATCTCTCAGTATCGTGTTTTGTTCAGTAATCTCCCGAGAGTAAATCAAGCGACACTACGAGCTCTAGTGAATCATTTATACTGGTGAGATGGACTCGTTATCAGAGAAACTCTTCCTTATTAGATTAAGTGTTAAACAATGTTTTTCAACTTACATGTTCTCTCTGTTTGTGTGTCTTTGTGTGTGTAGTGTGCAGCGCTTCTCTGATCTCAACCAAATGAATCTTCATAATCTGGCCATTGTGTTCGGCCCGACTCTCTTCCAGACGGATGGGAAGGAATATAATGCTGGCCGCGTCATTGAAGATCTCATCCAACACTACGTCACCATATTTGATGTATATTTTACATTGATTTATTATACAAGACGAAAGCATTTGAAGTCATCATTAGCTTGATGACGTCATGTGATGATCTCGTTGCAGGTGAATGAGCAGCAGTTGAAGAGGCAGTTAGATGAAATCACATACATCATTAAACTGAGAGAGAATCTGAACCCTAAAGCTGGACCTGTGAGTGTCTTCATCATGACTGATCTTCACGATAAAACAACACAATAATACTCGGATGGAATGTTATCACCTAGCATCCACCATAACAACTGCTTAGCAACACAACCTTTGATTTGACATTCAAAGCTGGCTTTCAATGTCAGAAATGGTCCAATGATTTAATCGTGTCCCTTTGTTTGTTTGTGTGTAGGCCAGTGGTGATTTTATTTGTACAGTTTACCTGGAGGAGAAGAAGCAGACAGCTGAGCAGCATGTTAAGGTGAAAGTTTGACCTTTGACCTGGAATCAGGATCCACAGTCTTGATTCACTTAAAATATATTTTACAATTAGTAATGATATTTTGTGTGCTGAAATAAGTTTTTTAAACTGATTTTGTGTTGTGTAGATTCCTGCCACAATGACAGCAGCAGAACTGACGTTTGAGATTTTGGACAGACGGAAGATCGGTGTGCGAGAGAAGGATTACTGGTGCTGTTTTGAAGTCCATGAGAAAGAAGAGATCGGTGAGAGATGGACTGTTGTGTTTACCATCTGATGAAGTCATGAATGTAAACATGATGTGTGTGTATGTTCTGTTTGTCAGAGCGGCCACTGCACTATCAGGAGAGAGTTCTGCCCATCGTTCATTCTCTGGGTACTGACAGCTATCTGCTGTTAAAAAAACACTTCTCTATGGAAGCCATGCTCGTCTATCTGGGTAAGACAGAGAGAGAGAGAGTGAGAGAGAGTGAGAATGTGTATCTGTTTGACATAATGGACATTGCTGATTGTGTGTGTTTGACACAGCCAGTAAAGTAGAGGTGTCCAAACATGGAATGATGAAGTTCAGAGAGGAGAGGAATCTGCTGGGTCTGAGCACCGAAGCTTTAATGATCGATACTTCATCCTCACAAACACATCACTCAGACTCTATAAAGACGTCAGGGTAAGACCTGCTCATGATGACATCACTGTGGTGTTAGTTGTTGACCGTTAG
>CM065674.1:13455116-13460116 GCA_033220385.1 Triplophysa yarkandensis
AGAGAGAGAGAGAGACCAGAGAGAGAGAGAGAGAGAGAGACCAGAGAGAGAGAGAGAGAGAGAGACCAGAGAGAGAGAGAGAGAGAGAGACCAGAGAGAGAGAGAGAGAGAGAGAGAGAGAGAGACCAGAGAGAGAGAGAGACCAGAGAGAGAGAGAGAGAGAGAGAGACCAGAGAGAGAGAGAAAGAGAGAGACCAGAGAGAGAGACCAGAGAGAGAGACCAGAGAGAGAGACCAGAGAGAGAGAGAGAGAGACCAGAGAGAGAGAGAGACCAGAGAGAGAGACGAGAGAGAGACCAGAGAGAGAGAGAGACCAGAGAGAGAGAGACCAGAGAGAGAGACCAGAGAGAGAGACCAGAGAGAGAGAGAGACCAGAGAGAGAGAACCAGAGAGAGAGAGACCAGAGAGAGAGAGACCAGAGAGAGAGAGAGACCAGAGAGAGAGAGACCAGAGAGAGAGACCAGAGAGAGAGACCAGAGAGAGAGACCAGAGAGAGAGAGAGAGACCAGAGAGAGAGAGAGAGACCAGAGAGAGAGAGAGAGAGAGGAGAGGAGAGAGAGAGGAGAGAGAGATTACTGGATTGAGTAGGTGCATTGAGGTTAACCACAGAAGAACACACCTGCAGGGATGTGAGGAGCGGGACACTCTCAATGAAACTCTCATACATCTTTCTTTTCTTGGCATTCATTTTCACAATGAGTCTGTGAAAAGTGGCGCGGTCCTTAATAACAAACAAAGAAACAAACAAATATGAGAAGCACATGACACAAACTAACACAGTGGTTGGCAGTAACACACATGTTGAAGATCATCAGAAGAAAAGAAAAGAGGAAAAAAGTTAAAGCTGGATCAGTTTGTAAAAGACTCAAAAGCGGAGTAGGTGCATCACTGCAGAAAATATGTTTTATAGTGATGAAGGGGATTTTTCAAAAGAGCACAAATCTTTACAAATCTTTGGTTTTCTGACGCGTGGTTAGAGGTTCAAGGGCATGAGATTCTCTTAAAGGTTTAGAAGGGGGGCGCGACCAAAATCTTTTGAAAACCACTGCTCGTACAGTATGTAGATATGAATTTGGGGATGTATGTGCCGTTTTGACATCATGTGATTAAATATCTTACCAAAGCCCACAGCGCTCCGTCCTGAGTGGAGATGATGGTGGCCGCTCGAGGTGTGTTATACATCAAAGCCAGTTCACCAAAACTGCCTTTATTATCATACTGACCCACCAATCGACTCACTCCATCTTTCTGTATCACAATATCAAACACACCCCTAGGAGAACACAAATATACTGCATTACACAAATCTTTAACAACATGTAAAGTGGATAAAAATATATAAGAGTTTACCTTTCAATGACATAAAAGTTATCACCATCATCTCCTTGACTGATGATGCACTCATGAGGTTTGACCAACACCTCAAACATGCTGTCCAACACCTCATCAAACTGATCCTAAAACACACACACACACACGCACGCACACACACACAATGTTGTAGTATTTCAAAGATTTTACAAAACTTTTTGATTGTTTTCTTGTTGACAGTAAACCTGCTCAAGTGTTTTGAAAAGCAGAATGTCTCTGCAGGCGTCCTGAAGTCGACAGCGCTGCTCCTCGGTTTTATGGTGAACAACCTTTGACTTTCCACCATCATCATCATCCTGATCCTCATCATCATCATCTGGATTATATGCTTCTGCACACACTTTATGGTAACACAAAAACTACACACTCAGTTACAGAAACAAAATGTTAAGGTGCTGATTTCTGGGAAAGGAAACAAACACAATCCTAACCTTCAATGCTCCATCTTCAAAATAATGATCACTCATGACACGCATCCCATAATAAAAGGGTTCAGATGATAAATGAAGTATTCCAGAAAGGGTAAAACAAGCAGACTGATGGCTATAATGTTTCACTCAATGAAATAGTAAAATATCAAGCTTGGTTTTGTTACGGTCTTAAAACTACATCAAAAGGTTACAAGTATCTGAAAAATCTATTAAATTACAGTAATGTGAGCAGATGTTATTCAGTACTTCCAGAGAATAATTGCACAAAATTATTTGTTTGGGTGTCGATTTAAAGTTCCTCAGGAATCAGTTAGTTCACATTTAAAACTACAGGTAACACAAATCAAAGTGACACTAAAACTGAATTACCTGAAACTCTTCTGTTACATTTACTGGGAAGAGGAGCTAAAGACGAGAAAAACATTCAGACCGTTAACAACTGCAGTTTAGATTCTCAGCAGCATGTTTAATCAACATAAAACCTTTAAATGTGATGCAATAAAACCTAAGAAAAGTATTCATTCATAGCTCATGATGTGCCTTTTGAGTCGTTACACGAAACAGGTGCCACTTTTATTTTCCACTTTTATTTAATAACACATTTTTCTACATTAAGCACAAAATGTAATTGTCAAAATCAGAAGTGATGGGATAAGAAGTTGCATCCCAAAATGATTGCAGATCTCCCATGTGGTCAAGTTTTTCAGCCAGCATATAAGCAATAAATCTGAAATAAGATTTTCTTTGTAATAATAATGTTAAAAAAGATTATTTTGCGTAACAGGGTAGATGGTTGAAGCTTGATGGACCCAGCCTAACATATTAAAACAAAGGAATGTCAGGGTTTGCCATCTTTGATCTTGGTGGTGCCAGAACTAAGATGATGTATCTGCTGCCGTGTGATGTCATTTGAAGACATGACGATTTATAGATCAAAATAAGATTAAGTGTGTGTCCTACTGAGGGACCAAAAAATCTATATCTTATGTAAACAAGGTCACACACGAAATCCTGAAAATAAAAAGGGGAAGAATATAGCTTCATTCTGAATTGTTTTTATGTAAATGTGATGTTTGTTACCACATGTGAAATTAGCTATATAGCCTACCAATTAAAACTATTTTTAATATTTTATTTTTTCTTTAAGAATAGAATTTTATCGTACAAAATATAAAAAACTTAAGTTAAATTTATTTATGTATTATATGCTATGTTTAGCCTTTATTATCAGTGTACTCACGTTTAAAGGTAAAGTCTTCTGGAAAATCATCATCTTCATCTTCCTCCTCATCCTTGCTTGAGTCAGTCGCATTGGAGTCGCGGTCAAACGCTTCGCCCCGGGTCAAACGAGTCCCCACAGAGGTTCTGTGCTCCTGCAGACGTGTGAAATACTGAACAGCAAACTCAAGGAGATCTGCAGGTCTCTGCTTCAGAACCTCAAGGGTGTAACCCTTCAGCAGATCTGTCAGACCCTTGGGAACCTCCACACTCATCCTGAACCCTGACACCCGGCACAGCGCTTAATCAAGAACCACAAACATCAAGAAACACCGATACTTGAAATAACCGTTGTGTTTTATCTACACACCACACACAGAATTCCGCACTTCAGTTAGAACTATAAATCTGCTTCAACTCTAGTGTTTATTTTCCCTCGGGCAGAAACATCGAGCTGAGGAAATATCGATTGACCTCAATCAATACTCTAACAAAGTGACACAACTATACAATCGGCTAAATTAAGAACACCAAACTAGAAAGAATGAAAATCCGCAATATACATTTATTTATGTACATGATGCAGGTGACATTCATAATAATTGAACAAAATTAAAACCATCCTAACATGTCTGTACACTGTATTTATATTATGAGGGAAATAAGAGTGAATGTGTTACAGAATCAAACATTCATTCGAGGAGACAGATGGCCGTTTGTGAACTCATGTTCGTTCAGATTCCCTGAAGGCAAAAATCAGTTCACAGCCTGATATTATTAAGGCACATCCAAAAAAACAAAGATCAAACGATGAGCTACGATGTGTGCCAGTGTTCGAATCTGTTCCGATGATGTCACAGATTGGGAGCAATCCAGTTCAAAACCTTCATAGCCACTTCAAAACCCAGAAAACACGCCTGAGGAGAAAGACAGGCAGCAAATATTTAATATTTCCATTAAAGTGGAACACATGTTGATGACAATTGAGAAAATATTGAGATTTTATCCATACCGCATTGGCTGGAAACGCTCTAAGCATTACAGCATTAAAACCTTTATAGAGCGAGCCAATCCCCTCTTCCCGAATCAACTCTCTCAGGACATCACGGAAACCGTTGGGATATTTTCCTTCAGGAGCTGTCAATCAAACACAAACAAATCTAAGAGCCGGCTCCCTGTACTGCATTCAGTCACTCACTCGCTCGCTCACTCGCTCACCTGTCTGGAAACGAGACTTGAGCACATCAGGGGGAATAGCAACAGCCCAATTAAAGATGCCAGCCATCCCACCAGCAAACAGAATACTAGGAACACTCAACTCTGTGGGACTGAGGACAAAAAACAACACACACACACACGCACGCACGCGCACACACACACACGCACGCACGCACGCACACACACACACACACACACACTTTGATGATAAATCATCACTCTGATTTAAAAGCACACGTCACGTGACCTCACTCACCTCCTGCCCTCTGGTGTGAGTATCCTCTTCAGCCACTCATATGTCATAAAGTACATTCCACTGGCTGGCACATCTGAAACACAATGACAGCTGTCAATCATGTGTTTTGACCTCACATCAGCATTAACGGAGCTCACTTTGGGACATCTAGGTTCAAGCCAAGACAGATCCCTTTTACAATTGATTTTATTGTAGAGAAGTTAATTTAAAATCAGAAACAAAGATCAGTTTATGCCAGTGTTTCATTTAAAGGGCCGAGTTCTGGATGAGTTTCTTGTCTCAAGACATTTTCTGCTATACTAACTGTAAGATGATAAAGTCTAAACGCTGATGTGGTCTGGTTCAGTCATGGCCTAGTGGTAAGAGAGATGGACTTGTGATCAGAAGGTTGTTGGTTTGAATCCCAGTGCCAGCAGATAATAACTGAAGTGTTCTTGAAGACATCTTACCCTGATTACTCTACAGTGATACATTTACGCTGTATAATACTGTAAGATACTTCAGATA
>CM065674.1:13465116-13470116 GCA_033220385.1 Triplophysa yarkandensis
AGACCTCTCATAGTGTTTCAGAGTCTCACCATAGTGATGCAGGGGAATCTGTTCACCCGTTGAGAAGATCATAGCCATGAGCAGCGCACTGTAACACATCTTGTCGTGATCGGCAGTGTCGTTCTGCAGATCCCGCGCCAGCTCCATGGCCAACACTGAGTTGAGGAGGGTGGATATGAGGGCTACGTCCAGACCACACATGACACCGAAAACCTTAAGAAGCAGCAGGCGCAGAGACACTCGATGCTCCTGAAACATCAAACACCGTCACTTACTCACAAATTATTTTGACATCAGCAGTGATCTAACATGCTCACCATCTGATAGTAGGACACTAGTGACAGGACTGGCTCAAACTCGTTCACCCGACACATCTTCTTACACACCTCAGGATCAGCGTCCGTCTGAGAAACACAGTTGGTGAGTACGATGAGGTGTGTGTTTGAGTGTGTATGCGTGTCTCACCAGTATCAGCAGTAACTCTTCCAGGTAACATGCGATGAGTGCATGATCTTCATACAGAGCCCAACTGCGCTGTTGTGCATCGTCACGGAGACGAGCCAGATCACCAAAGATGACCTGTAGCCGCTGCTCGTCGTGAGACACCTGTCCAAGCGGTAGCGCTGAACTTTGATCCTGACATCACAGGAAAACACACACACATGCATATAAAGACGCATGACATTATGACGCCAAAAGGTGCACTTTAAACATGACTCACCTTACTCTCCACCAGTGATATCAGCACTCTCTCCAGATCACTCGATGCCTTTGGCAAAGCGCTCTGCAGGTGACCCACCACCACGCCCACGGCAACTCTCGATAGGTCGTAACTAAGACCCGTGTTCTTCCTCACTAGCTCGATCAGCTCTGCCCCAATCGTCACGGGAACATCAGAGGACTGGGAGGGGCTACCAGAGGGGCTAAGAGAAACAGAAGGGTGGGCCACCGGCCACACAGCTTCTGACTGGCACGCGACAGTGTTCTGTGATTTGATTGGCTTAGGTGCAGGTCTCTTTTTAGAAGAATTTGGAGAGCTGGATTGATCCGCCAGGGGCACAGACTGTAAACTGATTTGCTGGGGCACCTGGCTAATATAAGAGGCATCCTGCTTGGTGATCAGACCTGTGGACGTGTCAGGTGTAGGATGAGGCGGAGCCTTATCCCGCTTTGGCACAGGGGGGGGAGTACTACTGATACTCGGAAGACTGACATCTGACGAAATCATTGAGTCTAAAGAGGGGGAGCTGATAGATGAAGAGGGTCCATCCGCAGCATGATCAAGAGTGTGGGCGGAGCTAGAGGAGGAAACTCTTGATGACACGCCCAGCTCTGCAGAGTGAGAGAGTAAGAGATGTTTGTGTAAAGTGTATATACGGATACACACAAGCTTACCCTCGAACACACACACACACACACACACACACACACACACACACACACACACACACACACACACACACACACACACACACACACACACACACACACACACACACACACACACACACACACACACACACACACTCACACTCACACTCACACTCACACTCACACCCGTTTACAAAAACTATACACTCTGTGTTTCGTGTGTAATGTGTAGTGTAATGTACATACTGTGTTGAATGTTTCGACTGTAAGTTTATCCTAATAGTAAACATACTGATAATCCGTATGTTCATATTGCACACTGTCTTGTGTTGAAGTCTGTATTATATGTTACATGTTATATGTTAAATGTTCTGCAATTTTTGTGGAGCAAGCTCCCAAGAATTTCACTCACCAGGGCACATATGCTGTGGTGATGTGACAATTAAAGTGACTTTGACACGCACGCACGATCACAGAAACGCACGCACGCGCACGCACACACACACACACACGCACACACACACACACACACACACACACACACACTTGCATATGCACATATACGCGAACATTTACGCAAGCACGCACTCACGCATACAAACAGTAAACCCGCACACACACACATACACGAAAGCATACAAGCATGCATGCACACAACCCACACCTCTGCTATGCTGCTCTCTGTGTTTCACTGGAAGAGTTGGAGTTACAGGCGCAGCCCTGCGAGGTTGAGGAGGAACCTGAGACAGAAACACAGTGTCAGCACATATATGCAAGAGCGCGCACACACACACACACACACACACACACACACACACACACACACACACACACACACACACACACACACACACACACACACACACACACACACACACACACACACACACACACACACACACACACACACACACACACACACACACACACACACACACACACACACACACACACACACAGGTCAGTCATGTGATTCACCTGATATTGTTCTGACTCATTGTTCTGACAGCTGTAAGCTCGACTCAAACCGTTGGGCGGCAGAAGCGTGTGGCTCAGAGACATCTCACTAGAGGATGTTGGGAGTTTCTGCTTGTGATTGGATGAGGTCGGGCTTCTGCGAGACAGCGTCTCTTTCCTGTGATGGATCAACTTCCTGTGGAGTGTATCATTGTGTGAGTTTTCTACACATTGTTTGTGTGTGTTTGTGTGTGCGTAGCACTCACTGCAGGACATCTCTCTGTTCAAGGTTATATTTGCCTTCGTTTGTCATAGCCACATTGTGAATGGACTCAATGGCCCGATCTATAGACTGCAGAACATCATCTTCCTCTGGAGCCTTTAAAAACACACAATACAATCACTCATCTATTGTTTCTTTATATGTTTGTGAGACTGTTATACATGTATATCTGTGTATGAAAGGTCTGTCTCAACTGTGTGTTGGACAGCAATCAGTTAGGCTTCAAGAAGGGACACTCTTAAGATACTGCACGGATTTTAGTCGTGACAATTTTCTGGATGTTTGAGGTAGGGATGTGTGTGTGTGTGTGTGTGTGTGTGTGTGTGTGATCAGTGTGTTTGATCAGTGTGTGTGTGTGTGTGATCATTGTGTGTGTGTGTGTGTGTTACCGTTATTTTCTGGATGTATGACGTAGAGATATGTGTGTGTGTGATCAGTGTGTGTGTGTGTGTGTGTGTGTGATCAGTGTGTGTGTGTGTGATCAGTGTGTGTGATGTGTGTGATCAGTGTGTGTGTGTGTGTGTGTTACCGTTATTTTCTGGATGTATGACGTAGGGATATATGTGTGTGTGTGTGTGTGATCAGTGTGTGTGTGTGTGTGTGTGTGTGTGTGATCAGTGTGTGTGTGTGTGTGTGTGTGTGTGTGTGTGTGATCAGTGTGTGTGTGTGTGATCAGTGTGTGTGTGTGTGTGTGTGTGTGTGTGTGTGTGTGTGTGTGTGTGTGTGTGTTACCGTTATTTTCTGGATGCATGACGTAGGGAAATAAGTGTGTGTGATCAGTGTGTGTGTGTGTGTGTGATCAGTGTGTGTGTGTGTGATCAGTGTGTGTGTGTGTGTGTGTGTGTTACCATTATTTTCTGGATGTATGACGTAGAGATATGTGTCTGTGTGATCAGTGTGTGTGTGTGTGATCAGTGTGTGTGTGTGTGTGTGTGTGTGATCAGTGTGTGCGTGTGATCAGTGTGTGTGTGTGTGTGTGCGTGTGATCAGTGTGTGTGTGTGTGATCAGTGTGTGTGTGTTACCGTTATTTTCTGGATGAATGACGTAGGGATGTGTGTGTGTGTGTGTGTGTGATCAGTGTGTGTGTGTGTGTGTGTGTGTGTTACCGTTATTTTCTGGATGTATGACGTAGGGATATGTGTGTGTGTGTGTGTGTGATCAGTGTGTGTGTGATCAGTGTGTGTATGTATGTGTGTGTGTGTGTGTGTTACTGTTATTTTCTGGATGTATGACGTAGGGATATATGTGTGTGTGTGTGTGTGATCTGTGTGTGTGTGTGTGTGTGATCTGTGTGTGTGTGTTACCGTTATTTTCTGGATGTATGACCTAGGGATGTGTGTGTGTGTGTGTGTGTTACCGTTATTTTCTGGATGTATGACGTAGGGATATATGTGTGTGTGTGTGTTACCGTTATTTTCTGGATGTATGACGTAGGGATATATGTGTGTGTATGTGTGTGTGTGTGTGTGTTACCGTTATTTCTGGATGTATGACGTAGGGATATATGTGTGTGTGTGTGTGTGTGTGTGTGTGTGATCAGTGTGTGTATGTATGTGTGTGTGTGTGTGTGTGTGTGTGTTACTGTTATTTTCTGGATGTATGATGTAGGGATATATGTATGTGTGTGTGTGTGATCTGTGTGTGTGTGTTACCGTTATTTTCTGGATGTATGACGTAGGGATATATGTGTGTGTGTGTGTGTGTGTTACCGTTATTTTCTGGATGTATGACGTAGGGATATATGTGTGTGTGTGTGTGTGTTACCGTTATTTTCTGGATGTATGACGTAGGGATATATGTGTGTGTGTGTGTGTGTGTGTGTGTGTGTGTGTGTGTGTGTGTGTGTTACCGTTATTTTCTGGATGTATGACGTAGGGATATATGTGTGTGTGTGTGTGTGTGTGTGTGTGTGTGTGTGTGTGTGTTACCATTATTTTCTGGATGTATGACGTAGGGATATATGTGTGTGTGTGTGTGTGTGTGTTACCGTTATTTTCTGGATGTATGACGTAGGGATATATGTGTGTGTGTGTGTGTGTGTGTGTGTGTGTGTGTGTGTTACCGTTATTTTCTGGATGTATGACGTAGGGATATATGTGTGTGTGTGTGTGTGTGTGTGTGTGTGTGTTACCGTTATTTTCTGGATGTATGACGTAGGGATATATGTGTGTGTGTGTGTGTGTGTGTGTGTGTGTGTGTGTGTGTGTGTGTGTGTTACCGTTATTTTCTGGATGTATGACGTAGGGATATATGTGTGTGTGTGAGTGTGTGTTACCGTTATCTTCTGGATGTATGACGTAGGGATATATGTGTGTGTGTGTGTGTGTGTGTTACCGTTATCTTCTGGATGTATGACGTAGGGATATATGTGTGTGTGTGTGTGTGTGT
>CM065674.1:13477616-13512616 GCA_033220385.1 Triplophysa yarkandensis
GACCAGAGAGAGAGACCAGAGAGAGAGAGACCATAGAGAGAGAGAGAGACCAGAGAGAGAGACCAGAGAGAAAGACCAGAGAGAGAGAAAGACCAGAGAGAGAGACAGAGAGAGAGACCAGAGAGAGAGACCAGAGAGAGAGAGACCAGAGAGAGAGAGACCAGAGAGAGAGAGAGACCAGAGAGAGAGACCAGAGAGAGAGAGAGGCCAGAGAGAGAGACCAGAGAGAGAGAGAGACCAGAGAGAGAGACCAGAGAGAGAGATGAGAAGTTAGATATAATGAAGCACGTAGGCCAAACAAAGAAGTCGCTACATGAACACAATCCCATAAAAGATGAGAAATAAAGTCGTCTTCCACTCCACAGAAGGAGCGTTGAAGATCAACTCTGGAAACAGTTTCTTGATTAAAAGATTAACTGGATAAAATCGCTTCAGAAACTTGAACGATACCTCTTAAACCTTATTAGTAATGAGATGTTTGTTAGAGACCACACTTTCTTCCAAGGAATATCATTAAAACAATTACTCCAATATGATATTATAGAACAGACAGTAATAATATCATTCTGAAAAAGAAGTCTAATCTTTCTATTCCTACGAGAGGGACTAGATAAAAACAGATCTTCTATTACTGTCTCACAAGGATGTAACCAGGAGTTAGAAGAAAGAAAAGCATGGTCTGAGGTATTCGGAAGAGCAAAAGCTCCGCTGGGATGGCATCACGATAGCAAAGTCTTGTGGGGTGACAGCAATACAATATTTAGTTCAGAATAAGAAAACAAACGACCATTTGAATTTACAAGTTGAGAAACCAAAAGAATATTATTCTTAAACCAATCTGAAAAGAAAAGTGTTTTATTTTTATGACGGATATCATGATTATTCCATATAAAATACCTGTGGGGGCTAAAAGGATGTTTGTAAATCAAGTGCCAGGCCAGAAGTAAATGTGATAATTTGATGAGTGCTTTAGAAATATTATAATTACATACTAACAGAAGGGGAAGACCGCCAACTTTAGAACAAATATAATTGGGAATAGCATCCATTGAATAACTGCCTCAACATTTTGATCTTAAAGGTTTTGTTTAAGGAAGCACAATCAAGAAAGTTTAACTGCTGTGTTCAAAGATATTTATGACACAGATTCTTTGTTTCATGTCTTTTGTGTTTCCATAAAAGTTCGAAATGCATCCTATCAACTTCTAGAGAAGTCCCACAGAACTCCCACAGAACTTTTACAGAACTCCCACAGAACTTTTACAGAACTCCCACAGAACTCCAAAAGAACTCCCACAGAACTTTTACAGAACTCCCACAGAACTTTTACAGAACTCCCACAGAACTTTTACAGAACTCCCACACAACTCCAAAAGAACTCCCACAGAACTTTTACAGAACTCCCACAGAACTTCTAGAGAACTCCTAGAGAACTCCTACAGAACTCCCTCAGAACTCCTAGAGAACTCCTAGAGAACTCCTAGAGAACTCCTAGAGAACTCCTAGAGAACTCCTACAGAACTCCTAGAGAACTCCTAGAGAACTTCTAGAGAACTCCTACAGAACTCCCACAGAACTCCTAGAGAACTCCCACAGAACTTCTAGAGAACTTCCACAGAACTCCTACAGAACTCCCACAGAAATTCTAGAGAACTTCCACAGAACTCCTACAGAACTCCCACAGAACTCCCACAGAACTCCTACAGAACTTCTACAGAACTCCCACAGAACTCCTACAGAACTCCCACAGAACTCCTACAGAACTCCCACAGAACTCCTAGAGAACTCCCACAGAACTTCTAGAGAACTCCCACAGAACTCCTACAGAACTCCTAGAGAACTCCCACAGAACTCCTAGAGAACTCCTACAGAACTCCTACAGAACTCCTAGAGAACTCCCACAGAACTCCTAGAGAACTCCCACAGAACTCCTACAGAACTCCTAGAGAACTCCCACAGAACGCCCAACAGAACTCCTAGAGAACTCCCACAGAACTTCTACAGAACTCCTAGAGAACTCCTACAGAACTCCCACAGAACTTCTACAGAACTCCTACAGAACTCCTAGAGAACTCCCACAGAACTCCTAGAGAACTCCCACAGAACTTCTACAGAACTCCTAGAGAACTCCCACAGAACTCCTACAGAACTCCTAGAGAACTCCCACAGAACTTCTACAGAACTCCTAGAGAACTCCCACAGAACTCCTAGAGAACTCCCACAGAACTTCTACAGAACTCCTAGAGAACTCCTACAGAACTCCCACAGAACTTCTACAGAACTCCTAGAGAACTCCTACAGAACTCCCACAGAACTTCTACAGAACTCCTAGAGAACTTCTACAGAACTCCTAGAGAACTCCCACAGAACTCCTAGAGAACTCCCACAGAACTCCTACAGAACTCCTAGAGAACTCCCACAGAACTTCTACAGAACTCCTAGAGAACTCCCACAGAACTCCTACAGAACTCCCACAGAACTTCTACAGAACTCCTAGAGAACTCCTACAGAACTCCCACAGAACTTCTACAGAACTCCTAGAGAACTCCTACAGAACTCCCACAGAACTTCTACAGAACTCCTACAGAACTCCCACAGAACTCCCACAGAACTCCTAGAGAACTCCCACAGAACTTCTACAGAACTCCTAGAGAACTCCCACAGAACTCCTAGAGAACTCCTAGAGAACTCCCACAGAACTTCTACAGAACTCCTAGAGAACTCCCACAGAACTCCTAGAGAACTCCTAGAGAACTCCCACAGAACTTCTACAGAACTCCTAGAGAACTCCTAGAGAACTTCTAGAGAACTTCTAGAGAACCCCCACAGAACTTCTAGAGAACTCCAAGAGAACTTCTAGAGAACTCCTAGAGAACTCCAAGAGAACTTCTAGAGAACTCCAAGAGAACTTCTAGAGAACTTCTAGAGAACTCCAAGAGAACTCCTAGAGAACTTCTAGAGAACCCCCACAGAACTTCTAGAGAACTCCAAGAGAACTTCTAGAGAACTTCTAGAGAACTCCAAGAGAACTTCTAGAGAACTCCAAGAGAACTCCTAGAGAACTTCTAGAGAACTCCTAGAAAACTTCTAGAAAACTTCTAGAGAACTCATAGAGAACTCCAAGGGTCTCCAAGAGAACTTCTAGAAAACTCCTAGAGAACTCCAACAGAACTCCTAGAGAACTCCTAGAGAACTCCAAGAGAACTCCAAGAGAACTTATAGAGAACTCCAAGAGAACTTATAGAGAACTTCTAGAGAACTCCAACAGAACTCCTAGAGAACTCCCACAGAACTCCTACAGAACTCCCCGGAACTCCCACAGAACTCCCACAGAACTTCTAGAGAACTCCTAGAGAACTCCAAGAGAACTTCTACAGAACTCCCACAGAACTTCTACAGAACTTCCACAGAACTCCTAGAGAACTCCTAGAGAACTCCTAGAGAACTTCTAGAGAACTCCAAGAGAACTTCTAGAGAACTCCAAGAGAACTCCTAAAGAACTCCAAGAGAACTTCTAGAGAACTCCAAGAGAACTCCTAGAGAACCTCTAGAGAACCCCCACAGAACTTCTAGAGAACTCCAAGAGAACTTCTAGAGAACTCCAAGAGAACTCCTAGAGAACTCCAAGAGAACTTCTAGAGAACTTCTAGAGAACTCCAAGAGAACTCCTAGAGAACTTCTAGAGAACTCCAAGAGAACTTCTAGAGAACTTCTAGAGAACTCCAAGAGAACTCCTAGAGAACTCCCACAGAACTTCTACAGAACTCCTACAGAACTCCCACAGAACTTCTAGAGAACTCCCACAGAACTTCTAGAGAACTCCCACAGAACTCCTACAGAACTCCCACAGAACTCCTAGAGAACTCCTAGAGAACTCCCACAGAACTCCTACAGAACTCCCACAGAACTTCTAGAGAACTCCCACAGAACTCCTACAGAACTCCCACAGAACTTCTAGAGAACTCCCACAGAACTCCCACAGAACTCCTACAGAACTCCTAGAGAACTCCTAGAGAACTCCCACAGAACTCCTACAAAACTCCCACAGAACTCCCACAGAACTTCTACAGAACTCCTAGAGAACTCCTACAGAACTCCCACAGAACTCCCACAGAACTCCTACAGAACTCCTACAGAACTCCCACAGAACTTCTAGAGAACTCCCAGAGAACTCCTACAGAACTCCCACAGAACTCCCACAGAACTCCCACAGAACTCCCACAGAACTCCTACAGAACTCCCACAGAACTCCCACAGAACTCCTACAGAACTCCCACAGAACTCCTACAGAACTCCTACAGAACTCCCACAGAACTCCCACAGAACTCCTACAGAACTCCTACAGAACTCCTACAGAACTCCCACAGAACTCCCACAGAACTCCTAGAGAACTCCTACAGAACTCCTACAGAACTCCTACAGAACTCCCACAGAACTCCCACAGAACTCCCACAGAACTCCTACAGAACTCCCACAGAACTCCTACAGAACTCCTACAGAACTCCCACAGAACTCCCACAGAACTCCTACAGAACTCCCACAGAACTTCTAGAGAACTCCTAGAGAACTTCTACAGAACTCCTACAGAACTCCTACAGAACTCCCACAGAACTCCTACAGAACTCCTAGAGAACTCCCACAGAACTCCTACAGAACTCCTAGAGAACTCCTAGAGAACTCCTAGAGAACTCCCACAGAACTCCTACAGAACTCCTACAGAACTCCCACAGAACTCCTACAGAACTCCCACAGAACTCCCACAGAACTCCTACAGAACTCCCACAGAACTTCTAGAGAACTCCTAGAGAACTTCTACAGAACTCCTACAGAACTCCTACAGAACTCCCACAGAACTCCTACAGAACTCCTAGAGAACTCCCACAGAACTCCTACAGAACTCCTAGAGAACTCCTAGAGAACTCCCACAGAACTCCTACAGAACTCCCACAGAACTCCTAGAGAACTCCCACAGAACTCCCACAGAACTCCTACAGAACTCCCACAGAACTCCTACAGAACTCCCACAGAACTTCAAGAGAACTTCTACAGAACTCCTACAGAACTCCTAGAGAACTCCCACAGAACTTCTAGAGAACTCCTAGAGAACTCCCACAGAACTTCTAGAGAACTTCTAGAGAACTCCCACAGAACTTCTAGAGAACTCCTAGAGAACTCCCACAGAACTTCTAGCGAACTTCTAGAGAACTCCTACAGAACTTCTAGAGAACTCCCACAGAACTTCTAGAGAACTCCTACAGAACTCCTACAGAACTCCCACAGAACTCCCACAGAACTTCTAGAGAACTCCCACAGAACTCCTACAGAACTCCCACAGAACTCCTACAGAACTTCTACAGAACTCCCACAGAACTCCTACAGAACTTCTACAGAACTCCCACAGAACTCCCACAGAACTCCTAGAGAACTCCTAGAGAACTCCCACAGAACTCCTACAGAACTCCCACAGAACTCCTAGAGAACTCCCACAGAACTCCCACAGAACTCCCACAGAACTCCTACAGAACTCCCACAGAACTCCTACAGAACTCCCACAGAACTTCAAGAGAACTTCTACAGAACTCCTACAGAACTCCTAGAGAACTCCCACAGAACTTCTAGAGAACTCCTAGAGAACTCCCACAGAACTTCTAGAGAACTTCTAGAGAACTCCCACAGAACTTCTAGAGAACTCCTAGAGAACTCCCACAGAACTTCTAGAGAACTTCTAGAGAACTCCTACAGAACTTCTAGAGAACTCCCACAGAACTTCTAGAGAACTCCTACAGAACTCCTACAGAACTCCCACAGAACTCCCACAGAACTTCTAGAGAACTCCCACAGAACTCCTACAGAACTCCCACAGAACTCCCACAGAACTTCTAGAGAACTCCCACAGAACTCCTACAGAACTCCTACAGAACTCCCACAGAACTCCCACAGAACTTCTAGAGAACTCCCACAGAACTCCTACAGAACTCCCACAGAACTCCCACAGAACTTCTACAGAACTCCCACAGAACTCCTACAGAACTTCTACAGAACTCCCACAGAACTCCCACAGAACTCCTAGAGAACTTCTAGAGAACTCCCACAGAACTTCTAGAGAACTCCCACAGAACTTCTACAGAACTCCTACAGAACTCCCACAGAACTCCTAGAGAACTTCTAGAGAACTCCCACAGAACTTCTAGAGAACTCCCACAGAACTTCTACAGAACTTCTAGAGAACTCCCACAGAACTCCTACAGAACTCCCACAGAACTCCCACAGAACTTCTACAGAACTCCCACAGAACTCCTACAGAACTTCTACAGAACTCCCACAGAACTCCTACAGAACTTCTACAGAACTCCCACAGAACTTCTACAGAACTCCCACAGAACTCCTACAGAACTTCTACAGAACTCCCACAGAACTCCTACAGAACTTCTACAGAACTCCCACAGAACTCCTAGAGAACTTCTAGAGAACTCCTAGAGAACTCCCACAGAACTTCTAGAGAACTCCCACAGAACTTCTAGAGAACTCCCACAGAACTTCTAGAGAACACGTGTTATCCACATGTAAAGAACACAGACACACGTCATCGGGTCCTCGTCACTCACTTCCGGTGTCATGGCCGCGGCGGGTTGCGCAAGGATACTGAGCTCGAGACCTCTGTCGGTTCCGAGCCGGTAAATGTGTTTCCTGTACACGTGTGTTTGAGTGTTTGTGTCACAGGACTCAGTGTTGATCATGTGTGTTAATGTTGTGTCAGGTGGAGAGTTCCGGTTCGGTGTCACAGACTCGGTCCATCCGATGATGAGATGTATCAGAAGACGAGACTGACAGTGATGCAGAGAGAACATCAGAGCGGAGGAACGATCATCTACAGCTACAGTCCACAGGGCTTCCACATCAATGCCAATCAAGTGTTCGGACCCTGTGCCATCCTGCCACCAGCTATACTGCAGTGGAACGTAAGTGTGTGTGTGTGTGTGTCTGTCTGTGTGTGTGTGTGTGTGTGTGTGTGTGTGTGTGTGTGTGTGTCTGTCTGTCTGTGTTTGTCTGTGTGTGTGTGTGTGTGTCTGTGTTTGTCTGTGTCTGTGTCTGTGTGTGTGTGTGTGTGTGTGTGTGTGTGTGTGTGTGTGTGCGTGCGTGCGTGCGTGCGTGCGTCTGTCTGTCTGTCTGTCTGTCTGTCTGTCTGTCTGTCTGTCTGTGTGTGTGTGTGTGTCTATCTGTCTGTGTTTGTCTGTGTGTGTGTGTGTGTGTGTGTGTGTGTGTGTGTGTGCGTGCGTGCGTGCGTGCGTGCGTGCGTCTGTCTGTCTGTGTGTGTGTGTGTGTGTGTGTGTGTGTGTGCGTCTGTCTGTCTGTGTGTGTGTGTGTGTGTGTGTGTGTGTGTGTGTGTGTCTGTCTGTCTGTGTTTGTCTGTGTGTGTGTGTGTGTGTGTGTGTGTGTGTGTCTGTCTGTCTGTGTTTGTCTGTGTGTGTGTGTGTGTGTCTGTCTGTCTGTCTGTCCGTCTGTGTCTGTCTGTCTGTCTGTCTGTCTGCGTGCGTGCGTGCGTCTGTCTGTCTGTGTGTGTGTGTGTGTGTGTGTGTGTGTGTGTGTGTGTGTGTGTGTGTGTGTGTGTGTCTGTCTGTCTGTCTGTGCATGTGCATCTGTCTGTCTGTCTGTCTGTCTGTCTGTCTGTCTGTGTGTGTGTGTGTGTGTGTGTGTGTCTGTCTGTGTCTGTATGTCTGTCTGTCTGTCTGTGTGTTTGTTTGTGCATGTCTGTGTGTCTGTCTATGTGTGGGTGTGAGGCTGTCTGTCTTTCTGTGTGCATTTCATTTGTGTGTGTGTGTGTGTGTGTGTGTGTGTGTGTGTGTGTGTTTTGTACAGGTTGGCTGTCACACAGACATCACACTGGAGAGTTTGTCTCTTTTCTATCTGATTGAGCCGCGTATTGGTAAGACATCAAACTCTTCAGTCTTCAGTGCATACAGTAAGTTGTGTGTGGAGAATTTTATGTTTGTGTGTTTGTTCAGAGATTCTGGTTTTGGGCACTGGAGCTCGAACGGAACGTCTGGATCCAAATGTCCTGAAATTCCTCCAGAAGAAAGGCATTGCTGTGGAGGTCCAGGATACAGTATGTCCTCTCTTATAACTCCTCAAATCAGTGTGTTGTTGGTTTTATCTGATAAATGTGTAACAGTATGTATAACATTTGTCCTGGCAGCCAAACGCATGCGCCACATTCAACTTCCTGTCGAGTGAGAGACGCATAGCAGCAGCCGGTTTGATTCCTCCTCCTCCTCAGACAGAATAATTAAATCTTTAACCCCCAGATTATGTTAATAATACTGTTATGATGATGAATGTAGAATATGTACAGAGAGAATAAAGGTATTACCACACACAGTTGTTTGTCTCTCTCTTGTGTCTGAATTTGGCCCTCATGTGACCTCAATGATATAAGCCTCTAACACACGCACACACGCACGCACACACACAGATGCAAGGATGATCAGATGTTTATTAGAACAACACAAGACCTACCTCTCTACCACAAAAACAACACAAAATACATTTAACATTACTTCAGAAATGATGTCATCATTAAAACAAATTAACATTAAATCTTTTATTTGACATCATAATAAACAAGCCACGCCATCTTGTTTTTCTACTCTTCGGAGTAAGTTGGGATGTCGCTCTCTTTTAGGTCTCTAAAGATGAACTTTGAACCTGGGGTGCGTCGGTACAGATCCATGATGTCATCAGTATCTCTCAAAGTGTGTTGTTGGATCATAAGATCTTTAGATGAAGATCTATATTCATTTTTTTAACTAAACTATGAATCGACAGAGTACTTGAATTGACACAACACACACAGTGATTGCGAGATGTGTAAAAAAGACACAACTGATCTCAGATCAGCGTCTTACTTCTGTATGATGGGCTCAAGCATAGTCAAAGTTTTATATATATATATAAAAACACATATTTTGTATTTACCTGAGTTTCTGTTCAGGTGTGTTTGTGGTATGATGATCTGATATGAGGTTGCATCGTTGGTGTTCTTGATTGGGTGATTTAGCAAACAGATGACTCGTATGACCCGGCCTACTTTCTGTACCCGGTCCGGTGTGTAGCTGGGGTCACAGATGAGCTGCTTACAGCTGAAGACCTTTATCAGAGAATTATCATTGTCATTATAATATTGACTTCATTTATTGATTTGTGTGTCATTATGAATCTCTCCCTCTGATTTCACCTCCATTCTGATATCATCCACACGTCTGTTCAGCACGAAGCGGTTTCCATAGACGGCGCTGCGTCTGCGGAGTAACATGCTTTCATCACATTAATATTCTGTATGTATCACGGTCATCGCTGATAATGTCACATTACCTGACAAAACCCTGTGGCAGCTCACCCTGACTGAACACAGGATAGAGAAACGGACTGAGGCCATAACGGGATAGAGACTCTGAGTAAAGCTTCATGCGTTTACTGGTGGACCCACACGGCTGCTCCAGCTTACTGCACACAACCACACATCAACACTATAACATATTTTCTTAAGGTTCTTATGATTGTAATGTATGATTTGAACAGAGTGTGTTTCTCACTAGTTATTAGTGTGGAGGGCGTTTGCGTGACCTGTGACCTCTATGACATCAGCACCCAGGTCAAATTGCCCGAATACGTCCCTCATCGTGCTTCAGTGAGGGTCCAGGTCACGATGAGGCCGTAGATCATTCTCATCGAAATTCAGAATGAAGGACAGAAACTTTCGGAACACAATACTGATTCATGAAACCCTAAAAGTGTCTATTATGTGTGTAAAAATGGGATTGTGTTACCTGAAGTCTGAGTGTCTGTTTCGGTTCAGGGAACTTTGTGAATTTTTCCTCCCTCATACATAAAACTTAAAAACTACCTTAAAGTCTAGATTAAGTGTCACCTCCATAAACAGCAATATTTTTACCAACTTTGCTAAAAAGAAGTGCAATATTTCACTTATTAACAACAGACACACACATCAGTGTGAATGTGGACAGAAACTCACCCCTCGCAAGAAGACATTTAGGGATTAGATCAACGTTGCGTGCGTGTGTGTTTGTGTGTTTGTGTGTCTGTGTGTGTCATTATTTTATAATCTTGTCATAATCTTCTCACTGTCACTCTTAATTATCTTCATCTGTCTGTCTAATTGGGATTTATAAATATGTCAATGGTCACAAACATACCAGTTGTGGTCTGATGGATAGAGAGTTAGACTTCGATCGCCTCTTTATATTTAAGTATATTTTTTAGTGATGAGATTCATAGCAGATTATCATCACTCAATGGCTGGATGTCTAAGTAATGCCCACAGAATAATGTAGGTTATATTGATAACTGGACAAGTTTTTGGGGCAGACCTGACCTGTTGAAACGAGATGGTCTCCATCCCTCCTCTTCTGTCTAGAAATATGGAACATAGTCTGAGAGTTTATCCTCGACTAACTGGAGCCTAGGTCAGGCAGCAGACAAACTGGCTTGACCCGCTGTCTGCTGGCCGTCTCACATCACAGAGGTCAGTTCATTCTCAGCACATAGAAAATCTTTCTCCTAGATATCACTCCATCAAGACTGTGTCTGTTCCGCAAACTAGAAAACACAAAAAACGTACAAACACGTTTAAAAGTAAAAATAGAAACCTAATTGAGGTTCAACAAATAAATTACAGCTACACTTCTGATAAACAAATGATAAAGCTTGGTTTATTGAATATCAGATCCCTTTCTAAGAAATCACTTTTTGTAAATAATACGATCACTGATCATAATTTTGATGTTCTTTGTTTGACAGAGACCTGGTTAAAAATTGATGATTATATTATTTTAAATGAGTCCACCCCACAAGATTACTGTTATAAACATGAGTAAAGGCGGAGGTGTTGCTTCAATATAGAACGATATTTTAAAGACTTCTCAGAGGGCAGGATTCAAGTATAACTCGTCTGAAGTAATGGTGCTTCATATAACACTACCCAGAGAAACAAATGGGAATGATAAATTTATACTGGCTACTGTTTACAGGCCACCAGGGCACCATACAGACTTTATTAAGAGTTTGGGGATTTTATATCTGAGTTAGTTCTGGCTACAGACAAAGTTTTAATAGTTGGCGATTTTAATATCCATGTTGATAATGAAAATGATGCATCAGGGTCAGCCTTTATAGATATTCTGAACTCTATTGGGGTTAGACAACATGTTTCAGGGCCCACCCACTGCCGAAATCATACCCTAGATTTAATATTGTCACATGGAATTGATCTTGATGATGTTGAAGTTTTGCAGCAAAGTTATGATATCTCAGATCACTTTTAAGTGTTGTGCAAACTTAATATTGCCAGAGTTGTAAATCCAACTTCTTGTTACAAATATTGTAGAACCATCACTTCTACCACAAAAGACGACTTTGTAAGTAATCTTCCTGATGTATCTGAATTCCATAGCATATCCAGCACATCAGAACAACTCGATAATGTAATCAAAACGACAGACTCGCTCTTTTCAAGCATTTTAAATTCTGTTGCCCCCGTAAGCTTAAGGAAGGTCAAGGAAAAAAGTTTGACTCCTTGGTATAATGAGCATAGTCGCAGTCTAAAGAGAGCAGCACGAACAATGGAACGCAGTTGGAGGAAAACAAAACTAGAGGTATTTCGTAATGCTTGGCGGGAAAGTAACCTATCCTTCAGAAAGGCATTAAAAACTGCTAGATCTGATTACTTTTCTAATCTTTTAGAAGAAAACAAACACAACCCCAAGTATTTATTCAACACTGTGTCTAAACTAATGAAAATATAGCCTCAACAAGTGCTGACATTTCCCAACACCACAGCAGTAATGACTTTATGACCTACTTCACTTCTAATATTGACACTATTCGAGATAAAATCTTAACCATTCAGCCGTCAGCTACTGTATCGCATAAGATTTAAAAAAAACCCAGAGGAACACTTCCATTCATTCTCTACTATAGGAGAGGAAGAACTGTGTAAACTTGTAAAATCATCAAAAGCAACAACATGTATGTTAGACCTTATTCCATCTAAGCTACTAAAAGAGGTGCTTCCGGAAGTCATAGATCCCCTTCTGACTAATATTAACTCCAATCTTTCAAACTGGCTGTAATTAAGCCTCTCATTAAAAAAAACACAACTTGACCCCAAAGACCTAGTTAATTAAAGTCTCAAATCTCCCATTCCTGTCCAAGATACAAGAAAAGGTAGTATCCACACAATTATACTCATTTCTAGAGAAAAATTATATCTGTGAGAATTTCCAGTCAGGATTTAGACCAGATCATAGCACCGAGACTGCTCTCCTTAGAGTCACAAATGACCTTCTCCTCTCATCCAACCATGGCTATATTTCCCTAATAGTGTTACTGGATCTCAGTGCTGCCTTTGATACTATTGACCACAACATCTTCTGCATAGACTTCAACACATTGTGGGCATAAATGGAAGTGCATTAGCGTGGTTTAAGTCTTACTTAACTGACTCAATTCGTAGCAGTAAATGAAGAGTTATCATGTCACTCACAAGTTCCGTATGAAGTACCTCAAGGCTCAGTTCTTGGCCCGCTACTCTTCACGCTATACAAGTTACCTTCAGAAGCTATCATCAGGCAATATGGTGTCAGCTTCCACTGTTATGCTGGTGATACTCAGCTCTATATTTCCTCACTACCCGGTGAGACACACAAATTCGAAAAACTAATGGAATGCATAGTCAATATAAAAACTGTATGACGAGTAATTTTCTGCTTCTAAACTCTGGAAAAACAGTGGTGTTAAATATAGGACTTAAAAACTCTGCCTGCAACAACCTAGAAAAATTTCTAAAATTTGATGGCTGCTCTGTAAGCTCTTCGTCATCGGTTAGGAACTTGGGTGTGGTATTTGATAAAAATCTCTCCTAAGAAAACCACGTATCAAGCATTTGTGAAACCACATATTTTGACCTCAAAAATATATCTAAATTACGGCATATGCTCTCAATGTCAAATGCAGAAATGTTAATCCATGCATTAGTGACCTCAAGGTTGGATTATCGCAATTCTTTATAAGGTGGTTGTTCTGCACGTTTAGTAAACATATTAAAGTTAGTCCAAAATGCTGCAACAAGAGTTCTTACAAGAACAAGGAAGTATGACCATAGTACTCCGGTCCTGTCAACACTGCACTGGCTCCCTATCGAATAGTCGAAAAAAAAAACTTTATGACGAGTAATTTTCTGCTACTGACCCCTATGGCCCGGCAGGACAGCAGAGACCAGGACGACTAGAACCCCACACACTTTTTAAGTAAACAAAGAGAACATCAATTAATTTAAACTGAACATAACGTCCCCGAATTCAAAAATATTTAGCCTTTAACTTACATTTAGCATTATGACAGACTGTTTTAATACTTGTTGTTGTTGTTAAGCTGCTTTGATGCAATGTATTTGGTCTAAAGCGCTATATAAATAAAGGTGAAATTGAAATTGACATATACTACATCTCCCAGAATACAGACAGCAGATATACTACACCTCTCAGAATACAGAGAGCAGATATACTACACCTCCCAGAATACAGACAGCAGATATACTACACCTCTCAGAATACTGAGAGCAGATATACTACACCTCCCAGAATACAGAGAGCAGATATACTACACCTCCCAGAATACAGACAGCAGATATACTACACCTCCCAGAATACTGACAGCAGATATACTACACCTCCCAGAATACAGACAGCAGATATACTACACCTCCCAGAATACTGACAGCAGATATACTACACCTCCCAGAATACTGACAGCAGATATACTACACCTCCCAGAATACAGACAGCAGATATACTACACCTCCCAGAATACAGACAGCAGATATACTACACCTCCCAGAATACAGACAGCAGATATACTACACCTCCCAGAATACAGAGAGCAGATATACTACACCTCCCAGAATACAGACAGCAGATATACTACACCTCCCAGAATACAGAGAGCAGATATAATACACCTCTCAGAATACAGACAGCAGATATACTACACCTCCCAGAATACAGACAGCAGATATACTACACCTCCCAGAATACTGACAGCAGATATACTACACCTCCCAGAATACAGAGAGCAGATATACTACACCTCTCAGAATACTGACAGCAGATATAATACACCTCTCAGAATACAGACAGCAGATATACTACACCTCCCAGAATACAGACAGCAGATATACTACACCTCCCAGAATACTGACAGCAGATATACTACACCTCCCAGAATACAGACAGCAGATATACTACACCTCCCAGAATACTGACAGCAGATATACTACACCTCCCAGAATACAGACAGCAGATATACTACACCTCCCAGAATACTGACAGCAGATATACTACACCTCCCAGAATACTGACAGCAGATATACTATACCTCCCAGAATACTGACAGCAGATATACTACACCTCCCAGAATACAGAGAGCAGATATACTACACCTCCCAGAATACAGACAGCAGATATACTACACCTCCCAGAATACAGACAGCAGATATACTACACCTCCCAGAATACAGACAGCAGATATACTACACCTCCCAGAATACAGACAGCAGATATACTATACCTCCCAGAATAGAGAGAGCAGATATACTACACCTCCCAGAATACTGACAGCAGATATACTACACCTCCCAGAATACAGACAGCAGATATACTACACCTCCCAGAATACAGACAGCAGATATACTACACCTCTCAGAATACAGACAGCAGATATACTACACCTCTCAGAATACAGACAGCAGATATACTACACCTCTCAGAATACAGACAGCAGATATACTACACCTCTCAGAATACAGACAGCAGATATACTACACCTCCCAGAATACAGACAGCAGATATACTACACCTCCCAGAATACAGACAGCAGATATACTACACCTCTCAGAATACAGACAGCAGATATACTACACCTCTCAGAATACTGACAGCAGATATACTACACCTCCCAGAATACTGACAGCAGATATACTACACCTCCCAGAATACTGACAGCAGATATACTACACCTCCCAGAATACTGACAGCAGATATACTACACCTCCCAGAATACAGACAGCAGATATACTACACCTCCCAGAATACAGACAGCAGATATACTACACCTCCCAGAATACAGACAGCAGATATACTACACCTCCCAGAATACTGACAGCAGATATACTACACCTCCCAGAATACTGACAGCAGATATACTACACCTCCCAGAATACAGACAGCAGATATACTACACCTCCCAGAATACAGACAGCAGATATACTACACCTCCCAGAATACTGACAGCAGATATACTACACCTCCCAGAATACAGAGAGCAGATATACTACATCTCCCAGAATACTGACAGCAGATATACTACACCTCTCAGAATACTGAGAGCAGATATACTACACCTCCCAGAATACTGACAGCAGATATACTACACCTCCCAGAATACAGACAGCAGATATACTACACCTCCCAGAATACAGACTACAGACAGCAGATATACTACACCTCCCAGAATACTGACAGCAGATATACTACACCTCCCAGAATACTGACAGCAGATATACTACACCTCCCAGAATACAGAGAGCAGATATACTACATCTCCCAGAATACTGACAGCAGATATACTACACCTCCCAGAATACTGACAGCAGATATACTACACCTCCCAGAATACAGACTACAGACAGCAGATATACTACACCTCCCAGAATACTGACAGCAGATATACTACACCTCCCAGAATACTGACAGCAGATATACTACACCTCCCAGAATACAGAGAGCAGATATACTACATCTCCCAGAATACTGACAGCAGATATACTACACCTCCCAGAATACTGACAGCAGATATACTACACCTCCCAGAATACAGACAGCAGATATACTACACCTCCCAGAATACTGACAGCAGATATACTACACCTCCCAGAATACAGACAGCAGATATACTACACCTCCCAGAATACTGACAGCAGATATACTACACCTCCCAGAATACAGACAGCAGATATACTACACCTCCCAGAATACAGACAGCAGATATACTACACCTCCCAGAATACTGACAGCAGATATACTACACCTCCCAGAATACAGAGAGCAGATATACTACATCTCCCAGAATACTGACAGCAGATATACTACACCTCTCAGAATACTGAGAGCAGATATACTACACCTCCCAGAATACTGACAGCAGATATACTACACCTCCCAGAATACAGACAGCAGATATACTACACCTCCCAGAATACAGACAGCAGATATACTACACCTCCCAGAATACAGACAGCAGATATACTACACCTCCCAGAATACTGACAGCAGATATACTACACCTCCCAGAATACTGACAGCAGATATACTACACCTCCCAGAATACAGAGAGCAGATATACTACATCTCCCAGAATACAGACAGCAGATATACTACACCTCTCAGAATACAGACAGCAGATATACTACACCTCCCAGAATACAGACAGCAGATATACTACACCTCCCAGAATACAGACAGCAGATATACTACACCTCCCAGAATACAGACAGCAGATATACTACACCTCCCAGAATACAGACAGCAGATATAATACACCTCTCAGAATACAGACAGCAGATATAATACACCTCTCAGAATACAGACAGCAGATATACTACACCTCCCAGAATACAGACAGCAGATATACTACACCTCCCAGAATACAGACAGCAGATATACTACACCTCCCAGAATACAGACAGCAGATATACTACACCTCCCAGAATACAGACAGCAGATATACTACACCTCCCAGAATACAGACAGCAGATATACTACACCTCCCAGAATACAGACAGCAGATATACTACACCTCCCAGAATACTGACAGCAGATATACTACACCTCCCAGAATACTGACAGCAGATATACTACACCTCCCAGAATACAGAGAGCAGATATAATACACCTCTCAGAATACTGACAGCAGATATACTATACCTCCCAGAATACTGACAGCAGATATACTATACCTCCCAGAATACTGACAGCAGATATACTACACCTCCCAGAATACAGAGAGCAGATATAATACACCTCTCAGAATACTGACAGCAGATATAATACACCTCCCAGAATACAGAGAGCAGATATACTACACCTCCCAGAATACAGAGAGCAGATATACTACACCTCTCAGAATACTGACAGCAGATATAATACACCTCCCAGAATACTGACAGCAGATATACTACACCTCTCAGAATACAGACAGCAGATATACTACACCTCTCAGAATACTGACAGCAGATATAATACACCTCCCAGAATACTGACAGCAGATATACTACACCTCCCAGAATACTGACAGCAGATATACTACACCTCCCAGAATACAGACAGCAGATATAATACACCTCCCAGAATACTGACAGCAGATATAATACACCTCTCAGAATACTGACAGCAGATATAATACACCTCCCAGAATACTGACAGCAGATATACTACACCTCCCAGAATACTGACAGCAGATATAATACACCTCTCAGAATACTGACAGCAGATATAATACACCTCCCAGAATACAGAGAGCAGATATACTACACCTCCCAGAATACAGAGAGCAGATATACTACACCTCTCAGAATACTGACAGCAGATATAATACACCTCCCAGAATACTGACAGCAGATATACTACACCTCTCAGAATACTGACAGCAGATATACTACACCTCTCAGAATACTGACAGCAGATATAATACACCTCCCAGAATACTGACAGCAGATATACTACACCTCCCAGAATACAGACAGCAGATATACTACACCTCTCAGAATACTGACAGCAGATATACTACACCTCTCAGAATACTGACAGCAGATATAATACACCTCCCAGAATACTGACAGCAGATATACTACACCTCCCAGAATACTGACAGCAGATATAATACACCTCCCAGAATACTGACAGCAGATATACTACACCTCTCAGAATACTGACAGCAGATATACTATACCTCCCAGAATACAGACAGCAGATATACTACACCTCCCAGAATACAGACAGCAGATATACTACACCTCCCAGAATACAGACAGCAGATATACTACACCTCCCAGAATACAGAGAGCAGATATACTACATCTCCCAGAATACTGACAGCAGATATACTACACCTCCCAGAATACAGACAGCAGATATACTACACCTCCCAGAATACAGACAGCAGATATAATACACCTCCCAGAATACTGACAGCAGATATACTACACCTCCCAGAATACAGACAGCAGATATACTACACCTCCCAGAATACTGACAGCAGATATACTACACCTCCCAGAATACTGACAGCAGATATACTACACCTCCCAGAATACAGACAGCAGATATACTACACCTCCCAGAATACAGACAGCAGATATACTACACCTCCCAGAATACAGACAGCAGATATACTACACCTCCCAGAATACAGACAGCAGATATACTACACCTCCCAGAATACAGACAGCAGATATACTACACCTCCCAGAATACTGACAGCAGATATACTACACCTCCCAGAATACTGACAGCAGATATACTACACCTCCCAGAATACTGACAGCAGATATACTACACCTCCCAGAATACTGACAGCAGATATACTACACCTCCCAGAATACTGACAGCAGATATACTACACCTCCCAGAATACTGACAGCAGATATACTACACCTCCCAGAATACTGACAGCAGATATACTACACCTCCCAGAATACTGACAGCAGATATACTACACCTCCCAGAATACTGACAGCAGATATACTACACCTCCCAGAATACAGACAGCAGATATACTACACCTCCCAGAATACAGACAGCAGATATACTACACCTCCCAGAATACTGACAGCAGATATACTACACCTCCCAGAATACTGACAGCAGATATACTACACCTCCCAGAATACAGACAGCAGATATACTACACCTCCCAGAATACAGACAGCAGATATACTACACCTCCCAGAATACAGACAGCAGATATACTACACCTCCCAGAATACTGACAGCAGATATACTACACCTCCCAGAATACAGACAGCAGATATACTACACCTCCCAGAATACAGACAGCAGATATACTACACCTCCCAGAATACTGACAGCAGATATACTACACCTCCCAGAATACTGACAGCAGATATACTACACCTCCCAGAATACTGACAGCAGATATACTACACCTCCCAGAATACAGACAGCAGATATACTACACCTCCCAGAATACTGACAGCAGATATACTACACCTCCCAGAATACTGACAGCAGATATACTACACCTCCCAGAATACAGACAGCAGATATACTACACCTCCCAGAATACAGACAGCAGATATACTACACCTCCCAGAATACAGACAGCAGATATACTACACCTCCCAGAATACTGACAGCAGATATACTACACCTCCCAGAATACAGACAGCAGATATAATACACCTCCCAGAATACAGACAGCAGATATACTACACCTCCCAGAATACTGACAGCAGATATACTACACCTCCCAGAATACTGACAGCAGATATACTACACCTCCCAGAATACAGACAGCAGATATAATACACCTCCCAGAATACAGACAGCAGATATACTACACCTCCCAGAATACTGACAGCAGATATACTACACCTCCCAGAATACAGACAGCAGATATAATACACCTCCCAGAATACAGACAGCAGATATACTACACCTCCCAGAATACAGACAGCAGATATACTACACCTCCCAGAATACTGACAGCAGATATACTACACCTCCCAGAATACAGACAGCAGATATACTACACCTCCCAGAATACAGACAGCAGATATAATACACCTCCCAGAATACAGACAGCAGATATACTACACCTCTCAGAATACTGACAGCAGATATACTACACCTCCCAGAATTCTTAGCGCTTAAACTTCCTGGAACTCTCATTTGGGCTTGTTTGTTTATAGTCTGAATTTTGTGTTGTTTTATGCTGGATTTACATATTTAAAGTAAACTTAAAGCTCGTTTTGTTCTTCTGTAAGTGACGACTATTAAACAACAACATTACTTAGCATAACTAAGTTATAAAGAAAGACTTAATCGAGTGATCTCCCTGAAAGTCACAGAATGACTGAAACTGTAAGTTCCACAAGTTTATGATGATGTCATTTACATGTCGTGTGTGTGTGTGTGTGTGTGTGTGTGTGTGTGTGTGTGTGTGTGTGTGTGTGTGTGTGTATGATCTCGTCTGTGTGTGTGTATGATCTCGTGTGTGTGTGTGTGTGTGTGTGTGTGTGTGTATGATCTCGTGTGTGTGTGTGTATGATCTCGTGTGTGTGTGTGTATGTGTGTGTGTGTGTGTGTGTGTGTGTGTGTGTGTGTGTGTGTGTGTGTGTGTATGATCTCGTGTGTGTGTGTGTGTGTGTGTGTGTGTGTGTGTGTGTGTGTGTGTGTGTGTATGATCTCGTGTGTGTGTGTGTATGATCTCGTGTGTGTGTGTGTATGTGTGTGTGTGTGTGTGTGTGTGTGTGTGTGTGTGTGTGTGTGTGTGTGTGATCTCGCGTGTGTGTGTGTGTGTGTGTGTGTGTGATCTCGCGTGTGTGTGTGTGTGTGTGTGTGTGTGTGTGTGTGTGTGTGTGTGTGTGTGTGTGTGTGTGTGTGTGTGTGATCTCGTGTGTGTGTGTGTGTGTGTGTGTGTGTGTGATCTCGTGTGGGTGTGTGTGTGTGTGTGATCTCGTGTGTGTGTGTGTGTGTGTGTGTGTGTGTGTGTGTGTGTGTGTGTGATCTCGTGTGTGTGTGTGTGTATGATCTCGTGTGTGTGTGTGTGTGTGTGTGTGTATGATCTCGTGTGTGTGTGTGTGTGTATGATCTCGTGTGTGTGTGTGTGTGTGTGTGTGTGTGTGTGTGTGTGTGTGTGTGTGTGTGATCTCGCGTGTGTGTGTGTGTGTGTGTGTGTGTGTGTGTGTGATCTCGTGTGTGTGTGTGTGTGTGTGTGTGTATGATCTCGTGTGTGTGTGTGTGTGTGTGTGTGTGTGTGTGTGTGTGTGTGTGTGTGTGTCTGTGTGTGTGTGTGTGTGTGTGTGTGTCTGTGTGTGTGTGTGTGTGTGTGTGTGTCTGTGTGTGTGTGTGTGTGTGTGTGTGTGTCTTTGTGTGTGTGTGATCTCGTGTGTGTGTGTGTGTGTGTGTGTGTGTGTGTGTGTGTGTGTGTGTGTGTGTGTGTGTGTGTGTGTGTGTGTGTGTGATCTCGTGTGTGTGTGTGTGATCTCGTGTGTGTGTGTGTGTGTGTGTGTGTGTGATCTCGTGTGTGTGTGTGTGTGTGTGTGTGTGTGTGTATGATCTCGTGTGTGTGTGTGTGTGTGTGTGTGTGTGTGATCTCGTGTGTGTGTGTGTATGATCTCGAGTGTATGATCTCGTGTGTGTGTGTTTGTGTGTGTGTATGATCTCGTGTGTGTGTGTGTGTATGATCTCGTGTGTGTGTGTGTGTATGATCTCGTGTGTGTGTGTGTGTGTATGATCTTGTGTGTGTGTGTGTGTGTGTGTGTGTGTGTGTGTGTGTGTATGATCTCGTGTGTGTGTGTGTGTGTGTGTGTGTATGATCTCGTGTGTGTGTGTGTATGATCTCGTGTGTGTATGATCTCGTGTGTGTGTGTATGATCTCGTGTGTGTGTGTGTATGATCTCGTGTGTGTATGATCTCGTGTGTGTATGATCTCGTGTGTGTTTGATCTCGTGTGTGTTTGATCTCGTGTGTGTGTGTGTGTGTGTGTGTGTGTGTATGATCTCGTGTGTGTGTGTGTATGATCTCGTGTGTATGGTCTCGTGTGTGTGGGTGTATGATCTCGTGTGTGTATGATCTCGTGTGTGTATGATCTCGTGTGTGTATGATCTCGTGTGTTTGATCTCGTGTGTGTATGATCTCGTGTGTGTATGATCTCGTGTGTTTGATCTCGTGTGTGTATGATCTCGTGTGTGTTTGATCTCGTGTGTGTATGATCTCGTGTGTTTGATCTCGTGTGTGTATGATCTCGTGTGTGTATGATCTCGTGTGTGTTTGATCTCGTGTGTGTATGATCTCGTGTGTGTGTGTGTGTGTGATCTCGTGTGTGTGTGTGTGTATGATCTCGTGTGTGTATGATCTCGTGTGTGTATGATCTCGTGTGTGTATGATCTCGTGTGTATGATCTCGTGTGTGTGGGTGTATGATCTCGTGTGTGTATGATCTCGTGTGTGTATGATCTCGTGTGTGTATGATCTCGTGTGTGTATGATCTCGTGTGTGTATGATCTCGTGTGTGTATGATCTCGTGTGTATGATCTCGTGTGTGTTTGATCTCGTGTGTGTATGATCTCGTGTGTGTATGATCTCGTGTGTGTATGATCTCGTGTGTGTATGATCTCGTGTGTGTTTGATCTCGTGTGTGTATGATCTCGTGTGTGTATGATCTCGTGTGTGTATGATCTCGTGTGTGTATGATCTCGTAAGTGTATGATCTCGTGTGTTTTATATCTCGTGTATGTATGATCTCGTGTGTGTGTGTGTGTGTGTGTGTGTATGATCTCGTGTGTATGATCTCGTGTGTGTGTGTGTGTATGATCTCGTGTGTATGATCTCGTGTGTGTGGGTGTATGATCTCGTGTGTGTATGATCTCGTGTGTTTATGATCTCATGTGTGTATGATCTCGAGTGTTTGATCTCGTGTGTATGATCTCGAGTGTATGATCTCGAGTGTATGATCTCGTGTGTGTATGATCTCGAGTGTGTGTGATCTCGTGTGTGTATGATCTCAAGTGTTTGATCTCGTGTGTGTATGATCTCGTGTGTATGATCTTGTGTGTGTGTGTGTGTGTGTGTGTGTGTGTGTGTGTATGATCTCGTGTGTGTGTGTGTGTGTGTATGATCTCGTGTGTGTATGATCTCGTGTGTGTGTGTATGATCTCGTGTGTGTGTGTGTATGATCTCGTGTGTGTATGATCTCGTGTGTGTATGATCTCGTGTGTGTTTGATCTCGTGTGTGTTTGATCTCGTGTGTGTATGATCTCGTGTGTGTGTGTGTGTGTGTGTGTGTGTGTGTATGATCTCGTGTGTATGGTCTCGTGTGTGTGGGTGTATGATCTCGTGAGTGTATGATCTCGTGTGTGTATGATCTCGTGTGTTTGATCTCGTGTGTGTATGATCTCGTGTGTGTTTGATCTCGTGTGTGTATGATCTCGTGTGTGTATGATCTCGTGTGTTTGATCTCGTGTGTGTATGATCTCGTGTGTGTATGATCTCGTGTGTGTTTGATCTCGTGTGTGTATGATCTCATGTGTGTGTGTGTGTGTGTGTGTGTGTGATCTCGTGTGTGTGTGTGTGTATGATCTCGTGTGTGTATGATCTCGTGTGTATGATCTCGTGTGTGTGGGTGTATGATCTCGTGTGTGTATGATCTCGTGTGTGTATGATCTCGTGTGTGTGGGTGTATGATCTCGTGTGTGTATGATCTCGTGTGTGTATGATCTCGTGTGTGTATGATCTCGTGTGTGTATGATCTCGTGTGTATGATCTCGTGTGTGTATGATCTCGTGTGTATGATCTCGTGTGTGTTTGATCTCGTGTGTGTATGATCTCGTGTGTGTATGATCTCGTGTGTGTATGATCTCGTGTGTGTATGATCTCGTGTGTGTTTGATCTCGTGTGTGTATGATCTCGTGTGTGTATGATCTCGTGTGTGTATGATCTCGTAAGTGTATGATCTCGTGTGTTTTATATCTCGTGTATGTATGATCTCGTGTGTGTGTGTGTGTGTGTGTATGATCTCGTGTGTATGATCTCGTGTGTGTGTGTGTGTATGATCTCGTGTGTATGATCTCGTGTGTGTGGGTGTATGATCTCGTGTGTGTATGATCTCGTGTGTGTATGATCTCGTGTGTGTATGATCTCGTGTGTTTGATCTCGTGTGTGTATGATCTCGTGTGTGTATGATCTCGAGTGTTTGATCTCGAGTGTGTATGATCTCGTGTGTGTATGATCTCGTGTGTGTATGATCTCGTAAGTGTATGATCTCGTGTGTTTTATATCTCGTGTATGTATGATCTCGTGTGTGTGTGTGTGTGTGTGTATGATCTCGTGTGTATGATCTCGTGTGTGTGTGTGTGTATGATCTCGTGTGTATGATCTCGTGTGTGTGGGTGTATGATCTCGTGTGTGTATGATCTCGTGTGTGTATGATCTCGTGTGTGTATGATCTCGTGTGTTTGATCTCGTGTGTGTATGATCTCGTGTGTGTATGATCTCGAGTGTTTGATCTCGAGTGTATGATCTCGAGTGTATGATCTCGTGTGTGTATGATCTCGAGTGTGTGTGATCTCGTGTGTGTATGATCTCAAGTGTTTGATCTCGTGTGTGTATGATCTCGTGTGTATGATCTCGTGTGTATGATCTCGTGTGTGTTTGATCTCGTGTGTGTATGATCTCGTGTGTGTATGATCTCGTGTGTGTATGATCTCGTGTGTGTATGATCTCGAGTGTTTGATCTCGTGTGTATGATCTCGAGTGTATGATCTCGAGTGTATGATCTCGTGTTTGTCTGATCTCGAGTGTATGATCTCGTGTGTGTATGATCTCGTGTGTGTATGATCTCGTGTGTGTATGATCCCGTGTGTGTATGATCTCGTGTGTGTGTTTGATCTCGTATGTGTATGATCTCGTGTGTTTGATCTCGTGTGTATGATCTCGTGTGTGTGATCTCGTGTGTGTTTGATCTCGTGTGTGTTTGATCTCGTGTGTGTGTGTGTGTGTGTGTGTATGATCTCGTGTGTGTGTGTATGATCTCGTGTGTGTGTGTATGATCTCGTGTGTGTGATCTCGTGTGTGTATGATCTCGTGTGTTTTATATCTCGTGTATGTATGATCTCGTGTGTGTGTGTGTGTGTGTGTATGATCTCGTGTGTATGATCTCGTGTGTGTGGGTGTATGATCTCGTGTGTGTATGATCTCGTGTGTGTATGATCTCGTGTGTTTGATCTCGTGTGTGTATGATCTCGTGTGTGTATGATCTCGTGTGTGTATGATCTCGAGTGTTTGATCTCGTGTGTATGATCTCGAGTGTATGATCTCGAGTGTATGATCTCGTGTGTGTATGATCTCGTGTGTGTATGATCTCGAGTGTGTATGATCTCGTGTGTGTATGATCTCGAGTGTGTATGATCTCGTGTGTGTATGATCTCGTGTGTGTATGATCTCGAGTGTGTATGATCTCGTGTGTGTATGATCTCGTGTGTTTGATCTCGTGTGTGTATGATCTCGTGTGTGTATGATCTCGTGTGTGTATGATCTCGAGTGTTTGATCTCGTGTGTGTATGATCTCGTGTGTGTATGATCTCGTGTGTGTATGATCTCGTGTGTATGATCTCGTAAGTGTATGATCTCGTGTGTTTTATATCTCGTGTATGTATGATCTCGTGTGTGTGTGTGTGTGTGTGTATGATCTCGTGTGTATGATCTCGTGTGTGTGTGTGTGTATGATCTCGTGTGTATGATCTCGTGTGTGTGGGTGTATGATCTCGTGTGTGTATGATCTCGTGTGTGTATGATCTCGTGTGTGTATGATCTCGTGTGTTTGATCTCGTGTGTGTATGATCTCGTGTGTGTATGATCTCGAGTGTTTGATCTCGTGTGTGTATGATCTCATGTGTGTGTGTGTGTGTGTGAGTGTGTGTGATCTCGTGTGTGTATGATCTCAAGTGTTTGATCTCGTGTGTGTATGATCTCGTGTGTATGATCTCGTGTGTATGATCTCGTGTGTGTTTGATCTCGTGTGTGTATGATCTCGTGTGTGTATGATCTCGTGTGTGTATGATCTCGTGTGTGTATGATCTCGAGTGTTTGATCTCGTGTGTATGATCTCGAGTGTATGATCTCGAGTGTATGATCTCGTGTTTGTCTGATCTCGAGTGTATGATCTCGTGTGTGTATGATCTCGTGTGTGTATGATCTCGTGTGTGTATGATCCCGTGTGTGTATGATCTCGTGTGTGTGTTTGATCTCGTGTGTATGATCTCGTGTCTTTGATCTCGTATGTGTATGATCTCGTGTGTTTGATCTCGTGTGTATGATCTCGTGTGTGTGATCTCGTGTGTGTGTGATCTCGTGTGTGTTTGATCTCGTGTGTGTGTGTGTGTGTGTATGATCTCGTGTGTGTGTGTATGATCTCGAGTGTGTATGATCTCGTGTGTGTATGATCTCGTGTGTTTGATCTCGTGTGTGTATGATCTCGTGTGTGTATGATCTCGTGTGTGTATGATCTCGAGTGTTTGATCTCGTGTGTGTATGATCTCGTGTGTGTATGATCTCGTGTGTGTATGATCTCGTGTGTATGATCTCGTAAGTGTATGATCTCGTGTGTTTTATATCTCGTGTATGTATGATCTCGTGTGTGTGTGTGTGTGTGTGTATGATCTCGTGTGTATGATCTCGTGTGTGTGTGTGTGTATGATCTCGTGTGTATGATCTCGTGTGTGTGGGTGTATGATCTCGTGTGTGTATGATCTCGTGTGTGTATGATCTCGTGTGTGTATGATCTCGTGTGTTTGATCTCGTGTGTGTATGATCTCGTGTGTGTATGATCTCGAGTGTTTGATCTCGTGTGTATGATCTCGAGTGTATGATCTCGAGTGTATGATCTCGTGTGTGTATGATCTCGAGTGTGTGTGATCTCGTGTGTGTATGATCTCAAGTGTTTGATCTCGTGTGTGTATGATCTCGTGTGTATGATCTCGTGTGTATGATCTCGTGTGTGTTTGATCTCGTGTGTGTATGATCTCGTGTGTGTATGATCTCGTGTGTGTATGATCTCGTGTGTGTATGATCTCGAGTGTTTGATCTCGTGTGTATGATCTCGAGTGTATGATCTCGAGTGTATGATCTCGTGTTTGTCTGATCTCGAGTGTATGATCTCGTGTGTGTATGATCTCGTGTGTGTATGATCTCGTGTGTGTATGATCCCGTGTGTGTATGATCTCGTGTGTGTGTTTGATCTCGTGTGTATGATCTCGTGTGTTTGATCTCGTATGTGTATGATCTCGTGTGTTTGATCTCGTGTGTATGATCTCGTGTGTGTGATCTCGTGTGTGTGTGATCTCGTGTGTGTTTGATCTCGTGTGTGTGTGTGTGTGTGTATGATCTCGTGTGTGTGTGTATGATCTCGTGTGTGTGTGTATGATCTCGTGTGTGTGATCTCGTGTGTGTATGATCTCGTGTGTTTTATATCTCGTGTATGTATGATCTCGTGTGTGTGTGTGTGTGTGTGTATGATCTCGTGTGTATGATCTCGTGTGTGTGGGTGTATGATCTCGTGTGTGTATGATCTCGTGTGTGTATGATCTCGTGTGTTTGATCTCGTGTGTGTATGATCTCGTGTGTGTATGATCTCGAGTGTTTGATCTCGTGTGTATGATCTCGAGTGTATGATCTCGAGTGTATGATCTCGTGTGTGTATGATCTCGTGTGTGTATGATCTCGAGTGTGTATGATCTCGTGTGTGTATGATCTCGAGTGTGTATGATCTCGTGTGTGTATGATCTCGTGTGTGTATGATCTCGAGTGTGTATGATCTCGTGTGTGTATGATCTCGTGTGTTTGATCTCGTGTGTGTATGATCTCGTGTGTGTATGATCTCGTGTGTGTATGATCTCGAGTGTTTGATCTCGTGTGTGTATGATCTCGTGTGTGTATGATCTCGTGTGTGTATGATCTCATATGTGTGATTTCGTGTGTCCGATCTCGTCTATGTGATCACTTGTGTCTGGTCTCATATGTGTGTCTGATCTCATATGTGTGATTTCGTGTGTCTGATCTCGTGTGTATGATTTCGTGTGTCCAATATCGTGTGTATGATCTCGTCTGTCTGATCTTGTGTGTCTGATCTCATATGTGTGATTTCGTGTGTCCCATCTCATGTGTCCGATCTCGTGTGTATGATTTCATGTGTCTGATGTCATGTATGATCTTGAATGTCATGTTTTTGATATCATGTGTCTGAAGTCATGTGTATGAAGTCATGTGTCTGAAGTCATGTGTATGATGTCATGTGTATGATGTCATGTGTATGATGTCATGTGTATGATGTCATGTGTATGATGTCATGTGTATGATGTCATGTGTCCGAAGTCATGTGTATGATGTCATGTGTATGATGTCATGTGTATGATGTCATGTGTATGATGTCATGTGTATGAAGTCATGTGTATGATGTCATGTGTATGATGTCATGTGTATGAAGTCATGTGTATGATGTCATGTGTATGAAGTCATGTGTATGAAGTCATGTGTCTGAAGTCATGTGTATGATGTCATGTGTATGATGTCATGTGTTTGATGTCATGTGTATGAAGTCATGTGTCTGAAGTCATGTGTCTGAAGTCATGTGTATGATGTCATGTGTATGATGTCATGTGTGGATGTCATGTGTATGATGTCATGTGTATGATGTCATGTGTATGATGTCATGTGTATGATGTCATGTGTATAATGTCATGTGTCTGAATTCATGCGTATAATATCAGTATTCAACACGTTAACAGCACAGACGCATTCAAAGCCAAAGGTCTGTGGGGTTTCTGGAGCGTGTCAGTGACAGCATTGGTGGTGTGATCGCAGGTGTCTGTCTCTTTACCATATCTGTCTATCTGCTATTTACCAACGAGGTGAGTGAGAGAGAGAGAACATTGTCATGTGTTAAGCTAGGGTCTCTCTAAAGTGTTAGTGTGCGTGTGTTGTAGGGTCGAGCTGTACGCACCTCTCTCTCTCTGGATGAAGGTCTCTCTCAGGTTGTCTCTCTTCATGCAGATGAAAGTCTGTATCCTCAGAATAATAATCAACTGGTTCATCTGTCTGGCCCACTTCACACAGCACAGGTACATTATCACAGTTGACATCAACACACCTTCATGCATACATTGTGTGATCTAATGTGAGATTGTGTGTCTGTGGGACTGCCTGTCTTTGTGCGTGCGTGGGTGTGTTTCTCTATGTGTGTGTGTGTTTAGCCATTGTATGACCCGAACTACAGTGTGTCTGTACAAGCAGTAAAGCTGAAGAGACAGGTTGAGATGTATCAGTGGGTGGAGTACACAGAGAGCAGGTAAAACACGCACGCGCACGCACGCACACACACACACACACACACACACACACACACATTGCAGTTGTGTATTACGGGACTGGAAGGTGTGTCTTGCTGTATTAAGACACAGGATCACACAGTATTTAAGCGTGATTAGCACCGCGGCAGCCTGATTGTGTGCAGCCCTCATCTTGTGAAGACCGAAGAGAGTAAAGACCAGCGACTCTACCAGCGCGACTAAGACCAACGAGAGTTAAGACCAGCAACTCTAACTGCGTGAAGAGAGTAAAGACCAGCGACTCTACCAGCGCGACTAAGACCAACGAGAGTTAAGACCAGCAACTCTAACTGCGTGAAGAGAGTAAAGACCAGCGACTCTACCAGCGCGACTAAGACCAACGAGAGTTAAGACCAGCAACTCTAACTGCGTGAAGAGAGTAAAGACCAGCGACTCTACCTGTGTGACTCCACCAAGCAGTGACACCGACAGAGCACCTGAGTATTACACTTCCTTTTGGATTTTCTACATTGGTTTGAATCTAGCTCTTATCAAGCTGTTGTGTAGTTCTTGTCTTTTATATTACTTGTGTTTGCTCTTTTCCCTCTACATTAATCTAACTTTTATCTTTAACCATGTGCTTCACAATTCCTACCTTCCCTAACAATCGTAAGCTTCTGGGTTATGTCGTAGGAAACATTACACTAACAACCTGCATACTATTATTACTTCTATATCACACTCACTTCCTATTTCCATTGGTTAATGGAACCGCCAATCCGCTGTTAACAAGGCTGACTTTATTCCTGCCATGGCTAAACACTCTGGTCTCTCTGTTTTAGCACTTACTTGGACTTGGATCAAATCGAAGGACAGTGCCATGCTGACTGCCCTCCCTAATAGTTATAAGTTACATTTTCTCCCACAGCCCCTGAACATTTGGTAGAGGCGGGGGAACCGGTCTGCTCTTCCCAAACGAATAGAGGTTCAAACAGATTATCTCTCACCCTTTTAAAATATTTTTTGTATTTATCTATCAGCTTGGACAGTTCTGGGAGGAATTTGATGTGCTCCTGTCATACTTTCCGCAAGATGGCACCCCTCTCATGGTACTCAGAAACTTCAACATTCCTTGGAATTCCTTAGCTGCTGACTTCGAAAACCTGGTCGCATCGTTTCACCTCAAGCGACTTATATGCTAGCGACCCACAAGTCTGGTAACCGACTTGATCTACACACTCTACTGGTCACAGTCTGGTAACCCCGCTGCACACATCCGATCATTTCATTATCACTTGTGATCTTGATCTGTCCCTACCAGACACGACACCGCCTTCCTTACTTACCGACACAACCTCGACACACTCTCTTCTCTTGCCCTGCCCTATGATCAAGGGTCTCATCTCAGTCGTGGTATTACCGCTGGTTCCGAGTCTCGAACCAGCAACCTTCGGATCACGAGTCTAAGACTCCAACCACCAGACCACAACTGGCTCTTAGGTCAAGGCTCAGAGAAAGTGGCGCAAATCAAACGATCCCACCTCTCTATCAGCCTTTTCTTTCTTCCTTCTCTGCTGAAGTCATGTCGGCTAAGACCCAGTTCTACCAAGCTAGAATTAAAATCTCTCCTGACTTGAACACTCTTCAAAACTTTCTCGGCTCTTCTCTGCCCACCAGCTCGTCCTCCCTGCGTTTTCTTAACGGCTGCGACTTTGCAAATTTCTTCGTAATGATAGCCGCAGCAATCAGCGGTCAGTTCTCTACCCCACATTCGCTGGACCATGCTCTGACTGCCGAGACGTCTCTCTCTGATCTTTCTCTCTTGTAACTGTGACAGCGAACATCGACGTAACCACCCTGGCCACCTGATCGTCATAGGAATGAGAGGACTGATCTGCTTCACTGTCCACGCGTAGGGTGGTTCTGAGGCTGCCGGATCCGGTGTCCAGCCAGGGTGTGTAGGCTCCCGCCACTAGGGACGAGGAAAACCTAGACACTTTGGAGGGAAGATTAGGTTGATCCCTCCAGAAAGCAGCAGATTGCGAGCACAGATGTGATGCAATCGCAAGCTCTGCTGGAGAAAGGTTGAAATAGCCCCGTGCTGCACCTCTGCCGAGTGAAGTGAGAGCAAAGGAGCTGCCATGACGGACGCAGGCCGATAAGGGTAAGCTCCTTGTGCATTTCCAGGAAATATCATTCTGGGGCGGGGCTTATTGCTCTGGGTGCCACCAGGATACTATGCATCCAGCTTGGGGAGTGGAGGCGGGGCTGAGCACTGAAGCCTGATACTCATGGCTACCCGAGAAAGCATAACCGCCAGTTCTGGATTGGGGTCGTTTCAAGCCTTAGCCGCCGGATGTGGAAGGATCAGGGCTTTCTCCGGGTCTGAAGCAAGCAGCTCGCTCTCAGATGCACAACTGACATTGCGTCATCCTGACGAACGACGAAGTTGCCAAGACCATCGGCTCTAGCCATCTGCTCGGTGAATTTTATCCCCACCCATCTCCTTCAGGGTGTCTTTCCATCCATTGTTCTCACCCACATCATCAACTTGTCAGTAAGCTCTAGCATGTTTCCTACAACCTTCAAGGAAGCTCGCATCAACCCGCTGTTAAGAAACCCACCCTGTATCCTGCACTCCTGGAGAACTACAGGCCGATATCTCTCTTGTCCTTCTCTGGAAAAAACCCTTGATTGTTTTGTCTTTTACACACTCTTCTCTTTCCTTCACAACAACCTCCTAGACAGCAACCTGTCCGGCTTCAAGAGTGGGCACTCCACGGAAACTGCTCTGCTTTCGGTTGATGGAGAGCTAAGATTTAAGTCATCAGTTCTCATCCTGTTAGATTATTTTGTCAGTTTCGACCCTGTCAACCAATGCAGTCTTCTTTCGACACTCACGACCATGGGCATCTCTGACACAGCACTCCAGTGGTTCCAGTTTTATCTAACAGGTAGGTCCTTCAGATATCCTGGAGAGGTGAAGTCTCACTTAGCTGCTCTTCTCGATCTACATGACATTTCTGGGATCTGTCATTCGGAAGCATGGCATTTTCTATCACTGCTATGCGGATGGCATGCAACTGCACTCAGCTTTCCTTATTGGCACATGTCTCAGCATGCCTGAGTGATGTTGCTCTCTGGATGAAGGACCACAATCTACAACTGAATCTTGGGAAATTCTTGTGATCTCCGCCCCCTACGACCCGAAGATCCACCACAACCTCTCTTTCCGACTAGGACCGTCCATTATAGTATCCTCTAGAACAGCCAGAAACTTGGGAGTAGTAATAGAGGATCAACTTAATTTTCCCTTATGATTCCCTCTCTACAAAATCAGGAAAATAAGACCTTTCCTATCGGAGCATGAAGCGCAAATCCTAGTGCAGGCTCTAGTCCTATCTAAACGGGATTACTGAAACGCTCTATTCGCTGGACTGCCGACTTCCACTACCAAACCTCTACAGATGATTCAGATTTCGGTGGCAAGATTGATCTTCAGGGACCTTAAAGAGCACATGTCACACCTCTCCTCATCAGGTTACACTGGCTCCCTATAGCCACTCGCATAGAGTTCAAACATCTCCTCATCGCCCTACAAAACCACCACAGGTATAGCCAACCCATAACTTCATTCGCTTAAACAGATGTATGGACCCTCCTGATCCCTGCCCTCAGCGAATGATCAATGTCTGGTGGTGCCAACCCATAAAGGTCAGAAATCGCTCTTAAGCACCTTTTCTGTGTCAGTTTCACGATGATGGAACGTTCTGGCCGTTACAATGCGTCTGGCAAAACCCATCTTTTCTGTTTGCACCTAACCCACATAAAAATAAACCTCCTTTGTAATCCTCACTTTTCTATCAAAAAAAATATTTTTACTTGGAACTTGGTACTGCAGGATTTTGTGTGATTCTTTCATATGTAATCAATTTTTGACACTGAATTGTACCTGTGCCCCAGATGCAATTAATATATTTATATATGTAGGGATGTAACCGCAATGAATGATCACATTATGCTTGCGCCCCTCCTGTCATTAACATATATCTGCATGTTATTCAATCAATTGAGGGGGATGGTGGATGGGGCAGTCATGACCTGGTGTTTAGAGAGTTGGACTTGTAAGCGGAAGGTTGCAGGTACGAATCCCAGGGTCAGCAGATGATAACTGAAGTATTCTTGAGTAAGACATCTTGAACACAAGATTAAGGGACAGATTTTTCCTATAGCTGTCTCCTTACTGAACTCTGCCCTCTGACACCCCTCAATCCCCCCCACATACACAGACTCCTCCCCCTCTCCAACACTACACCTGACTTATTACTTATTTATTTAAAATATTCATCACAATAACCAGTTGTTACATGCACTGCTGTCTGCTCACTCAGTAACACTGGACAATACATTTGCACACTGTAATATTCCAATGCACTTTACCATCCACTGCAATACTGTAAATTATGTTTATAGTTCTGTCTATAGCGTACATACACTTTACATAATGTATGGAATGTTCATAGCACACCTGCCTGTATATCTATGTGCTTCGTATTTTAAATCTGTAAATTATGTCCATAATACTTATCTATAATATCTACTCTGTTTAATTATTGTACATATTCCATATAAATTCTGTACTTACTGTTTATTGCACTTCTTGATAGATGCTTACTGCATTTCGTTTCCTTGTTACTTACATGTGTAGTGACAAAGTTGAATCTAATGTAATCTTACCCCTGTTTGCTGTGAAGTGATAATTGGCACAATACTGTAAGTCGTTTTGGGTAACAACGTCTGCCTAATTTGGCGTTTCCCAAATAAACTCAAAACGGTCAATGTAAATATAGTGGTAAGTGAGTTGATCTTGTGATCGCAAGGTTGCCTGTTCGATTCCAAGGGCCGACAGGTAACAACTAATGTTCACTTGAGCAAAGGCACCTTACCGCGGTTCGCTCCCTGGGCGACGCAGTGATAGCTGCCCACTGCTCCAGGTGTGTGTGTTCACGATTTGTAGTGTTCACTTCTCACGCACGCAACACACACACACACACACACACACACACACACACACACACACACTCTGACGTGTCCCAACATTTCTCATTACAGAGACTTTGAGGAAAACGGAGAGACTAAGACAGAAACCACATACACATACAGTGAGTGTTTCGAGACATCTGTCATGTCTCACTCATTTCTCACTAATGTCTCACTCATGTGTGAATGTTTGTGTGTTCTAGACACTGAGTGGAAATCAGAGATCATTAACAGTCGACACTTTGATCAGGAGGTTGGACACATGAACCCAAGGTCAAACATAATCACATCTCTCTCATGACTTCATCAGTGTCACGTTCTGTTTCCTTCAGTAATGTGTTTGTGTGTTTTTGTGTGTTTTGTGTACAGTGCGATGGCAGTTGAGAGTGTGACGGTAGTGGCTCCTAACGTGTGGGTGGGGAAACTCTTTTTATCTAAAGGTTTAATCGAGCACATCAGTAACTTTCAAACGTTGAGTCTTCAAGGATTTCTTGGGTCTGATGCTAACACTTTTCTAACCGTGTATGAGGATTATTTCTATCATACTGCAAACATTCAACGACCTGAGGTATGCATCGCTTATGTCACTGCATATGTGTGTGTGATTACATGATTCTGAATAATGTGTGTGTGTGTTCAGGTAGGAGATGTCCGAGTTCAGTTTTCCTTTGCTGGTCTCAGTGGTGATGGAATCTATCCTGGCAATGCCCACAAGGTAATAACAGCCAATCTTCAGCAGATATTAAAAATAAGGTACAGTAACAGGAGAG
>CM065674.1:13517616-13520116 GCA_033220385.1 Triplophysa yarkandensis
GCTTACTTGTTTGCACGTGTAAAAAGGTGTTCTGTTTGCGTGATTGGTTGTGCTTTGTGACTATATAGCGTCTCAAGTACTCATGGGAGGCGTTACGAATGCAAATAACAAAGAAAACAAGAACGTTAAAATTGTCCACCTGCGAACAACCTTAATTCCTCAGAGCTTGTGTACATTAGAACACATTTAGAATATATGTATGGATGTATATAAAAAATGAGATCAATCCATTTAATCGTTTTCTGGAAATTCCGTTTTTTTACCTGGACACATACATTTAGCTAATGTTTGATTTATCTGGGAAAATGTTAAGTTGGCTCAGGCTGAACATGTTAAACAATGATTATTAAATTAGAAATATACACATATATATATATTTGTTTTCACCAAAATGCTAAAAGTACATAATTGTTTGTCTTAAAAATATTAGTTTATGTCTTACAAAAAAACAAAAACAAAATAATATAGAATGCATGACATCAGGGTGTCTTACTATAAATTAATATAAATTAAAAAATGCACATGTTCATTCAGCCATTTGTTACCCTCAGATATAGATCTCATTTCCTCATCCAGATCATCAAAAGTGATATTAGAGTTTAAAGCACTTATTTTAAACACTGAGCACAAACAAATGCTTAAAAGCATTGCAAAGTTGGATTGCATTGAAAGAATTATGACTGGTAGAGAGGACACATCACATTTAGGTAAAAACGGGTTCTGGATTTCTTGTGTCTTAGGAAAAAAAACCAAATCTTGTTTCACATTTTAAACAAGAAAATATACTGATTTGATGGAGCTGAGAATAGGTTCATTACCCAAAAAATGGTGTGACAAACTTTTTAAATTTGGCACTCATCTCGTTTTGGAAAAGAGCTCTTCATTTAAATATATATATATATGTATGTATGTATGTATGTATGTATGTATGTATGTGTGTTATTATATTAAACGAAAAAAAAACTTTTATATATATATATATATATATATATATATATATAAATGCTGTGAATGTGTTTAAACTGTACAGATATACGTACATATAAAATATTTACATCATGATGAGGTGTAATACATGACAGATATCATGGTACACTTGTCTTGGATAAGAAAGAAAAATTATACAAAACTACATGGTTACTCAGAAATGGAAGGATTTGCAAGAAAAAACAAACTACTCTTTTTGGTTTTCCTGAAGGTTTTTCTTTATAATGTATCAAGGCTGGAAGACATTTTATAATTCCATATTGTTTACTTGTAAGTGTGTCTGTCCCTGGTGTGTCCACACAGGATAATTTACATCATTAACTTGTGAAATGTCTGTTATGAGGTGCTTTCAGGCAGGTCTTGACTCGTCTGTTTTCTGTTGTGTTGTTAATGAGCTTCATCATCATGTGCTCGGATTCCTCCAGAGTCACACAAACATCTCATCAGTGTAGAATTCTTTAATCGTTGTGTTCATCTTTAACACATCGATACCATACAATGTGTAAAACAGAAAATAATTAACGACTACATATCATAAACCCATGTTAATTAATTCCAAAAGTGAACAAAAAAACAAAGATTTTGCTGATGTGGGTGATTGAGAAGGAGGTTTATTTGTGACAGAATCACTGAATTGAACATCATCCAGATAATAAACTCACTGAACATTAACATCCCTACGGCCAGTCAAATACGACTATAAGAACTGATGATCGGTTCACTGAAGGACTTGTAGAAGAAGCACTGAGGTTTTCTGTTGTGTTAGTGTTCTTCTGAAAATCAAGCGAGAAGGATTGATTTATCGTTGAGCATTGCTAACTAAAAGGACATGAACTCGGACACCTGGACGCGTGGGATGCTGTACCTGTCCCTCACGGCAATGGGCATTCCGGGCAATGGTGTGGTCATCTGCGCTTTCCTCTCTGGGATGTATCGTGAGGGTCGTCTCTTACCTGCAGAATTCATCGTGCTGCACCTGGCATCTGTAAACTTCATGGTGGTGGCTGTGCGCTGCTTGTTGGAGGTTCTCGCCACGTTCGACATCTACAATGCGTTTGATGACATTGGCTGTAAAGCAGTCATCTTCATCTACCGCACATCCAGGTCTTTGTCCATTTGGTTGACATTTTTGCTAAGCGCTTACCAGTGCCTGAGCATCGCTTCACCTGGTTCGCGATGGGCTGATGCCCGGCTTTTTGTGGCCCAACACCTGGGTGCCATTTTCCTTGCTCTATGGGTAATAAACACCTCCATGAGTGTTGCTCCCCTTCTGTTTGCTGCAGGTGCCAAGAACGACTCCCAACTTCAACAGAATGGAATCAATGTTGAGTTTTGTTTCTTAAGCTTTCCATCCAAGATCTCTCGGGACACCAATGGTGGCGCACAGGTAGGAAGAGATGTGGTGCCCATGGCATTAATGGCGCTGACCAGCCTCCTTATTCTGGTCTTGTTGTATCGGCACAACCGCCAGGTGAAAGGTCTTCGGAGCGCCGGGTCAGTTGCCGGCGGCAGG
>CM065674.1:13525116-13534598 GCA_033220385.1 Triplophysa yarkandensis
AGGGTTAGGGTTAGGGTTAGGGTTAGGGTTAGGGTTAGGGTTAGGGTTAGGGTTAGGGTTAGGGTTAGGGTTAGGGTTAGGGTTAGGGTTAGGGTTAGGGTTAGGGTTAGGGTTAGGGTTAGGGTTAGGGTTAGGGTTAGGGTTAGGGTTAGGGTTAGGGTTAGGGTTAGGGTTAGGGTTAGGGTTAGGGTTAGGGTTAGGGTTAGGGTTAGGGTTAGGGTTAGGGTTAGGGTTAGGGTTAGGGTTAGGGTTAGGGTTAGGGTTAGGGTTAGGGTTAGGGTTAGGGTTAGGGTTAGGGTTAGGGTTAGGTTAGGGTTAGGGTTAGGGTTAGGGTTAGGGTTAGGGTTAGGGTTAGGGTTAGGGTTAGGGTTAGGGTTAGGGTTAGGGTTAGGGTTAGGGTTAGGGTTAGGGTTAGGGTTAGGGTTAGGGTTAGGGTTAGGGTTAGGGTTAGGGTTAGGGTTAGGGTTAGGGTTAGGGTTAGGGTTAGGGTTAGGGTTAGGGTTAGGGTTAGGGTTAGGGTTAGGGTTAGGGTTAGGGTTAGGGTTAGGGTTAGGGTTAGGGTTAGGGTTAGGGTTAGGGTTAGGGTTAGGGTTAGGGTTAGGGTTAGGGTTAGGGTTAGGGTTAGGGTTAGGGTTAGGGTTAGGGTTAGGGTTAGGGTTAGGGTTAGGGTTAGGGTTAGGGTTAGGGTTAGGGTTAGGGTTAGGGTTAGGGTTAGGGTTAGGGTTAGGGTTAGGGTTAGGGTTAGGGTTAGGGTTAGGGTTAGGGTTAGGGTTAGGGTTAGGGTTAGGGTTAGGGTTAGGGTTAGGGTTAGGGTTAGGGTTAGGGTTAGGGTTAGGGTTAGGGTTAGGGTTAGGGTTAGGGTTAGGGTTAGGGTTAGGGTTAGGGTTAGGGTTAGGGTTAGGGTTAGGGTTAGGGTTAGGGTTAGGGTTAGGGTTAGGGTTAGGGTTAGGGTTAGGGTTAGGGTTAGGGTTAGGGTTAGGGTTAGGGTTAGGGTTAGGGTTAGGGTTAGGGTTAGGGTTAGGGTTAGGGTTAGGGTTAGGGTTAGGGTTAGGGTTAGGGTTAGGGTTAGGGTTAGGGTTAGGGTTAGGGTTAGGGTTAGGGTTAGGGTTAGGGTTAGGGTTAGGGTTAGGGTTAGGGTTAGGGTTAGGGTTAGGGTTAGGGTTAGGGTTAGGGTTAGGGTTAGGGTTAGGGTTAGGGTTAGGGTTAGGGTTAGGGTTAGGGTTAGGGTTAGGGTTAGGGTTAGGGTTAGGGTTAGGGTTAGGGTTAGGGTTAGGGTTAGGGTTAGGGTTAGGGTTAGGGTTAGGGTTAGGGTTAGGGTTAGGGTTAGGGTTAGGGTTAGGGTTAGGGTTAGGGTTAGGGTTAGGGTTAGGGTTAGGGTTAGGGTTAGGGTTAGGGTTAGGGTTAGGGTTAGGGTTAGGGTTAGGGTTAGGGTTAGGGTTAGGGTTAGGGTTAGGGTTAGGGTTAGGGTTAGGGTTAGGGTTAGGGTTAGGGTTAGGGTTAGGGTTAGGGTTAGGGTTAGGGTTAGGGTTAGGGTTAGGGTTAGGGTTAGGGTTAGGGTTAGGGTTAGGGTTAGGGTTAGGGTTAGGGTTAGGGTTAGGGTTAGGGTTAGGGTTAGGGTTAGGGTTAGGGTTAGGGTTAGGGTTAGGGTTAGGGTTAGGGTTAGGGTTAGGGTTAGGGTTAGGGTTAGGGTTAGGGTTAGGGTTAGGGTTAGGGTTAGGGTTAGGGTTAGGGTTAGGGTTAGGGTTAGGGTTAGGGTTAGGGTTAGGGTTAGGGTTAGGGTTAGGGTTAGGGTTAGGGTTAGGGTTAGGGTTAGGGTTAGGGTTAGGGTTAGGGTTAGGGTTAGGGTTAGGGTTAGGGTTAGGGTTAGGGTTAGGGTTAGGGTTAGGGTTAGGGTTAGGGTTAGGGTTAGGGTTAGGGTTAGGGTTAGGGTTAGGGTTAGGGTTAGGGTTAGGGTTAGGGTTAGGGTTAGGGTTAGGGTTAGGGTTAGGGTTAGGGTTAGGGTTAGGGTTAGGGTTAGGGTTAGGGTTAGGGTTAGGGTTAGGGTTAGGGTTAGGGTTAGGGTTAGGGTTAGGGTTAGGGTTAGGGTTAGGGTTAGGGTTAGGGTTAGGGTTAGGGTTAGGGTTAGGGTTAGGGTTAGGGTTAGGGTTAGGGTTAGGGTTAGGGTTAGGGTTAGGGTTAGGGTTAGGGTTAGGGTTAGGGTTAGGGTTAGGGTTAGGGTTAGGGTTAGGGTTAGGGTTAGGGTTAGGGTTAGGGTTAGGGTTAGGGTTAGGGTTAGGGTTAGGGTTAGGGTTAGGGTTAGGGTTAGGGTTAGGGTTAGGGTTAGGGTTAGGGTTAGGGTTAGGGTTAGGGTTAGGGTTAGGGTTAGGGTTAGGGTTAGGGTTAGGGTTAGGGTTAGGGTTAGGGTTAGGGTTAGGGTTAGGGTTAGGGTTAGGGTTAGGGTTAGGGTTAGGGTTAGGGTTAGGGTTAGGGTTAGGGTTAGGGTTAGGGTTAGGGTTAGGGTTAGGGTTAGGGTTAGGGTTAGGGTTAGGGTTAGGGTTAGGGTTAGGGTTAGGGTTAGGGTTAGGGTTAGGGTTAGGGTTAGGGTTAGGGTTAGGGTTAGGGTTAGGGTTAGGGTTAGGGTTAGGGTTAGGGTTAGGGTTAGGGTTAGGGTTAGGGTTAGGGTTAGGGTTAGGGTTAGGGTTAGGGTTAGGGTTAGGGTTAGGGTTAGGGTTAGGGTTAGGGTTAGGGTTAGGGTTAGGGTTAGGGTTAGGGTTAGGGTTAGGGTTAGGGTTAGGGTTAGGGTTAGGGTTAGGGTTAGGGTTAGGGTTAGGGTTAGGGTTAGGGTTAGGGTTAGGGTTAGGGTTAGGGTTAGGGTTAGGGTTAGGGTTAGGGTTAGGGTTAGGGTTAGGGTTAGGGTTAGGGTTAGGGTTAGGGTTAGGGTTAGGGTTAGGGTTAGGGTTAGGGTTAGGGTTAGGGTTAGGGTTAGGGTTAGGGTTAGGGTTAGGGTTAGGGTTAGGGTTAGGGTTAGGGTTAGGGTTAGGGTTAGGGTTAGGGTTAGGGTTAGGGTTAGGGTTAGGGTTAGGGTTAGGGTTAGGGTTAGGGTTAGGGTTAGGGTTAGGGTTAGGGTTAGGGTTAGGGTTAGGGTTAGGGTTAGGGTTAGGGTTAGGGTTAGGGTTAGGGTTAGGGTTAGGGTTAGGGTTAGGGTTAGGGTTAGGGTTAGGGTTAGGGTTAGGGTTAGGGTTAGGGTTAGGGTTAGGGTTAGGGTTAGGGTTAGGGTTAGGGTTAGGGTTAGGGTTAGGGTTAGGGTTAGGGTTAGGGTTAGGGTTAGGGTTAGGGTTAGGGTTAGGGTTAGGGTTAGGGTTAGGGTTAGGGTTAGGGTTAGGGTTAGGGTTAGGGTTAGGGTTAGGGTTAGGGTTAGGGTTAGGGTTAGGGTTAGGGTTAGGGTTAGGGTTAGGGTTAGGGTTAGGGTTAGGGTTAGGGTTAGGGTTAGGGTTAGGGTTAGGGTTAGGGTTAGGGTTAGGGTTAGGGTTAGGGTTAGGGTTAGGGTTAGGGTTAGGGTTAGGGTTAGGGTTAGGGTTAGGGTTAGGGTTAGGGTTAGGGTTAGGGTTAGGGTTAGGGTTAGGGTTAGGGTTAGGGTTAGGGTTAGGGTTAGGGTTAGGGTTAGGGTTAGGGTTAGGGTTAGGGTTAGGGTTAGGGTTAGGGTTAGGGTTAGGGTTAGGGTTAGGGTTAGGGTTAGGGTTAGGGTTAGGGTTAGGGTTAGGGTTAGGGTTAGGGTTAGGGTTAGGGTTAGGGTTAGGGTTAGGGTTAGGGTTAGGGTTAGGGTTAGGGTTAGGGTTAGGGTTAGGGTTAGGGTTAGGGTTAGGGTTAGGGTTAGGGTTAGGGTTAGGGTTAGGGTTAGGGTTAGGGTTAGGGTTAGGGTTAGGGTTAGGGTTAGGGTTAGGGTTAGGGTTAGGGTTAGGGTTAGGGTTAGGGTTAGGGTTAGGGTTAGGGTTAGGGTTAGGGTTAGGGTTAGGGTTAGGGTTAGGGTTAGGGTTAGGGTTAGGGTTAGGGTTAGGGTTAGGGTTAGGGTTAGGGTTAGGGTTAGGGTTAGGGTTAGGGTTAGGGTTAGGGTTAGGGTTAGGGTTAGGGTTAGGGTTAGGGTTAGGGTTAGGGTTAGGGTTAGGGTTAGGGTTAGGGTTAGGGTTAGGGTTAGGGTTAGGGTTAGGGTTAGGGTTAGGGTTAGGGTTAGGGTTAGGGTTAGGGTTAGGGTTAGGGTTAGGGTTAGGGTTAGGGTTAGGGTTAGGGTTAGGGTTAGGGTTAGGGTTAGGGTTAGGGTTAGGGTTAGGGTTAGGGTTAGGGTTAGGGTTAGGGTTAGGGTTAGGGTTAGGGTTAGGGTTAGGGTTAGGGTTAGGGTTAGGGTTAGGGTTAGGGTTAGGGTTAGGGTTAGGGTTAGGGTTAGGGTTAGGGTTAGGGTTAGGGTTAGGGTTAGGGTTAGGGTTAGGGTTAGGGTTAGGGTTAGGGTTAGGGTTAGGGTTAGGGTTAGGGTTAGGGTTAGGGTTAGGGTTAGGGTTAGGGTTAGGGTTAGGGTTAGGGTTAGGGTTAGGGTTAGGGTTAGGGTTAGGGTTAGGGTTAGGGTTAGGGTTAGGGTTAGGGTTAGGGTTAGGGTTAGGGTTAGGGTTAGGGTTAGGGTTAGGGTTAGGGTTAGGGTTAGGGTTAGGGTTAGGGTTAGGGTTAGGGTTAGGGTTAGGGTTAGGGTTAGGGTTAGGGTTAGGGTTAGGGTTAGGGTTAGGGTTAGGGTTAGGGTTAGGGTTAGGGTTAGGGTTAGGGTTAGGGTTAGGGTTAGGGTTAGGGTTAGGGTTAGGGTTAGGGTTAGGGTTAGGGTTAGGGTTAGGGTTAGGGTTAGGGTTAGGGTTAGGGTTAGGGTTAGGGTTAGGGTTAGGGTTAGGGTTAGGGTTAGGGTTAGGGTTAGGGTTAGGGTTAGGGTTAGGGTTAGGGTTAGGGTTAGGGTTAGGGTTAGGGTTAGGGTTAGGGTTAGGGTTAGGGTTAGGGTTAGGGTTAGGGTTAGGGTTAGGGTTAGGGTTAGGGTTAGGGTTAGGGTTAGGGTTAGGGTTAGGGTTAGGGTTAGGGTTAGGGTTAGGGTTAGGGTTAGGGTTAGGGTTAGGGTTAGGGTTAGGGTTAGGGTTAGGGTTAGGGTTAGGGTTAGGGTTAGGGTTAGGGTTAGGGTTAGGGTTAGGGTTAGGGTTAGGGTTAGGGTTAGGGTTAGGGTTAGGGTTAGGGTTAGGGTTAGGGTTAGGGTTAGGGTTAGGGTTAGGGTTAGGGTTAGGGTTAGGGTTAGGGTTAGGGTTAGGGTTAGGGTTAGGGTTAGGGTTAGGGTTAGGGTTAGGGTTAGGGTTAGGGTTAGGGTTAGGGTTAGGGTTAGGGTTAGGGTTAGGGTTAGGGTTAGGGTTAGGGTTAGGGTTAGGGTTAGGGTTAGGGTTAGGGTTAGGGTTAGGGTTAGGGTTAGGGTTAGGGTTAGGGTTAGGGTTAGGGTTAGGGTTAGGGTTAGGGTTAGGGTTAGGGTTAGGGTTAGGGTTAGGGTTAGGGTTAGGGTTAGGGTTAGGGTTAGGGTTAGGGTTAGGGTTAGGGTTAGGGTTAGGGTTAGGGTTAGGGTTAGGGTTAGGGTTAGGGTTAGGGTTAGGGTTAGGGTTAGGGTTAGGGTTAGGGTTAGGGTTAGGGTTAGGGTTAGGGTTAGGGTTAGGGTTAGGGTTAGGGTTAGGGTTAGGGTTAGGGTTAGGGTTAGGGTTAGGGTTAGGGTTAGGGTTAGGGTTAGGGTTAGGGTTAGGGTTAGGGTTAGGGTTAGGGTTAGGGTTAGGGTTAGGGTTAGGGTTAGGGTTAGGGTTAGGGTTAGGGTTAGGGTTAGGGTTAGGGTTAGGGTTAGGGTTAGGGTTAGGGTTAGGGTTAGGGTTAGGGTTAGGGTTAGGGTTAGGGTTAGGGTTAGGGTTAGGGTTAGGGTTAGGGTTAGGGTTAGGGTTAGGGTTAGGGTTAGGGTTAGGGTTAGGGTTAGGGTTAGGGTTAGGGTTAGGGTTAGGGTTAGGGTTAGGGTTAGGGTTAGGGTTAGGGTTAGGGTTAGGGTTAGGGTTAGGGTTAGGGTTAGGGTTAGGGTTAGGGTTAGGGTTAGGGTTAGGGTTAGGGTTAGGGTTAGGGTTAGGGTTAGGGTTAGGGTTAGGGTTAGGGTTAGGGTTAGGGTTAGGGTTAGGGTTAGGGTTAGGGTTAGGGTTAGGGTTAGGGTTAGGGTTAGGGTTAGGGTTAGGGTTAGGGTTAGGGTTAGGGTTAGGGTTAGGGTTAGGGTTAGGGTTAGGGTTAGGGTTAGGGTTAGGGTTAGGGTTAGGGTTAGGGTTAGGGTTAGGGTTAGGGTTAGGGTTAGGGTTAGGGTTAGGGTTAGGGTTAGGGTTAGGGTTAGGGTTAGGGTTAGGGTTAGGGTTAGGGTTAGGGTTAGGGTTAGGGTTAGGGTTAGGGTTAGGGTTAGGGTTAGGGTTAGGGTTAGGGTTAGGGTTAGGGTTAGGGTTAGGGTTAGGGTTAGGGTTAGGGTTAGGGTTAGGGTTAGGGTTAGGGTTAGGGTTAGGGTTAGGGTTAGGGTTAGGGTTAGGGTTAGGGTTAGGGTTAGGGTTAGGGTTAGGGTTAGGGTTAGGGTTAGGGTTAGGGTTAGGGTTAGGGTTAGGGTTAGGGTTAGGGTTAGGGTTAGGGTTAGGGTTAGGGTTAGGGTTAGGGTTAGGGTTAGGGTTAGGGTTAGGGTTAGGGTTAGGGTTAGGGTTAGGGTTAGGGTTAGGGTTAGGGTTAGGGTTAGGGTTAGGGTTAGGGTTAGGGTTAGGGTTAGGGTTAGGGTTAGGGTTAGGGTTAGGGTTAGGGTTAGGGTTAGGGTTAGGGTTAGGGTTAGGGTTAGGGTTAGGGTTAGGGTTAGGGTTAGGGTTAGGGTTAGGGTTAGGGTTAGGGTTAGGGTTAGGGTTAGGGTTAGGGTTAGGGTTAGGGTTAGGGTTAGGGTTAGGGTTAGGGTTAGGGTTAGGGTTAGGGTTAGGGTTAGGGTTAGGGTTAGGGTTAGGGTTAGGGTTAGGGTTAGGGTTAGGGTTAGGGTTAGGGTTAGGGTTAGGGTTAGGGTTAGGGTTAGGGTTAGGGTTAGGGTTAGGGTTAGGGTTAGGGTTAGGGTTAGGGTTAGGGTTAGGGTTAGGGTTAGGGTTAGGGTTAGGGTTAGGGTTAGGGTTAGGGTTAGGGTTAGGGTTAGGGTTAGGGTTAGGGTTAGGGTTAGGGTTAGGGTTAGGGTTAGGGTTAGGGTTAGGGTTAGGGTTAGGGTTAGGGTTAGGGTTAGGGTTAGGGTTAGGGTTAGGGTTAGGGTTAGGGTTAGGGTTAGGGTTAGGGTTAGGGTTAGGGTTAGGGTTAGGGTTAGGGTTAGGGTTAGGGTTAGGGTTAGGGTTAGGGTTAGGGTTAGGGTTAGGGTTAGGGTTAGGGTTAGGGTTAGGGTTAGGGTTAGGGTTAGGGTTAGGGTTAGGGTTAGGGTTAGGGTTAGGGTTAGGGTTAGGGTTAGGGTTAGGGTTAGGGTTAGGGTTAGGGTTAGGGTTAGGGTTAGGGTTAGGGTTAGGGTTAGGGTTAGGGTTAGGGTTAGGGTTAGGGTTAGGGTTAGGGTTAGGGTTAGGGTTAGGGTTAGGGTTAGGGTTAGGGTTAGGGTTAGGGTTAGGGTTAGGGTTAGGGTTAGGGTTAGGGTTAGGGTTAGGGTTAGGGTTAGGGTTAGGGTTAGGGTTAGGGTTAGGGTTAGGGTTAGGGTTAGGGTTAGGGTTAGGGTTAGGGTTAGGGTTAGGGTTAGGGTTAGGGTTAGGGTTAGGGTTAGGGTTAGGGTTAGGGTTAGGGTTAGGGTTAGGGTTAGGGTTAGGGTTAGGGTTAGGGTTAGGGTTAGGGTTAGGGTTAGGGTTAGGGTTAGGGTTAGGGTTAGGGTTAGGGTTAGGGTTAGGGTTAGGGTTAGGGTTAGGGTTAGGGTTAGGGTTAGGGTTAGGGTTAGGGTTAGGGTTAGGGTTAGGGTTAGGGTTAGGGTTAGGGTTAGGGTTAGGGTTAGGGTTAGGGTTAGGGTTAGGGTTAGGGTTAGGGTTAGGGTTAGGGTTAGGGTTAGGGTTAGGGTTAGGGTTAGGGTTAGGGTTAGGGTTAGGGTTAGGGTTAGGGTTAGGGTTAGGGTTAGGGTTAGGGTTAGGGTTAGGGTTAGGGTTAGGGTTAGGGTTAGGGTTAGGGTTAGGGTTAGGGTTAGGGTTAGGGTTAGGGTTAGGGTTAGGGTTAGGGTTAGGGTTAGGGTTAGGGTTAGGGTTAGGGTTAGGGTTAGGGTTAGGGTTAGGGTTAGGGTTAGGGTTAGGGTTAGGGTTAGGGTTAGGGTTAGGGTTAGGGTTAGGGTTAGGGTTAGGGTTAGGGTTAGGGTTAGGGTTAGGGTTAGGGTTAGGGTTAGGGTTAGGGTTAGGGTTAGGGTTAGGGTTAGGGTTAGGGTTAGGGTTAGGGTTAGGGTTAGGGTTAGGGTTAGGGTTAGGGTTAGGGTTAGGGTTAGGGTTAGGGTTAGGGTTAGGGTTAGGGTTAGGGTTAGGGTTAGGGTTAGGGTTAGGGTTAGGGTTAGGGTTAGGGTTAGGGTTAGGGTTAGGGTTAGGGTTAGGGTTAGGGTTAGGGTTAGGGTTAGGGTTAGGGTTAGGGTTAGGGTTAGGGTTAGGGTTAGGGTTAGGGTTAGGGTTAGGGTTAGGGTTAGGGTTAGGGTTAGGGTTAGGGTTAGGGTTAGGGTTAGGGTTAGGGTTAGGGTTAGGGTTAGGGTTAGGGTTAGGGTTAGGGTTAGGGTTAGGGTTAGGGTTAGGGTTAGGGTTAGGGTTAGGGTTAGGGTTAGGGTTAGGGTTAGGGTTAGGGTTAGGGTTAGGGTTAGGGTTAGGGTTAGGGTTAGGGTTAGGGTTAGGGTTAGGGTTAGGGTTAGGGTTAGGGTTAGGGTTAGGGTTAGGGTTAGGGTTAGGGTTAGGGTTAGGGTTAGGGTTAGGGTTAGGGTTAGGGTTAGGGTTAGGGTTAGGGTTAGGGTTAGGGTTAGGGTTAGGGTTAGGGTTAGGGTTAGGGTTAGGGTTAGGGTTAGGGTTAGGGTTAGGGTTAGGGTTAGGGTTAGGGTTAGGGTTAGGGTTAGGGTTAGGGTTAGGGTTAGGGTTAGGGTTAGGGTTAGGGTTAGGGTTAGGGTTAGGGTTAGGGTTAGGGTTAGGGTTAGGGTTAGGGTTAGGGTTAGGGTTAGGGTTAGGGTTAGGGTTAGGGTTAGGGTTAGGGTTAGGGTTAGGGTTAGGGTTAGGGTTAGGGTTAGGGTTAGGGTTAGGGTTAGGGTTAGGGTTAGGGTTAGGGTTAGGGTTAGGGTTAGGGTTAGGGTTAGGGTTAGGGTTAGGGTTAGGGTTAGGGTTAGGGTTAGGGTTAGGGTTAGGGTTAGGGTTAGGGTTAGGGTTAGGGTTAGGGTTAGGGTTAGGGGTTAGGGTTAGGGTTAGGGTTAGGGTTAGGGTTAGGGTTAG
>CM065674.1:13537598-13580854 GCA_033220385.1 Triplophysa yarkandensis
CTATAAGGGAATTTGAGTGTTTACGCTTGAAATAACGAATACTTTTGTACAATTTTACAAGATGATAACAGCATTTTATGTTGTCTTTGTGATAAGTTCAATCGTCAGAAACACAGATCTAACAAACTCATCATTTACAAATGAACCGTGTAAACATACGTGTCGAAATTCCCTTGCAAGATCCAATGTAAAGTCATTAAATACTTTGAAAAACGAAATAATATCGGTACAAAATACACCTTATTTGTTGGCTTTTTAAATGTTGACCGTTGACCTAGTGTTGTATCGGCTATTTACCGCTTCATTGTCTCCTCGACTATTGTAAGTCGCTTTGGATAAAAGCGTCTGCTAAATGAATAAATGTAAATGTAACATTAATTTTAAAACATGATCAGTAGTTCTCCATATCGGTCCAGAAAAATGTGTTTGTCCATCTTCCCTTAATAGGTTTTGTTAAATGATTTGTTGACCATCTCTCTTTTCTCTCAAACTTTTTATCTATTTATTGCACCTCCGCTCAATCTCGCTGAGATGTTCATCACAATTCCAGTACTTGTTTAGTCCGGTGGTGTACCGGTCCCGCCATGCTGACATTTACAAGTAAACCCGGCATCACGTCTTGTGGTTAAAGCAATCCCAGAGATCTAGAAAGTTCTGCGCCCTTCTGATGATCTTATTTTTTTACGCTTAAGTGTTTTATATCGTTGTGTCCAAACAGCCACAAGCCATTGAAGATTAAAATTACCGCTTCATTGTCTCCTCGACTATTGCAAGTCGCTTTGGATAAAAGCGTCTGCTAAATGACTAAATGTAAATGTAAAATACGAGAGCTGTGCAATAGTGAGGAAAAATTGTGATGCTAAACGATAAAATATGATATGCGATGTTTGTTTTTCTAAAATTAATTTTAATTTTATATAACCAAAATATGTTTCACATTATTTTAAGCATCACTACAACTTTTAAAGGTTATTGCTGTCTTAATATTGATTATTTGCTTTACATTATATCTGTGTTCAAACAAAAATTGTGGGATTGTTGGACCGGACGTCCGTCGTAAACCCTAGCCCCAAAAAACGTATAAAACCGTTCAGCTTTAAGTAAAGTTAGTATAGTCCAGTTTGGAGGAAGTATTACACAATCCTTTGAATCCTGATACAAATATGTTGATAGAATGACTCACAGCTTCAGTGTATTTATGGAGCTCATTCATGCGTGGTTTATGTACTATAGTACTGTAAACGGATCTTTATGGTTGTACATTTGTCAGAATGTAAAACTGACCTTTAAAACTGAACTTTAATATAAAGCTTGACCATGTAGAACATATAATTATCCATAGGTAAAGAGCAAAAATAACATTTAGTTGTTTGACATAAAGCAAAGGTTCTATAACTGTTATAAATATATTATTAAAGGTTTGATTGGATCAGTATCAAGAGAGTGACATGAAAAATCCATTTTTAATTCTAAAGCAAATTTCTTTAGATTCAACATTTTTTTCCTCCTCTAAAATTTGCCACAACCTATTGACCGCTACAGTTTTACATTTACATTTAGTCTTTTTGCGGACACTTTTAACGTTTCACATTTAAAGTGAGCTTTTATAGTTATTTCTGTGTACGTAAAATATGTTGTTCATTTAAATCAGTTACCACGTGAATATTCCAGTAAACATTACCCTTTTGTAGTTTAATAGACACCGATGTTTTTGAGTCTTAGTTAATATTAAAGTAGGTTATTCTACAGTATTGCAGTTTAATCATTTGTTATCGTTCCTACTACAAAATTATAGCAACATATAAATAACATTCTAAGTATAATACAGTTTACTATTGTTAGTAAGAATATTTCCTTTAGATTTGAGTATTAATGAAATGTGGTTTATAATTTTGTGGATGTAAATTATAGTCATGGCACCGCATCGGAATACCGCTTGGTCCCATGATCCTATAATGTGTAAAGTGAAGTAAAATGTCTTGATGGTATCGTGACAACCCTAGTTTACATTACAGAGAACATGCTTCTGCTCAACAAACATTTGCTTCTAATCCAGAGATGATGTAAAAGTTTTAATACACACTTCAGAAGTAAACTTGCACAGATGATTCACGTCCAACAGACATGAACTAAAAACCATAAAACCTCGATTTTGTTTTTATATTCTTCAGTTTATCCCGCAGAGCAGACAGCTGGCAGTCCTGTTTAATACTCGGGCACATGATTTCCAACTGCAATCATCTCATTTTAATACATATCAAACATAAATCTTAAGTCCTGTGGCGGTGGAGTACTGGAGAACATGAACATGAACATGATGTTAGCAACAAGCCTTTTATGTTCCTGTTCCTAAGGTTGGGAGTCTAGTGATGATTAGGGACTAACAGACTGCTATTTTCCTTCTTCTTCCCTCTCCATCTTTATTTTTAGCCATTTCAGGCACTCTTCCCAGTCCACCCGGGGAGTCTCTCTGTACTAGCTCAGGCTGAATCTCAAAATTCACCGGGTTTTTGCATCAACGGCTGTGGCGAGGAAGCAAAGGGGGCCTTTCTGCAGGTTCTTCTTTGAAGGATCTCAGTTTTATTCATGTATGCCCCATTAATATTGATCAGAGTCCTGGTTGAACGCATCTTTTTGCTTTGAAGGCTTATTGATGGATTAGTTTCCTGCAGGAATAATTCATGGTGCAGGAAGGGGGAGCATTAGGGAAAGAGTTCTGCGTCTTTAGTCAAGGCCTGAACCAAGCCAGGAGGTTCTGTGAGGATGCACAACGCTGGCAAAGCTGTGTTTATCATTCTTTGTAAAAGACCAACGCTGTTCTATATTCATTTACCCTTTTTGAGGATGTATTCTCAATCATGAAGTTTCTTAGCGGGCACAGCCAATCCATAAGGGTATACCCGTTCGTAAATAAATAAACCTATGGTCATTCTGATGTTTTATTTATTTATATTTAACCTGTATTTGGAGAAATGTCATAATGGATGTCGGAAACAGTCAGTTTGGCTACTAGTATTCTTTAAAATATCTTCTTTTATGTTCTGCTAAAAAAAAAAGTCATAGCTGTTTGAAATAAAATATGAATGAATTTTGGGCTGACCTCGTCCTCATAACGGTGTAGCTTTAACGAGACACCATAGATCACACAGCCAAAATGCAGCGAAGAAAATGTTGAAAAGATGTTGATGCATATCACGCGTTGGCTTTTCGGTACATTTATTCACAGAGTCTGAATTCAAGAACGGCTTCGGCTCTCTGCGGCGGCCACTGAAGTGTTGTCTATCCTCAGCTTTCTTTCTCATGCGTTCCAGTTGAATGGCTCTTAAACCAGAAGTATTATACAAACTCCCCAGTGGGAAAGATCTTGATCTCGTTCTTATATTAAACGTAAACAATGATCGTATGGAGCACATCATGAAGTCTCAATGCAGCAACACTCGCTGAAGTCATTCGCATGCGTCTCAAGTTTGAGTTTAGATCAAAAACAACATTCGTAGACAATCGTACCAGAAATGCATGGATAAAAGAGTGGTAGTAATACAATGTTTATGTATGATCATTATTATTTCCCACATATTTAAAGAGATATCTTGTGAGACAGTATGTTAGTGTTTACCGTGATGGAGAGTTAACAGGTTTTGACCACATGTTAACGCCGTGAAGCCGGAGATGAACTGTCTCTCCTGGTTGATGCTGGCTTCTCTCAAGGTTTTTAAACTTTTGAAGGTTTTTGGTTGCTTGCCACAGTCGCCTTTAGCCTGTTCTCTAGTGGTCTACAGATGTATAAATAAGGTATTGTTTTGTTTAATGTGTCTGTAGATGGAAGGAATTAGTGTGGACCTTGTGGAGGACATTAGAGCACAACTATATCATATAGTTACAACCGTTTTACATGCGTTAGCTGACGTATATCTGAGACAAATTATAGTCAATGTAAAACTGCTAATGCGACTTTATTTTATTTATAAACGGTTAGGTCTCGCATTTAAATAATAGAAAAAGGCATGCACTTTTTCTTCTTAGAATAACATGCACTGAAATACGGGTCAGGAACCTTAAACAAAATCTATACTATTAAATGGTATTAGTAAGAAAATATAATATGGTCAATTGTGGCTTGTGTTTACACGAACCGTTCTGTACATCTGGTAAGCAAGCGGTCTGTAATTTAATAGTCATGGTGTGATGAGTCTGGATGACATTGCTGATCCATGCAGACATCACTCATCATCTGGAACTGTCCAGCATTCATCAGCTGACCTGAGATCAGTCTGGACCTGTATGCTGAAAGTATTGCTTTGGCAGAGATAAGGGTTGACGTCATGATCACAGAACAAGAATATGGGCAGATTTCTAGCACGTTGCTTGACTTTTAAGAGCAAAGAAAGCACAAATGTGTTTTATTGTGAGGTGTTTGATAAACTGTTATCCCGCGTGTTGAAATTATTAACCTGATATGACTTTTCTAGTTTTAAAGCATCGGATGCCTTATGGGCTTGCCCTATGTCTGACAATATGATCCATATTTGAGTAAAATCAATATATAACATACAATAAAGGTATCTGTTCAATTTGTTCAGATTTGATGTTTATTAAAATAATTTATCATTCAATGTTGTATGTTTTAAGCATCAAAAAACAATATTTCGACCTTTTGTGTCAGACCCTGTTACTGAATGATTCACCTCAATGTAACATTGGATAAAATGCCAATGAAAAGTAGATTTTTTATGTAATCCAAAAGTAGCCAGCCCCATATTGAAGAAAAGATTGGCTTAAAATATGCAACACTGTTACCCTGTTTGATTTCATGTCCATTAAAACACACATTTCAATTGCAGTTTCTTATAAAGACACCTGTAGTGAAGATCACAGTTCTAATGTTGCTTATATGTTTGTGTCGTGCTTTAAGACGAACTACATTATGTTGAAAAGTGTCATTTTAAACCATTATGACCTTTAAAAAATTGGCCCAGTTAATGTCGTTATAAACCCGTTACCTTAATCTGTTTGACAGATAGATATGAAAGACTCATCAGCTCTCAGTTTCACTTTCAGTGTGATTGAGTGGAGGCGGGGCTTAATTTACAAACTCATGAATATTAACTCATGGATGTGCCTTTAATGCATGAACCTGCAGTGTGGAGTTGCTATTTCAAAAAAGGAATATTGTGAACAAAATAATATTTTTTTATGGTCAAAGATTAAGATCCTCCTACTGACCGTTCGCCGGCCCTTTTTTGTTGCTTGTTCTTGGAAAGTGCCTTATACGTGTGGTCTGAAAGCTTGATATTGAATCCTGGCAACAGACGCCACAAAACAGCATTGTGACACCGTCAGTCTTCGTGATCTGTTCCTTCCACCCGCTTCAGATTCATGTATGGACATTTCGGCTGCTGCCACCTAACATGCCCATAAGTGGAGAGGCAGACAGCTCCTCGCCTGCAGCCTGCCCACGTCTCGCTGTCTCTCTCTCGGCCTCCCTCCCCCTCTTCTCTTCCTGGCACGAGGAGAAAGATCCAAGAGAAGCCTGCATTCCTGCAGCATAGCGGGAAAGCTTCCTGACACAGGCGGGGAATGCGTGACGTCCCTATCCGACCGCGCGGTCAAACTGCTCTCTCGCCACGGCCTGTGTTTGGCCAAACCCGGTTGGCCTGGAGGAGAAAGGTCTCACAGTTGAGCATAATTCTTGAGCCATAGGCAAACTGTGCTTTGATTTACCAATCATTGTTTTATATTAACAATATATATAAGAATATATATAGTTTATTGTCAGGTTGATGTATCGGGAAAATCAATTAATTGTGAAGATAAGCCCGAATTAAACTTCGGCACGTATGTAGCTGTGAACATTTGGTCAAAACACTAACCTTAATATTGTGGCTGAAAGCATTTCCTTTCTTTTAGTTTTTGCAGATTTTTTTCTGTTAAAGATGACGTTGAAGTAGTTCCACACAATATTTATCGCTGTAACATGCTGTGATATAGGAAGAAACAGAATATTTAATAAGACCAAGGGCAATCATTCAAGTAAATGATGTAAATGAATTTTTTTTCATTGTTAAGATATTCAAATGTTGAGAAGTCTAGTATAGCTTAGGGCTCTATTATTTCTGTAATGCATCAAAGACGGACCGAGATTGCAGAAACCATGAAAACAAAATAAACTGTATAAGTTGGAATGGTGCGGAATCTCGCTTACTATTTTAAACTATAAAGTCGCACAAAACGGGTCATGCAATTCAAACTGTGAGATGAATAAAGCTTATAATTATTGAGCTGAGCTTTCAATGTGTAATCTGTTTGTTCGGCATGTCTCGGATGTTAAAGGTGATTTCAGCATTTATTTAGATAGACAACTATTATTTATTTTTTTATTTATGTTTATTAGTGTAAATTTTGTCCTTGATGTTTTTAAAGTGAGTTATCCATTATATATAAACAGTGAGTTATTTTCTATATACATAATAAAGTTATCAGTTTTTGAACTGCGTGGCCTTCCAGCATACGAGCAACACTGCTGGTTCCCCATCATTACAGTACAGACCAGCATTGTGCCTCTTACCACAAATGAAGGCTTTGTCTTTCTGAAGCACTTTCTGTCTTCTGCTGTTCCTGCCAAGCTCTGGCTAGCTCTTGCAGAACATATTGCATGGACATGCCCCAAGTTAGTGCCTGTGGGAAAAGAGTTCTGATAGAAGGTCCAGATGGAGGCGCTTTAGGCCTTGATCGTGTTTTTTTAATCCCCTCCTGAGGCAAAGCCTATGACCCAGGCCGTACCCCTCTGGTGCTATTTCCCTGAGGACAGACATGTATATGTCGAGCCAGTAAGAACTCTTGGCTTGATGATAAACTTGTGTTTTAAAACACGTTTTATACTCTCTAGTATCTTACAGTGTAGGAGGAAACTGTCGCTACAGATTGTTTATTTTTCTTAAACATCTTGACCATGACTACATCAAGATGGTATAATCAAACATTGTGTGAACATGCAGAAATAAATATATATGTTATTAGTGTCTGCCTTATTTAATTAATGTTTATGCGATTGATGTGATATCATAAGAGGAGTGTAACTGTGTGTCTTTTGATGCCAGGCCGACCGCTAACTAAATACATAATGCACAAATAATCTTTAGTTTTCACACGTTTTTGGAACGTCCCCATTTACTGTTGTAAAATTTGTTGTTTTATCAGCCTCATGTTGATAAAAAGCCCAATTTTGCTTTTTTGGTGTCTGCATCAGCCTTTAAATCACTGGTGAAAATCAAGGTGTCAATGTTGTAAATATGTCAATGTTTTTTTTAAATAATTTTTAAGGCCATGTTAAAATAGATCTTTGTAAGCTATTGAGTTTTTTCTCCAGAAAACCAAAATATATCAAAGTTAAATCCGATTTGAAATTTACCTGCGGTTTATGACATCATAAACCAATCATGTCAACTCCTCATGGATCAGCAATTTGAGTCAAATATATTCAATTCCGCTCTCAGTTTCACTTTCTGTTTTTTGAATATGGGTGGAGGCGGCCCTAATTTACATATTTTTGATGTTCTTAAGCTGGCAAAATATATGTTCAAGTATGTCATTTGAATAGTCCGTTAAAAGAGAAAAAATTATCGATCATAGGGGGCATTAAAAAGTATTTTGCATAAATACTCAACTGTTAATAAGAAGGCGTTTGACTGCTGAAAGTCGTAAGGAAAACTTTTTATGTGACCTTTGTTTTACAGACTAAACTGAGTTTGGTGTAATAGCTGTCAAACTCTGGGAAATAAAAGCAGTAGACGAAACGCACATAAACTGCATAATAATGACTTTAGGCAGACTTTTCCTCTGACTCGGTGTGAGGGGTGACCTCTAAACCGTTTGCTAGACAATTACAGAGAGGCATCTGGCTGAAAATTGTTGCAAAATCTTTAAATAGTAATGCACAAATGTTAACACACGTTTAATACCCTGTGTGTCTCCTGCACACACTTCATCGTTCCTGTGAGAAAATACGGCTATAAATGTTCTGTGGTGCTGTATAAGACTCGGCCTGCTGTTGGCATTGATTCAGTTGTGTGTGTTTGTGTGTGTGCGCGCGTGGGCCTGCATGTGTGCGCGTGCGTACGTGAACACGTGTATGTGCATGTACACAACAGAACAGTACCATACAAGTCCGCGTTCTTCAGACTGTACTGTACGTACAGCTGTGGCCTGTTAACACACAGAGTTCTGTCTTTAGAAAGAGTCTCTGGAACATCGTGAATACAATCACATGCATTCAAGAACTGAGAGAGAGAGAGAGAGAGAGAGAGTGAGAGAGAGAGAGAGAGAGAGAGACCAGAGAGAGAGACCAGAGAGAGAGAGAGAGAGAGAGACCAAAGAGACCAGAGAGACCAGAGAGATTGAGAGAGACCAGAGAGACCAGAGAGAGACCAGAGAGACCAGAGAGATTGAGAGAGACCAGAGAGACCAGAGAGAGAGAGAGAGAGACCAGAGAGAGAGAGAGAGAGAGACCAGAGAGACCAGAGAGAGAGAGACCAGAGACCAAAGAGAGAGAGACCAGAGAGACCAGAGAGACCAGAGAGAGAGAGAGAGAGACCAGAGAGACCAGAGAGAGAGACCAGAGAGAGAGAATGTGAGACAACAGCCACATCTGACAAAGACTTGATATAAAAGAAGCTTACCATTTTAAATATCTTAACTAGTTAAGTACTAGTTGAGCATGACTAAATAAATGATGTTGTGTTTAGGATACCTTAATACCCTAATATATATTGGTAATTAAACTTAATATTTTTTTGTATTTGTTAACTTTGTTTCTATGTCTCCTTATTTCTCTTGTTATTTGCGTGCGACCCTAAAACAACACGTGATGGCAGCGTCTTGGCGTTGCGTTCACCGATTTGCGTCTATTCACAGCTTAACATTGACTTAACATTCAAAATATTGTCACTTATTTGTCTTGTGGGAAGTGCGGCCTTTTCAGCTTAGCAACACACTAATACACAACAAATATTATTGCTAAGCTTATAATGAAGATTTTAACATTCATTTTGATATGAGCTCTTAATATCAGTTAGATGTAAAGTGTAGATGGCAGTCGAGAGGTAATGAAAAGTTACAGTCGGTAAAAGTTATGAATCGCAGGATAAGATACTAGAAACATTATGAATAAAAAGTCAAACTTAATGTGACATTCTCAATTTTTCATTTCAATCCGTGAATCCCAAAGCTTAAATTCTTAAATTGGCCTGAAAGCCTACATTTTCATCTGCAAGACATCTAACAGATACTGTTTGCCCATCTGTATTTCATTTACTGTCAGATGTCATACAGACCTCCAGGAGATGTGAGATGTTTATGTTTTACAATGGATGTACAAAAGCTCTTTCTAAGATGTTCAGCAGACGATTTAAACTGCAGGTCTTCAGAAGGCATCTCACAGATGTACCTGTGCTATCTGGGTGCTCAACCTTGACTGACAAGCCCACGCTTCTTCCTGTCTATACTTGGGTCTTTATGACACACACGCTTTAGAATCTAGTGTGGTTTCTCCAGTGTCCTCATACATCAGACCCGCAGACAGAACAGACACGCTTTAATTCAACTCATGGCCTTTGAAGTGAAATGTTTAGTCTGCCAATAGACTAGTGTATGTTGAGGCATGCGAGGACGAGATAGTGATCACACGCACGCACGCACGCACGCACGCACGCACGCACGCACGCACACACACACACACACACACACACACACACACACACACACACACACACACACACTCAATCCAACACTTAATATGTCCTGCTGAAGACCACGTGCCCTCTGCGTGACCTTTGTACCTTGACACACACACCTCTGAAAATCAGTCAATGACCTCGTCGTCTAGACGCTGTTAGCACTACCGTAAAAGCCATTGATTGGGTGCAAGCTGACACTTCCACCATCACAGAGAGAGAGAGAGAGAGAGAGAGAGAGACAGAGAAAGAGTGTTTGACCGTGTGTATGGAAACACCCCCCGGGGCATTAATGTCAGGGCCTTTCTCCTGTCTGCACACTTTAGCGAGGCATGATGGGATGTTTAAGTCCATATGAAGTCCTGTTGTGCTTAATACACCTTGTACAACCAGTCCAATGACAACACTTTTATGGACTTAATGCCCAGCTTTGACCAGTCGGCAGTTATACGGTCATGCTTAGATGTAAATCGGTTTTAATTATAATTATTTTTTAACAATTTTTAATTTATCTTTTGTATATGGGGCTTAAAAAAAGAACGGAAAAAAAATGTACCCAAAAAAGGAGACTCTGTGATAGATTACTCGCCCTCAAGATCCGATGTTGATTTGTTGAATATAAAGAAAGATATTTGAAAAATGTTAGCAACTGAGATTTCTGGGACAACATTGTCTCCCATAATAGAAAAAATTCAATACAATATTTTTGTTTTGATTAACACAATAATAGATATTTAGAATAATGTGTAAAATCAGTTTCTCGTGTGTTAAACAGCCAATAGGTTTTTAACGCTCTACATGAATTAAAAATATAAAACATAACTTGATTTGTATCTTTAGTGGCGTATAGAAAATACAATTCTCATCTAATTAGTTTTCCTAACTTATATGAGTGATGAGTTTGGAAAGGTTTACAATATCAGTGGATTCATGCAACTGAAAGGCATCAGAGCGACTCACCAATGTTTCTAACTAACTGCTGGGTCACATTATCTGCTATTTAATTTATTTCTTCTTTTACTGTTTTATCTAAAAGTGAAATGGGATTTTACCGCTTTCAAATCTTTTCTTAAACATCACTGCAACAGTAACTTTTGCGATGGGCAAAATGAGATCTTCAGCTGTGAGTTGTGCGATGAGTTTGGAACACGAACACCTCCACAGCTTAAGTATTGTCATAGCCATGACAGATGGACTTTTCTTCTATACATTTTGGTACACTTTGGGTTTTGGCTTGGACACATATTTGCTATGTTTTTATCCAAATGCTAAAGTTGTTTATCCAGATTCAAAGCTTCATTTGACAAAAACATTAAGCTTTGTTTTCAATTAAAATTTGTTTTAATTGCACAAATTGTGAATGCACTCTTACACTCTTTTTTGGGATTAAGAACACAATACATTTTAAATATGATTTTGTTTCATTATTTATAAAAAAATATGTAAAATTCTATTTTTTATCAATCATCACCCTACCAATATGTAGTGGAATGATGCTTGTAATTCACTACTGCTGTTTAATTCATGTTATGATTTACCTTCTGCACTTACATTTACATTTACATTTAGTCATTTAGCAGACGCTTTTATCCAAAGTGACTTACAATAGTCGAGGAGACAATGAAGCGGTAAATAGTCGATACAACAATAGGTGAACAAGTGCTACAACAATGTTACCGAGTTACACAGAGAGAGAAGTTACAAAAAGTATATATATAAAAAATTTGTTTTGATTTATTTATTTATTTTTTTGATAGAGTGAGTAGTTAGAAAAGAAGTGAGTTAGTGAGTTAGATGTAGCCGGAAAAGATGAGTTTTTAGGTGTTTTTTGAAGATGTTTTTTAAAACACTTAAATTCAACATTCAACATGGTAGCTTTAGAAACTTTAATCATTCCATACGGTTTAGTATCTTAAAAAACAACATTATTTGCATAAACAAATAAACAAATAGAAATAATTGTAAACCTTTTTTATTTTGCATTCCAAGTAACATCAATCAAACTGCAGTTGGGGAATTGGAATACAACAAACACAACACAACAAAAACATGCTTTATGAACATTTTTAAAAACATCCAGTTTGCAAAAAAACTCTTTGAGTAGGAAGCATGAAGTAAATACTGTAAAGCATACACATTGAACAATCCCCTTGACTTTCTCGAGGTTTATTACCGCTGCGTCTCTCTCCTTGTCTCTCCTGACGCTTGGCATCCTCACACCTCTCTTTCACTCTTTTTTTCACATCGCCTTCTCTCTTCATTATAGTCTGGCACCCCAGTACCAAACAAGACGGTAATGCGCTGGTGTCCTTTCCGTGCACTCTTTCTGTCTGTTTCTTGTCTTCCCGCAGCCCCCAAAGACGAACGCTCAGCTCACACCTGAAGGGCCGTAGGAAGGTCACGAACACTTCATATCTGCGTGAATCACACAAAATCACTCCTTCATTTCTCTGCAGACCACTGTTTTAACAAATATCTGTCCGTGGTTTTTATGTTCCCATTTAACCCTGTATTGTATTGGGTTCAAAATATCATAAAACTTGAACAGTTATATGAACTTAATAAAACTTTTTAAAACATGAAATAGTTTACTTTCAATGGAAAATTGATTTAAAGTCCAACAGTTACTTTTTTCTAACATGTACAAATATTGTTTAAAGTTTAACTAACAAATAGTATTTATCACACAAACATATATTTGTAATATACACCAGTATTTAATATTTAGTTAATGAGATAAACTTATTTTTTACAAAATTTAAACAGTATATTTTATTAATTTTGAAACTTTTTTAATGCGTGTTGTTTGGATGTCTGTGGCTTGCTACCAGACAACTTCCTCAAATGTATGTTTGCACATGAAGACAGATTTGGTTTTAGTTACGGGAAACAGTCAATGTGACCCATTTAGCCCAAAGCAAATAAAACGTTTATATGACTGATATGAAACGAAAATAGATGTAAATATGTTTTCTTATGCGCAGATCAATGCTATAAATGTTGTCAGAGTTGTCCGAGCCAAGGTTTTTATTCTTAAAGAAGTTTGTCGAAAAATAATTTTCAGATGTATAAGTGTAGGCGTAGCACTTAGAACAATGTGGGGGTTAGAAGTTTTGGTGATCTATAGCTTTAAGACAGGAGCTCATGAATAACCCCGTCAGCAAATATTAGAAGGTCAATTAGAAAGGACGAAATGAAGCCCACGTCCGCACTCCTCCAGCCAATAACTCCAGCCGATGAGCTGTGAAAGTTTCCGCCGCAGATATATAAGACCGTGTTGTCTGGTGGTACCCGACGCTTTGTATCGGCTGCCATCTTTCAAAAAGCCATCCTTAAACTGCGTGTCCGCTGATATGATGTTTGACAGATTAAAACAGCTGCATGAGCATTTATCAGAGTATCTGATTCTCTCGTCTCAGCTTCTGATACACTCATCTCACTCTCATCGTCTTCTGGAGTCCTAATTAATGATATTTCAGCAGTCTGGGACATTCTGTCTGCTTTATTTCTTGCAGTAAGTGAGAGATTTAGGCTTTCTGTCTTTTAAGTGCCCTCAGATAACACTAACTTAAAAGCTGTATGCTCTTATGTCATGTTTCTATAGGAACCTTTATAGCCACAGTGTCATGTATTAGATTTGAAAACTCATTGGGGTTTCATCAGTACTACGTTTGTCTCGTTTAGTATTGTGCACGTTTTTAAATTACAAAATAAAACTTTCTTGAGTTCTTGATTGAAATTTAACAGCTATGATTGGTTTATAGTTTGTCTTTAAAACTGCTAACATTAGTTCATTATTTCTGATAATTATTAATCAGCTAACGTAACCAATGTTTTGCCATTTTAATTAAAAAAACATTTTAGTTAAATTTGAAGACCGGGCTTTGAAATAAATTTTAAAGAGATGCTTAAGAAATTTCTCCACCGATATCAGATTATTGAGAGATCTACCGATACCAATAGTTCAGTTATAAAAAATGTGTGATTAAAGTTTTCTAAACACATCTTTTGCAATTTTTTGTCATTGATCAATTTCCAAAATACCATATATCAGCTGTAATTTTTTTAAATATTGGTCAATTGCCGATAGTGTTAAATTGCTTTTATAGACAAAATTTCCAATATATCGGAGCATGTATCATATTTGATCCTTTTAGGAAGCATATTAAATAGCAAGATAATAGTCTTATCAAAAATAAATATAACACAGTATCATTTGAAACTCATCTTACGCAATATTTAGTTTTTGATTCAAAGTAATAAACCAAGTATTTGATCATTCTAACTATTTAAAGTCCGTCCTTTAGTTATAATTTAGCATCAAGATATACAAAACACTTATTTTTAAGGCAAATGTCATAACTCAAACAACACTTCAATTTCCTCTCATATTCTGCTTTATCATTCTAGCTTTTTTCTTGTCAAGAACACAGCAGAGATTAAAAATGTTCCGCTGGCTTTTCTTTTCCCCCGTGAGCTCTTCCGTCTCGCCAGACGATTGAGAAAGACGCAGACGGATAATGATGCAGGCGAGAGAAGTTTTGCTTTAGGGAGGGGGAGAAATATCCTCCCACGCTTTTTATTTCCATATTTTATTGTTTCGTAAACAAAATACAAGAGAAAACCTCCGACTTGCTGCTCGACCATCGGGCCCTGCGAGCCTCCTCTGTGCCAGACCCCCCAGCGCCCCCCGTCCTGACTGACAGTGTGAGACAGTGTCTGCTAAACACTTGTCTGAGATGAGGATGCAGTGGTGGGTGGGGGTGTTTGGGGGGATTTGAGGGTGGGCTGTCTCACTTTGTGTTTTTGAGAGAGAGACCGAGATGGTGTGAGGGAGTGTTGTCTCAATCCGTGTGTCTTGATAAATCAATCTTTAGACTGGCAGACGGGGCAGGCACCATAGAGACACTCTCAGACTGGCACCATTCAGCCCTGAACCCCTGGGCACACACAAACCTAGACAATAATGAGACGGGCGAGCCTCAGAACAGCGCAGTGATACACATATTAAAGCTGTGAGACACATACAGACACAATAGTCTGGCACACATGGCCTCTAACTCTATATACTTGATGGCTCTTTGTGGCATGGTTCCATCATTTTTGTAGTTTGAAAAATGTATTGGTTAACCAAAAGTTTTGTTGGTGTGATTTTTATACATGACAATCAGTTGACAGAATCCGATCTGATTGGTTGAATATTTGCAGTGATGGGGAAGGTAACATTTAGCGTTGGACCATAAAAGGTTTTGTAAAAATAGATTGAAACTACTTCAATGAAAATAAAGGATTATAATATAAAACTGTTTAGTACATACATACACTGTACAAATATTAATGTATCCCATAAAGTGTTAGCTACTCCCAGAAATGAAATGAAGTTATACAACACCGTATAGGTGAATCTGACGAAATCTGGTTGTTGTATAACTTCATTTCACAAGGTTGACGAGTAATTTCCAAATACACTGCTGCTTGACAATAAATATCTGACCGTACTTGTAATTTTGTGTTGTGTTTTATATAGTTGATAAGTGTGTAGTTGTAGGTTGTGGGAGGGGGGGTTACGGGCTTAAAATATATTTAAAACGATCAATATCAATAGTTTGATAAATGTTTATGCACAACACATAACCTCAGAATGTATAAGCTGCTGACCGTTGGGAGGATTAAGGTTACTGTACAATGAACCTAATAAGCTTATTTGTTTTGCAGGACAGTTTCGGATATTTCTATGTATGTGTGTATGTGTGTATTCTAACAACAAGATAAAGGAACAGACTGATGTCATAGATATTTTTAAAATAGTGAAACACGCTTCTAAACATTTTTTTTAAGTAAAGCGGAAAATAAAGTTAAATGAAGAAAATAATTTACTCATCCTCAATCATCAATATATTCAATTCCTTTCTTTAGCCAAACACAATGACAGTCATATCAAACATAATCCGTGCTTTCCAGGAAATGCCATTTTCCAATAATGCCATTGAATTAGGTCAATCATTTTCCGCCTAACTATAAATGGTAAACGACAACAAAAAGAACTGTGCTTGCTTGATTTATGAGTTGGTCAGACAATGTCATACTGTCTGAGTGGGTGGTTCTTGGCTAGAATAAGCTGCAAAGTGGGCCAGACTTGTGACAATGGTGAAAAGTCTGGACGAGATGTTCGCCCGAAGCCGGTGCCGTGCTCTTGAGCTCTCTGTGTGTCTGCCCGGAGAGGTTTAATTGAGCTGTGACTCATCTAATGGAGAAGCCTTGTGGCACACAGGCTGCATGGCAGGAGAGTAATGAATCAGCGGTCGCCGAAGACAACAGGTGTGTATATGTGCCCGTCAGGTCTGGGATGGACAAGCTGTAAAAATAATGCACAAAATAAAGGTTAGGATGTAGGTGGATGCTCTCTAAATAGCAGGACATCATGTGCAGGTTTGCGGATGTGTTTGAGCAATGTTTCATGAGGATGAAACCTGAGCACGGCACATCCGGGCTGATTCATCGCTTCTTATAAAGAGAACAAGAGAATGAAGGGGAAGTGTAAAGGAAATCCTTCATGGGAGAGCCGGCACTGAGACGATGATGGGTTTTGGGATCTTACGTAAGATAAAAGAGTCATCTTTCTGGGTTATTACATGGGCACTCCTACGAAAAGCACATCATCTATACCAAACACAATGTCTGTACAGAATATGTTCTTATGTACTGGTCTGTGCTGTTTTAAAACATCATTGGGGTTGACTCAGTCTGCTGGATTATTCTGCAAAGATGGTTGAAACAACATCACTTCTCGTACTACAAAAGAAATCTTTCAGCGGCGTTTCACTTACACACAAAAGTTATTCACAAGGCTGTTTTCACCTGCTTGTTAAATTCATGTTTGCTTAAGAAGGTTACTATAGAAACAGTTCTCTTCATTTAGATGTTATCGGACAGTATATATGCAAAAAATAAGTGCAGTTATTATTCATGCATATAAAAAGTATATCTGGGAATAACGTAAATCTCTTAGACCTGTGAACCTGTTGGGGTGAACCTCAACAAATTGCATCTATTGAAATTCCTTCCAAAAATGAACCACTCCTGAAAGTCATATTGTAATTCACACAAACAGACCCACACTGTCTGTGTAGTATACTAAGTTACATAAGATAGCTGGTTACATAAGATATAAAGTGTTGGCACTGTGAGGTTATACTAAGCGTGCTCATAGACAAATCTAACATTAAGATTAGGGTCAGGAATTAGGGTTAGGGATTCTCAGATGGCTTGTATCATGTGGGTTGAATGGGCGAAAGATCATTTGTAGCAAATAAGTTTTTAAATCCCGACAATTTCCTTCCTGGCCAACGATAGTAAAGGGACTTAGCCACATGACTATCTGTGGATGGCATTCTTTGTGGATTATCACAATGTTTAAAAGGGAAGTGCTCTTTCTTTTTAACATGTATTCATTAATGGGGGTACCTCAGGGTTCAGTACTTGGCCTTTTATTCTTTTTCATATACAAAGATCTTTCAGTCAACATGGATTCCTAAGCGCTGTCTAATTGATAACTCAGGTAAGGTCATTTTCCCAGATTTTCTCCACACCTGTAATCTAAAGAAAGATCTTGAAATACCTATGTTATGTCATACTGAGTAGCAAAGTAGTAATCAAAGATAAATGTGGGATATTTACTGACTTTAGACCAAAAAGGCATTCCGCTGCGCATCACTTGTGAGCAAAATTACAAAGCAACTGTTTGCCTCGCAGGTGTTTAAATGTAACAAAGACGTTTCGTAGCAACCAAATTTTGAAGCATAAATTAAGTTTTTTACTGATGGTATTAGTTCTGCAGGTGTACTTTTATTAACAAAGACCGTTAGTTTTAGTTGTAAGTGGGCTAAATTGTACAGGTTACATCATCAAAATAGTGACTCATTGCAGCATTTTATGTGCTTAAAATCTTAATAACTTAAACGATTACGTCAAAAGAACAAATGAGTTCAATGTTTTTGTAATATAAATTTAAATCAATTGAAACAAAAAACAGATCAATATGAATTAAACCTTAGTACTGAGCCCTGCAGTCATATATAGGTTTTGTATAAATAATGACAGAATTTTCATTTTGGATAAACTATCGCTTTAAACTGAGCTCTCTAGATACAAAAGCAAACCCCGACCACCGAATCAAAGTTGAAGATGAACCTCAAACTTTCTTTGTGTTTAAGTGTTATAATTGAATCCACTGGGCATCTGCCAACCAAAATCTAGACGAACCTGATAAGTCTGTTTTGGTGAACTTTTTTTGGGGTCAATATGTGAAAAATCAAGCTTGTTAGAATTTGCTCCGATTGTGACATAGGAAGGAGGCTTATTATAATATGTCCACCCTTTAATCTGCATAATTAACAAGCTGACGAGTGGAATCGGCTTAAAGCTCAAACATTCTGGGAGGTGTGTCCCGAGGACCAGCGGCGGGTAATACTATACTACATAAGGGGTTAATGTAAACCCCCCGAATGAAAAGGGCTGGGGTATGCAGTAACTCATCAGCATTTAAAGAGACACACCAAAAAGGATTGGTTTAAGCTCAGTTTTTTTTATGGAAAATTTAATGCTTTTAATGAATACCCTAATCCATCATGTCAACTTTGTAAAAATGTTAATCGGAGGACTCCTCTAGGTCACGCAGTCATCAAGTTCCTTAAACAGTAGGAGTCACCGTAGACGTTCAGCTCCGCTTTGCTGACCTCATTACTAAAACTGGCTATTCATGACACTTGATGGTCTGCAACGTCAGAAGATTTGGTCGTTTTCCTGGCCGCTGACTTTTCAGCTTGTAATTCAGGTTTTAGTTATTTCATGACTAGACAATCTTCCTTAAGCCCCCTTTGAGTATACTTAGACAGCAGTATTCAACACAATATCGATCTCTTTAATATTGTCCTATGATTATGCGTTTGATTTTGCATTGATGAATCCAAAGGACAGAAGTGGTGCTTGCTCGAAGCTTTAACGGTATTCTTACGCATGATTCTAGGGTGGTGTTGGTTGTCAGGGCGTTACTATTTGTTTGGATGGGGTTGTTTTCCATAGGTTATTATTAGATTTAGCGGCTTTAGGTACAGGTACGTTTTTTGCATGGCGTGAATTGAGCGTTTAAACGGTTCCGCGTAGTGGTTCAGTATACTCTGGCGGTGCATGCGGGCAGTCGTGGCATTCTCTGCTCATGACAAAATTAATGTGACGCACGCCGAGACTGGAACATTACTTTGGGCTGTAGCGTGTACAGTATTTATAGCTGTGAAACTGTCCTAGAAACTTCCAGATACATCAAAAGTCATCTTCGCAAGATCGGTCTGCAAAAAATACAGGAATATTTTCTCGCACTGCAAGTGGACCAGAAGTTCGCTTGCCCGTTGCTGGTGGTTTCAGCGTACGTGTGTCTGTATGTGTGCTTGTGTCAGCTCCCCAGCCCAACCGCCTTTATCTTGCGCGGTGTGAAGTTGTTAGATCGTTCATCAATGTCAGAAGAGCAACATGCCCTCCAGCATTTCTTGTCTCAATGGGGAGCGCTACCATGTGACTGTGTTATAATAAAAACGTATGGGCAGCCATTGATGGGAGAATATAAGGATTAGATGTGTATTATGTCAAAGCCGAACCACAGCATTCCTTCTCATACAACCTTTTGTTTATCATTCAGTCATGACGGAAACAGATTTTTGCCTCAGTCTCAAATGTCTTGGCCTAATTTAGAGCTGCAAGACTCGGCCTGCGGAACCCATCCAGGGTCCGACGTAGGGATTTGAATGATTTGTTTGTATTGTCCAACAACACACCTGGGCATTCTAAAGAGGTCCATCTGGATACTGTCAGAAGTTTTGGAAGTCTCAGAAAGTACCAGGAACGCTCAGGGCAGAAATCCAGCGCTGAAATGATGCAGATCATTTAAGAACCGCTGCAGTTGTTGCATTGTGGCCATATCTTCCATTTTCGGTCGGTCGCAGTGAGCCGCGGCATGCTGGCCGATCTCCAAAGAGAGATATTCAGAACACAGACTGCTGACACAAGGAGGAACTGTCTCCGGAAAAGAGGAAAGGAGCGAGGGAGCGTCTCGGCTGTTTGCGTTTGGCTGATATCGGAACTGTCAGTCAAACAATGAACAAACTGTGTCCTGGGGACAAAAAGAAAACTTCACTCATACTTCTTCCAAACTTCCTCCCACATCTTTATCTCTCTAAATCAATTCAGCTGTTGTTCAAATTGGATGTAGCCCATCATTTTAAACATCCTCGTCTGTGACGACCTGTAGAAGAAAAACGTCATTCGGTGGGAGGTTTGAATGACTAGTCTCTTAGTCTGTTAAAAGCAAATTTCACACGGGAAGCATTGCTTATCTCATTGTTTACTCACCCTCATGTTATTGCAAACCTGTATGAAACGCAAAAGAAGATGTTTTGAGACATTCATCTGTGGGTTTATTCCATAAAAGTTAATGGGGCAATGTTGTTGGGCCAACCAACAACATGAACTTTTGTTATGTTCTGCATAATAAACTTATAATAAGCACAGACCTGAATCCTGAATTTGGATTTGGTATGGTTTTGGACTCTGGTCTGGTTCTTAAATATGGCACACGTTGTTGTCTTTCAAAAATAAAGACACGATTAGTCTTTCATCTATTCTTGAATGGATAAAAAGAGTAAGGGTTGATTTGTGAAAAAACAACAACTAGTTTTTAAAGAATTTCATAAATCATTTTTTATAGTATATTTTTTATAATTTTCAAAATGATATTACACAATTAAAATACACACTGCCGTTTGATAATACTTGAAATTCGTAGAAACTATATGATATCTTCGACTACCACCACCTTTCTGATAAATCATGCAAATCATTTACTGCAATATAAAAGTTGATGATTTTGTACCTGAACTATTTTTGATGTGCCATGTTAGGGTTTCAGTGTCACAAGTCAGAATTGAACTTATTCATGGCTAACCTCATGATGAGGCGAAGCTTAAATACAATACCATAACATCTATTTAGAGTTAAATAACAATTGAAAAATCCTTGGGATTTACCAATGGCCCGGTTGAACCCTGCTTGATTCTTCTGTCATTCTGTTCGGTTCCTAATGAGGAATTGATACACAAGAAGAGTCAAAGTCAAGCACTGGTTTCTGAGCATCTATTTCCATTATTTGCTGTGTCTTTATTCTACCGACTTTTGCTTTCTGCAAACAATGTTTCATTTGCCGTCTCTTGTTGAGCGGTCTTCTCTTCCGCCTGTAGTGTTTGAAGTGAAGCTGATTTTACTTTCAGAGGTGTGCACGCCATCCCCAGTTATACTTATCTTCTGACTTCAAAGTGCCTTCCCGCTGTGCTTTTGCATCTGAGCAAATAAAGAAGGTTGTTTCTCTGGTGTAGTCTTCCATATGGCTCTCTTCTGAAATGAGCACGGGGAACGAGGTTTACGTGTTCAAATATAATCATATTAACCAGTTATCTCTGTTTCTCTTTTTTATTTCTCCACAGTTTTTCATAAGATGAACCTCCAGCTCCTGTGAAGAAGGATGGCACACCTGGCACACTGGATAGGACAGTGCCCATGGGCATCTGTGTCCCTCATAAAGCAGTAGTAAAACAGTCTTAGCAAACTTCTAGAACAGTGAACTTTTTTATAGTTGGTCATGGCTGCATTTCCATGGCTCGGAGGATAGGGTGCTTGTTTAGAGCACACTTTTACTAGCGGGTCCTTAAGCGAAGTCCAGCATTTGCCTTGACCCGTAAAGGCTGAGCGAGAAACATACGTCTGGAACCAGTGGATTCAATATGGAGGTGGCCCTGGCATACTGTCACAGAATCGCCTCTTCGTGCCGGACTGGTTAAACTGCGGTCAATAGCATTACTGCGAGGGCAGTATGCAGGCTGCTGACTACCCAGCCACAAATAATAACACAGGTAAGAATGACTTTTTATAGGTTTTACACCGAAAGATTTCCTTGGTGGCTTTAGGAAAGAATTTTTATTTTATATATATTTTAGATATAACTAAATATATTAGATATATCACTCTCCATTACAGAATACATAAATCATTGCTGACACTTACATCGATTAATCATTTGATGTCAAAATCAAGAAGTCCTTTTAAAGTGAGACAGAAGGACCTGTGTTAAGCTGTCATTTTAAGCTTTTATATTCGCACGTCCCAATGTAGTCAGTCCAATCGATTTAGTGACATCACTCACAGGATCCTTCACAGGAATGCCTTACACTTTACTGTACTATCTTGAATATTACTCAACGCCCTTCAAAAAAACAAAAAACATCTTGTGGAACAAAGCTTTAAAGACCAAATCCTGAAGCCCTTCACCAAAGAAAAGGCTTTACCAATACATGGCATATATCAAATATCAGAAAATCCAACCAAAATAATTTATTTTATTATATCAAATTTGTATTGGTAATATGATTTCAGTTGAATATAAATCCCGTGTTTACGTTGAAAAGTTTTGCTTTTGGGCCACAAAAATTAATACAACCTACGCAGTAGGGGCCTTACAACTAAAAAGTCTTAAGAACCACAATTTCAGACTATATTTCATTAAAGAAGTTCCTACCACAATTTCATTTAAAGCAATAAGATATTTGTGGCCGACTTTTGTCACAGATGTAATATTGACACGTTAAAGCTTAGAGAGTGTTTATAATACAACAACAACTATTTTTTCAAGTACATATAAAAAATTAAATAATCTAATATTCGATTGCATGGTGATTAATGTCTTTTTCTTTGTTTATTAAAGAAAACTGTAAACCTTGAAAATGGATAGGGATCGTTACACTGCACTCCGTACACGCACAACTTAAGCTCATGTTACAAATGAGTTGTACGAAAGCGTCATCGTTCCAAGGAAAGGAAGTGAGCCAGGATCACCTCCCCTGCAGATGTCAGTAAAAAGTTGTGTTAGCTAGTAAACAAATAGTGACCCGGTTCCCTTGCATCATTATATGTCTAAGTAGACGTGATGTTGTTCAGTCCTATCGGGTTATCTTGACTTATGTTACACCGTGTTTAAAACAACACTTTTTTTCAAAAAAGCAAAACGTGTCCCTTTGTCTGTGCCAGCCAAATGCTGACTCTGAAAATACCTCAGTATCAAGATTTTTAATATCAGATGTGGAATTTGAACTTGGAGAGGAATTTGGACCCATACATCCAAAAATTCCTGAGAGACCAGAGGTAGAGGATATTGTTTTAACAACTGGATGGCCCCCAAGCTGAGCTGGGGTCACAATGTTCTGCTTTTTTATTCATCGTGGAGAGAAATGAAAAACCAGAACATTATGTTCAAAAGCATGTGACGGGCCATCCAGCTGAGGGGAAAGACCGCACGATTCCAAGCAACCTGTCAATCAAATCTGACCCTAAACTCAGATAAATGTTTCAAAATCTACAACCTTCACCAATAGTTCACCCAAAAAAGAAAACGACTGCCATATATACAGATCCTCATATCATTCTCCAGCGATTTGAGGAACACAAAAGCGGTAGTTCAGCAGAATCTCAGATGTGTTATTCTTCATACAGTCAAAGTGAATGGGGATTAAGGCTGTCCAAAGCCAAACGCTATATAATAGAACCATATAAAGGTTTCATTTGACTGCAAATGGAAGCCACAATAGCTTTAAGAGAACTATTCATTTCCCTGCAGTTATATAGTAGAAGCCTTTTCATTCAAAGCTCTCAGGTGCTTGTGTTCAAGCTGGAAGATTGTTTTGAGAGATTTCATTCGACTTAATGTCGGAAGATAACACATTTCTATTTTATTCCCTGTTTTTATTTTACGTTGGACCAAGAACCTCCCCCCACCCCACTGTATTCTATAGATCAGGGGTTTTCAGACTTGATGCCAGGGACCCCCATATATGATGGACCTTTCATGTGGACCCCCTGTCTAAAAGACACATCCAACTTACCTTAAAGACAGTATATAAGGTTATATATTATAAAGAAGCTATGTTGGATAAATCATGTTCTGTTTAAACTATATTAGAGAAAAAGTAAGCGTAAGAAATATGCAGGAGGTATATTATATATAATAATCAATAATTGGCTATATATGAGAAATGTTGGTTATTTGATTGTGAAGTGAAACAATTCCGGGTTCAATTCATTTGTTCCGTAGACATTTTCATAAGCAGAAGGTTATGTTTAAAGTCTGATTTAAACATTTATAAATGAAACGAAAATCGTTCTATTTACAATTTAATTCGTCTCATCACTTCAAGATTCTCCAGGTTCCCTTAGAACCTTTTGGAGGCCCATTGGGCAGTAACGGATCCCAGTTTGAAAGCCCGAGCTGTAGACGGTTTGATCACCCGGCCTGAAGTTAACTTCTGTTCAGGGTTTCTTTATTAATATCAGCTAGTTGCTTCAAAGATGCACCTGATGTTACGTTTGGGATATCGAGCATTGCTGCATAAGAGCATTTACATTTTTAGTAAAACTATTGTTAACTTTTTCTAAGAACTACTCCTTTCAATTCTTGAGAAACAGATGTTGAAAGCAATTAAAGATGGCAGCTGTTATAAATAAGCATTTGCTGATCTTTTCCTTTGATAACAGCACGTCTCAGGCATTGTTCCGTCAGCCCACTCTTTACTTAATACCAATTTATGTTCATTTAATCTTAATTACAGGAATGTGTCTGCAACAGATTTTCATGTAGATATGAATTAATTTGCTCATGGTTTTGCTCAGCAACAGAGACCAAAGTTACGGGTTTTTGAAGCTTGTGCTGTCTCTCTCTCACACACACACACACACACACACACATGGAGTGGGAATCGTGTTGGTGTTTCATGGCAGAGGCGTTTCGAGTGTGGACAGCTTCCAAATCGATTCCCGTCATTTTGTGAGCCCACGGCACACAGGTTTGCGTAGGGAGGTTTGGAAAGGTCGGGGGAGTTTACCGTGGGCTGAATGACGGGGAATACGACGCTGTTAAACAAGCGGATCGGGAGAGATAAAACGATGGATACTGGCAGGGTTAAACCGTGGTTAGCGGACGTGTTCTTAGGTTTGAACCGAGACGGCAAGCTGACCCGTTTCCACCTAACACGTGCACTTAAAAGTGAAAGTTGAGCTTAATAGTTTTCAAAGGTTGAAGCGAGGGATCTTTTCTTCACAGATTAAAAAAAGAGAATCACACCGGCTATATCTGGAATGACGTCTAGCCCTCGTCTGGTTTACATTTTACTTAGAAATGTTAATAAAGTGAGAACATATTGCGATGGCTGCTCCGTCTCGCACTTCTTGACTCGGTTCTGATATGCACACAAGCTTAATTATCCGAGCTTAGCCGGTGGAGGTCATTCTCTTCTCACAAGCGTATACGCACACACCGCTCCCCCCCCAACGTGCCGGGGAATTTGGCACAGAAAAATATCACAGGCTTTCTCGCTCTTATTTTCTCTTCTTAATAAAGGAGCCAAGACCTGGAGGCGGCGATAGACAGAGACTGAAGGGGAAAGACGGGGAAGGAAGTGTCGAAGTGACAAAAAGCTACAGTGTGATGTGTGGAAGACGGGGTCCAAATAAGATTAAAGATATTAAGAACGAAACTCATTTCGTAGCTTTGGACGACAGATCCACAGGAGGAGCGACAACAGATCTCAGTGTGTCTAAAACAAGACAGCAAGTGACAAAACAACTAATGAAACAGATCTACTTTCTGTGTTGTTTGTGATGTTATTCAGGGCATTTGTTGTGTTGGTGTCAATATTGCATCATTGCTTTGACCAATGATGTGAGGTTCTTGAACCAATAACAGACACACTTATATTCCCTTTTCATGAAAACTCAGCTGAAGTGATTTTTTGTATATAAAATCATTCTACACAATGTAAGGAACATTCAACATTCTGGTGATTCATTTTGTAGGCAAAATTGTGAGCAGGAAATTTTATGGAATATGGAATAATACTGAAGTATACTGCTTACTGTTTAAAAAAAAATCCCATGAAAATGTTCATGTCCTTCCAGATCCGTATGACTTCTGCAGAACACAAAAGAAGGAACTTTCAATATCTAACCAACATTGAACTATATTGACTTACATTGTATGAACACAAAACCACATTACATTTCTCAAAATATCTTCTTTTGTGTTCCACATTCATATGAACTGAACGGCTGACACAGTTGACCTCTGATCCCAGGTGAGGGTAAATTTAGACACAGAGGTTTCTCTCACAACCATACATCCCATAATATCCGCCGGCCTGCCGATCGCAGATGGCCTTGTCCGCTGAGGGGAAGCGGAAGGCAGGTGACATGAACAGCCGGGCTGGAGAAGAGAACCCAAACACACGGGGTGGTTTAAGGTCTTATCAGGGCCGGATGAGTCATGAGAATGGCAGGTGAGAGAGAGAGAGACCAGAGAGAGACCAGAGAGAGAGACCAGAGAGAGACCAGAGAGAGACCAGAGAGAGAGAACAGAGAGACCAGAGAGAGAGAGAGAGACCAGAGAGAGAGACCAGAGAGAGAGAGAGAGAGAGAGAGAGAGAGAGAGACCAGAGAGAGAGACCAGAGAGAGAGACCAGAGAGACCAGAGAGACCAGAGAGAGAGAGAGACCAGAGAGAGAGACCAGAGAGACCAGAGAGAGAGAGACCAGAGAGAGACCAGAGAGAGAGACCAGAGAGAGAGATCAGAGAGACCAGAGAGACCAGAGAGACCAGAGAGAGAGAGAGACCAGAGAGAGAGAGAGAGAGACCAGAGAGAGAGAGACCAGAGAGACCAGAGAGACCAGAGAGAGAGAGAGAGACCAGAGAGAGAGAGAGAGAGACAGAGAGAGACCAGAGAGAGAGAGAGAGAGAGAGAGACCAGACAGAGAGAGAGACCAGAGAGAGAGAGAGACCAGAGAGACCAGAGAGAGAGAGAGACCAGAGAGAGAGAGAGAGACCAGAAAGAGACCAGAGAGAGAGACCAGAGAGAGACCAGAGAGAGAGACAGAGAGAGAGACCAGAGAGAGAGAGAGAGAGAGAGAGAGAGAGAGAGACCAGAGAGAGAGAGAGACCAGAGAGAGAGAGAGAGACCAGAAAGAGACCAGAGAGAGAGACCAGAGAGAGACCAGAGAGAGAGAGAGAGAGAGAGAGACCAGACAGAGAGAGAGACCAGAGAGAGAGAGAGACCAGAGAGACCAGAGAGAGAGAGAGACCAGAGAGAGAGAGAGAGACCAGAAAGAGACCAGAGAGAGAGACCAGAGAGAGAGACCAGAGAGAGACCAGAGAGAGAGACAGAGAGAGAGACCAGAGAGAGAGAGAGAGACCAGAGAGACTGAGAGAGAGAGAGAGAGAGAGAGAGACCAGAGAGAGAGACCAGAGAGAGAGAGAGACCAGAGAGAGAGACCAGAGAGAGAGAGAGAGACCAGAGAGACTGAGAGAGAGAGAGACCAGAGAGAGAGACCAGAGAGAGAGACCAGAGAGAGAGACCAGAGAGAGAGAGAGAGACCAGAGAGACTGAGAGAGAGAGAGAGAGAGAGACCAGAGAGAGAGAGAGAGAGAGAGAGAGAGAGAGAGAGAGAGAGAGAGAGAGAGAGAGAGAGAGAGAGAATTAGTGCAGTGTAAACTGTTGCATCATATTTGCTAGGACATGTATCAGTATTAATATTAGCGGTGTTTTAATTGTGCCCCTCAAAAAATATTGACGAAAATTTAAACATTATATTAAAAGTATCAATCACTGATAACAGTTTGGATTTTAGCATGTTTTACACAAAAAATGTAAAATGTAGACCATTAAATGAAAAACATGCAATTCAGTGCAGCGAGAGCAGAGGGATTTTTCAAAATCAATAGTGACTAAATGTACGGAGATGCCAATAACCTGCCAGTCTTCAAATGACAGATGAATATCTCTTGAGGAATGAAGAAAATCCATATGAACAAATGCAAAAAATAATGTAGATTCATCAAGCGAGATTAAGTTTGTTCTTATGTTATTTTCTGGGGAATGTAAAAGTTTTGCAGAGGAACACAGTGTTTTTCTTAGAAAGCTTTAAAATATTTCGTTTCCACCCCCATGTTCCTGTAGTTGCTCAGAACTGTGTTGTGTCTGCTGAAGACAAAGTGTGGTTATGAGTTGTAACAAAGAGAGACTACTTGTAGGTTAGTAACAGTTTGCTTTAAAGATAAATGCTTATTCAACAGGGATTTGAAGATAAGAACTCTACGTGTCTCTCCAGGTCATTATGTCTATAAAGTGTGGTGTGGGCTTGAGCATGAATGTTTTTTGTAGATAGATATTTTGCAATTTAATTTGACATCTTATGAAATTTGGACAAGAAACGTATCATCATGTCATTTTGTTTTAGTGTGAAAGTTGACCAGATACTTGTATATTTTTAGATATTTTCAGATCATTCCTTTCTACCTGCTAATGGCCAGTAATAATGGCAACATTAGAAACAAATATTACCGCGAATATGTGAGAATATATATTCTACAAAGAATCAATAACATCTGAGTCCCTGTACAGTAGTTTTTACGAATTACAAGCACAAATTTAGTAGTAACTTACAATAGCTGAATAATGGAAAGCAATATTGAGGCAGTATTATTTATGGTTATCTGTAGAAGAACTGTTTCTTGACCAATAGTGATAAAGGACCCAATCAACATCAAATAAATAATAAGTATAATACAAATCTTTATAAAGGCGATATAACATTAGAGTCTTCCTGGCAGAAATTATAATTACATTTCTTACATTTCTTGGTTACCACTGATTTGCATTTTGACACTGCATCACTTTTCTATAGACCACTTTATTCGCGACTTAAACAGGTCCCGGATAACTTTACTAATTGTGATGTATTTCTTTAAGTCTTACTTAAAATCTCGTTGAAACTGTTTAGATGTCATTCAACATTTTGATTCTAGTATAAATGTTCTGATGGTTTGTAAACTGAAACAGTTCTAGACCGGGGTTGTACGTTTTCCGAATTCCCTCTATAGGTAAGCTCATGTAAAAATACTGTAAATTGGCTGCTATAGATATTTTGATTGTACATTATGGTTAAGTTCCTACATATTATATATATTATATGTTATATGACATATTATATGTCTATGAATCTCCTGCAGAAAATACACATAAATATAATACACAGTAAACAGTGATTCAAGCAGTAAATCCGTTTACTATTTTCGCATTGTTTGCTGTACAACATTCATGGTTACGTTACTCGATTCATGAAGTATCCTCCACATCACTGTTTATTCTGCTTATTGATTGTCTGATAAAAGAATAAAATAAGCAAATCCAGTAATTTACAGTTCTGTACATGATTTCATATCAACACAACTTTTTGTCGTGTGAATTAAGTGTATTAAGCCAGAGTGGCCTTGTCTGAGCTTGAGATCTTCGCAGTAGTTGTATTTGTGTGGACATACACCAAACAGACCTAACATTCTGTTATTATGCGGGACTTCAATAATTGGGTTGGGGTAATGACTCGAGCCAGACACTAATTCAGGCTGCCCCCACGCACTTTGTCTCTGACGTGATGTGTTGTAAACCAGAACACCCGTGCAAACATCCAAAACACCCTAGCAACGACGGAAACACCCTAGCAACCATTGTCAACACCATTACACTTAAATGGCAGGGCACAACTCAACGTTGTCTTCGGGAAATGTATAAATAATGCTTTTAAATGACAATGCCTGCACTGTGAGGCGTTCTGTCTGCATGGTCCCATTTTCCAGCTCATCCTGAAATCGAATGACACGCCTGGCTGTCTGCCGGGGACAGACGGATAGTTGTCCGTCCCCGACTCGACATTGGAGTGCGTATGAGTTTGTTTGGGCGTTGTGTAGAGACCGGTGTCTCATTTCCTCCGCTGGTGATCAAATCTGCCATTACAGCCACAGACCAGACAGCGGCCGGCGAACGGTCGCAGAAATCCTGTCTCTGTGGCTGTGAAGTGAATGGTTTATAGTGGGCATTATGTCATGAGGTGTGGCATTAGGTCTCAGATTAGAGACTCGCAAAGATGTCTTGTCATCTTTTTTTTCGGAGCAGCCTGTTGTTATCCTGAATGTTTTCGAGTTATTTTAGGAGGCAGATTGTAGGATTACCTTCCAATTGCATGAACATGTTGAAAAAGTGAACCACGATTGTGTTAAAGTAAAACTTCAGTGTTATGATTAAACTTTTCCAAATGTTGTGTTCATTCCGCATGCACTTCACATTTTTATGGTGTGAATCAGAATTTGATTTCATCCAAGATGAAATTGTAAAATAAAGCCTTTATTACGAAATAAAGGCCAGCCAGTCAAATTATCACACTGTCTGCAATACTCATCGGTCTAAAAACACGTCCTTGAGGCTCAGACTACTGGAAGAATAGCTCAAAAGAAATATTTCACATACTTTGTTTTGAAATGCCTGTTTATCCCAACACTTCACCCAGTCGTAATTGTTATTTTTCCTACCCATGATGTATTGCGTGGATCTGTATAATTGTTCGGTCTGTCTGGTATGTAATGCCTTCACTCGTAGGCAGTGCTGTGTTTGCCAATCGCTCGAGGAATCATTTCTCTCTCTATCTGCCAACAGAGTGCAAGTTCCGCTGCACCAACGGCAGATGTCTGAAACTTCTCTCGCTCATCTGTAATCATCTGAATGAATGTGGAGACAACAGCGATGAGGAACACTGTCCCGCTGCTGTACCTCCACCTCCAGACACCATCCAGTGTAAGCGCACCCGTCCCACACATGTCTCCGTCCTCTCTGGTATTATATCAACATGCAATGCTACATTTTCTACACAAAGCTGAATCTTGAAGGCAGGATACGCAATAAAGTGATTGTAAAACATTATTTAACTCAAATTACAAAAATTAAATGTCTTTATGACTGTTGTTAAAAGCAATCGTTCCCCAGAAATCTTGGTTGCTAACATTCTTCCAAATATCTTTTTTTGTGTTCAAACAATCAAGGAACTTTAAACAGGTGTTAAACATGTGTTTTCTTGAACTGTGCCTTTGATATACAATTTAAAATGATTTAATGTAGTATCAAATGGCAATTTTTATTAATTAATGAGATGTAACGAAGCTAACAAAAAAAGATTTCTATTTATAATTAAATCACAATTTTTTTAAACTAGCTTAACTTACTATTAACTCGGTAACATTGTTGTAGCACTTGTTGACCTATTGTTGTATCGGCTATTTACCGCTTCATTGTCTCCTCGACTATTGTAAGTCGCTATGGATAAAAGCGTCTGCTAAATGACTAAATGTAAATGTAAATGTAAAATATCAGTGCTGAAGAAGTGATGCTGAATATGTTGCAGAGACTTCCAGGAACAGAACTTTAGTGATTGAAATGAATCAATGAGTCATATTTTAACCAGTTTTTCGCTGAAATACTATTCAGTGCTGTTTGAGAGTGAAACGCCGTGTTGATCCCATAGATTTTTAGTAAAGCAGGAACTTTAAATATTTAGTACAGAATTCATATAGGATCCTTTTGCTCTGCCTTTCAAGTGTTTAAGTTTAAACTTGTCTTATAATAATATTTGGCGTTCTCTTTTCCTTTGAAAGTGGAATTCTATACATTATTTTGCGGCCTTTGCTAGCAGTTGGTGTGTTTTTGTGTGTTTGTGTATAAGGGACTTATCTGTTTGTACAGTATGACTGTGTGACCTTGCCCTGTTTAGAAACGTGTAGATGTGGGTTTATGTTGGTTAAAGCTTTCTTGTCTGGTCGCACATACAAACCCTTGCAGGAATTCTCTCATCTTACAACTCCAGTTATTGTTAAGCATCTTGAAGCACCTCTTGAAGCGCTGGTAAGATGCACACTTTCTGCTTCCCAGGTTAAAGATCTTCACGTCGTTTCAGAACTCGCAAACAATGAATGTCACTATTGAGTCCGGTAGGAACCATAGAAACAAAGTAGTTAAAACTGTAAATACTTTAGTACTATAGTTTAAAATTTTTTGCTATTTTCCAATGTTGAACATTATTGTTGTTCTATATCAAATGTGCACACATAGACATACATGCTTTCTTTTGCGGTTTAAAGACATTGATGTTATGATTTTTATGCTGATTTTTAAACTCGTTTTCCGACGCAAATTCACATTTTTTCCAGCAAATTAATCAAATTCACAATGTCGGCCACCCCTTTTAAATGCTTTTAATGGATAGATTTTTGCAAAATCCAAGTGAAAGCATAAAGGGTGACTAAAAATATTATGAGTAACAATAAAAAAAATAATATTATTAATAAAAGATACGAGGTTGGGAGAATTCTAAATCTAACTAACCATGATGCATGACGAGTGCATCGGGTGAGAGAGGCTTTAGCAGAGATCTGACTGTGAGGAATGCAATTTTACAGCTCAGATGTTATTGGTTGCCCCTGTTTCCTACTTTTTTCTTTACTTTCTCTCTCTCTCAGGTCTGTCTCTCTCTCTCTCTCTCTCTGGTCTCTCTGGTCTCTCTCTCTCTCTCTCTCTCTCTCTCTCTGGTCTCTCTCTCTGGTCTCTCTCTCTGGTCTCTCTGGTCTCTCTCTCTCTCTGGTCTCTCTCTCTGGTCTCTCTGGTCTCTCTCTCTGGTCTCTCTGGTCTCTCTCTCGATCCCTCTCCGGTCTCTGTCTCTCGGTCTCTCTGGTCTCTCTGTCACTCTCTCTGGTCTCTCTCCTCTCTCTCGGTCTCTCTGGTCTCTCTCTCCTCTCTCTCGGTCTCTCTCTCTCCTCTCTCTCTCTCTCTCGGTCTCTCTCTCTGGTCTCTTCTCTCTCTCTCTCTCTGGTCTCTCTCTCTCTCTCTCTCTCTGGTCTCTCGTCTCTCTCTGGTCTCTCCTCTCTCTCTCTCTGGTCTCTCTCTCTCTCTCTCTCTCTCTCTCCTCTCTCTCTCTCTCTGGTCTCTCTGGTCCTCTCTCTCTCTCTGGTCACTCTGGTCTCTCTGGTCTCTCTCTCTCTCTGGTCTCTCTGGTCCTCTGCTCCTGTCTCTCTGGTCTCTCTGGTCTCTCTCTCTCTCTCTCTGGTCTCTCTCTCTCTCTCTCTCTCTGGTCTCTCTCTCTCTCTCTCTCTCTCTTCTCTCTCTCTCTCATCTCACTCTCTCTGGTCTCTCTCTCTCTCTGGTCTCTTCTCTCTCTCTCTCTGGTCTCTCTCTGGTCTCTCTCTCTCTCTGGTCTCTCTCTCTCTCTGCTGTCTCTCTCTCTCTGGTCTCTCTCTCTCTCTCTGGTCCTCTCTCTCTCTCTCTGGTCTCTCTCTCTGGTCTCTCTCTGGTCTCTCTCTCTCTGGTCTCTCTCTCTCTGGTCTCTCTCTCTCTGGTCTCTCTCTCTCTCTCTCTCTCTCTCTCTCTCTCTCTCTCTCTCTCTCTCTCTGGTCTCTCTGGTCTCTCTGGTCTCTCTCTCTCTGGTCTCTCTGGTCTCTCTCTCTCTCTCTCTCTCTCTGGTCTCTCTCTCTGGTCTCTCTCTCTGGTCTCTCTCTCTCTGGTCTCTCTGGTCTCTCTCTCTCTCTCTCTCTCTCTCTCTCTCTCTCTCTCTCTCTGGTCTCTCTCTCTCTCTCTCTCTGGTCTCCCTCTCTCTCTCTCTCTCTCTGGTGTCTCTCTCTCTCCTCTCTCTCTCTCTCTCTCTCTCTCTCACTCTCTCTGGTCTCTCTCTCTCTCTGGTCTCTCTCTCTGGTCTCTCTCTCTCTCTGGTCTCTCTCTCTGGTCTCTCTCTCTGGTCTCTCTCTCTCTGGTCTCTCTGGTCTCTCTCTCTCTCTCTCTCTCTCTCTCTCTCTCTGGTCTCTCTCTCTCTCTCTCTCTGGTCTCCCTCTCTCTCTCTCTCTCTCTCTGGTGTCTCTCTCTCTCTCTCTCTCTCTCTCTCTCTCTCTCACTCTCTCTGGTCTCTCTCTCTCTCTGGTCTCTCTCTCTCTCTCTGGTCTCTCTCTCTCTCTCTCTCTCTCTCTCTCTCTCTCTCTCTCTCTCTCCATCACTCTCTCTGGGTCTCTCACTCCCTCTGGTCTCTCTCTCTCTCTCTGGCTCTCTCTCCATCACGTTGGGTTTTGTGTACTTTATTTAACATGCCATTTTTACCATTTTTTCCCCTGCTGTCTGGTGAACAAGGGCCACTCTTTACTGATGGACCAAGTCCAAGCGCTGCACTTAAAATATTTAGCAGTCTGGGCCGCATGTTAATGAAAGCGTCTGCGGCTGGCTGCTATTTTAGAGACACCTGTGCGAGCCGTGATTGAATTTTCAGAGGCTTTGGAGTGCTGGTTCTGTGTGAAGGGAAGACGGCGAGTGAGAGAGCCGCAAAGGGAGGAGCGGTGGGGGGCACTGGCAAAAATATTTCAATTGTAATGGCCACAGCTATAGCATAGTGCTGTCTCAGACAGATGGATCATGAATACGGTCTAGACGCAGTGTGTCTGGGTGAGTCAGGGGGCCGTGAACGAGTGAGGGGTCTTCACACTACCCAACCCCCACGACACACACACACTTGCACACACTTGCACACACCGTGAGAGACGCATTTTTATTCTGCAAATGAATGTTTGTTGCTTCACGCTCATTACATGAAAAGGTTAAGCATGTCTTCACATTACAGATCTCTTGACTCTAGAATCTAGATAAGAGATAGAAAAATAATAGTGTATAATATAATTGTGAAATATAAATGTAATAAGCCACAAATATTGTTTAAACTAGCTTAGCAGCTTTGGCCCAGCATTTCTTGACACTATAAAACAAAATTTCGTCTGAATTTCGTGGATAAATTACATATTGATACAAATTTTGAGTACCACTTGAAAAACACTTTTGACCCCCTAAAGTAAATGTGTATACCCAACACAACAAAATATACCGATATTTAAGTTGTGACACCTATCGTCAGAATTATAATTGATTAGACATATGAACTTTTTCTCTTAATCAAAATAGATTTTTATGTAACACCGACTTAAAAGAACGACTTCTTCATTATTGAAATTATTAAGTTGTCCCAACTAGTCTACAGCGATATATTGATTAACACTGGTTTAACAAACCCTGAATTATCTTACTTTTTATTCAATTCTCAATGCAATTAAAAACAAGAGCTGCTATTGCCTCTAGCGTCTCCAATGAGATTCCTTTTGAGTAAAACAGCATTTACGTTCATTAACGAGTTCATTAACTCATTTTTACTCATTTTTTACATAGAACAATTATGTTAAAACCATTTTAAACCTTTGAAGATACACTTAAATATTACAATAGAATATTATGTATATGTACGTAAAAAGATGAAGTAAATTTCATAAACTCCCAAATGTATATTAGAATTCACCAATATTACTGCTATACACCGTGTGCACAATTATATGGCAAGTTGTATTTTTGAAGATTAATTTTGCTATTGTCCAACTACAATGCTCTCGGTTAATTAAAAATGATTAAAAAAACTAAAATCTGAACATTTCAGTAGTTAAAGTGAAGTTTTGACTCTCTTAAGAGAAGATCATGATGTACACCATTATTAGGCAACTATTAGTGTACAGAATTATTATTCAACTAAATATAAAACAGAGGTTTTCCCATCTCACTGCTTTATTTTCTCCTGACAAAGTCAGAATAATAAACAAACCCAACATTTACAATAAAAGGATTTCTGAAATGAAAATAGCATCGGTGACCGATATATCCTCCCTTCTTTTCGATAACAGTCACAATCCTTCTATTCACAGAGTCGGTCAGTTTCTCGATCTGGTCAGAGTCATCTGTTTGTGCAACCACTATTACCAGACACAGACACTGCTCAGACAGGTGAACTACTTACAGTAAATTTCCTGCAAAAGGAAGGCCCAAAAGTTCTCAGTTGGGTTCAAATCAGGTGAAGAAGTCAATCGTTTTTCATCTTTTAGACCTTTACTGTCCAGCCATGCAGTACTTTGATGAATGCGATGGAGTGTAGTCTTCTTGAAAGATGCAGAATTTTTCCTGTACCATTGCTTGAAGAAAGTGTAAAAATTTAAGTGCAGGAGGTTTGAGAGTTGATTTTGAGTCAATGTCCAACTAACTCATCTTTAATTACACCTGCTCATACCAGTACCCCCCTCCACCTAACTGGCGTCCGTGTTGAAGTGAAGCTCTGTGTCTGTTACTGATCCCAGCAAAGGCCCATCCATCGGGTCTGTCAAGAGTTACTCTTATCTCCTCAGTCCATGACACCTTAGAAACATCTATCTTCAGATATTTCTTGGCCCCTTCTTTACGTTTTAACTCGTGTGTCTTGTTCAGCGGTGGTCGGGTTTCTGCCTTTCTTACTTTGGTCATGTTTCTGCGAAGTGAACATCTCATACTTCTTGACAGTCCAGGTAGGTTTTGGAATTTGGCAGTACTGGAGGATAATGGGTTCCTGGTGGCATCACGTTTTGTTCTTTTCAAATCTTTGGCATTAAAATATCTTTTCTTCTAGACATATTTCTGGCGACCCTCTTAAAACCGTTTGATGGTTCTGTGATCATGCCCCAAATCTTAGATATTTCAATAGTGCTAGACTTTTTACGTTGTTATAGGGTGTTGATCTCTTTAGGCTACGCCATCCCTCTTAACACAAACACACATCACCTGATACACATTAAATCCTATAACCATTTATGTTTATAAAGCTTAGAGCTAGAAATTATGGATAAAAGGATGATATGGTCGAAATAATCACTTGCCTAATCATAGTCCACAAAATGTATATCACAGACAAATATTTGATAAATATTATTGCATTGCATGTCCTTAAAAATATTTCAAAGTATTCCCAAAATTAACAAAGTAAAATAATTAAGTTTCAGTGTTTATTTTTCTGATATTTACCAAGCCACGTGAAATATATTTATTGTTACCCAGAGCTGCTTCCAGTGCTTTTATCAGTATGTTTTCCCTGCTGACACTATACAAATTTATCTACAGGAACGCTTTAAGAATTGGGATTCAGAACGTGTCTTAAACTCGTCTTTTACGCAGCGAGTCAAGCAGCAACTCACATTACTCTGGAAGAAACTTTATTGCTTACTGCTTTGAAATGATACATGAAAAACTTTAGATCTGTCCCGCCGTATACATTGCATTAAGTTTCCTTATAAACTGAACTTCAGGTATCCGTGTTGTTTTGACTGACACTTAAATGACCCGACTTTGTACGTTTAGGGAATGTATGATCGGTTATGTTAAGAGACCTTTGAAATCCGACGGATATCTGGGTTTATACTGTACGCACTCGCAGATCTTCCACATGCTTGACTTTATCTGGCCTGAATAAACACCAGCGGTCGACCTCATTACACCACAGCTTTCAGCGTCTAGACGTACAGAGAGAGACGCGCTTGCATGTTTACGACAGCCAGACAGGAAGCACTTCATACTACGGTTACATCATAAAGGTTTAGTTCAAACCAGACTAAACTAAACCCTGCAGTCAAGCCAATGCTGAATCAAAATCTCCGAAGAAATGTCTGCATTATGTTCCTGTAGATGAACGTAACACGCTTAAAGAAGAAAAGCTTGTTTAGTGTAAATTCTGCTGAGTAATCTATTTGCAATCTAACAATCAAACCATTCTAAGAATACAATATTCCATGCATTTATTTGACTATTTTTAATAGCAGTCGCCGCACACAGATCCTTCACATCTCAGAGGTTTAGAGAGAAAGTATCTTTGGTTCACAGATTTGAAGTTGATATGGATGTATATTTTCCCAAAGCAGGCTGACGTCGTGCTTTAAAACAAAAAAGGGATGAAGCCGTAGCTGGAGTGTATTTAAAAGCTTTGTGTTCAGCCGGTTCTGTCTGTCTGTCACGCACAAACAAACACGCACATCCTGACCCCGTGGAGAGGAAGAGGATTTACAGTTCTGGAAAGAATCGTTCGAAAAAGAACAGACCCAGATGGATTTGAGGCAAACACAGCATGTCATCAAAGCTCAAGCGGCATTATCAGATCAAATCTTTCTGTCCTTTCCTAAATGCAGGAACAGGTCGTGAAAAGGATGTTGAAACATGAAGATTGCGGTGTGTTTTAGTTACCGTCACCGGTTTTCAAGATGTCGGCCCGCTGTTTGTCAGTCCGGTGGAGTCGGCCTTCGAGGATCTTTCTTTTCCCTGCCTCTGGCAGTTATACGCCGAGAGTGTACGTGTGTTTGGGGAAGGAAGTGAGTCTCTGTCTGTGTCTCTATCTCTCTGTATGCAGCAAACCCTTTAACAGACCGAGAGTCTTCATCAGCAACAGGACAGAAGGAGACGGCAGATATATTTGAGTCTGCCCCTAATGCTATGATTATTAAATCCGTCTATAGGTAATAAACAAATAGCCTACAGAGATGCATCTCACGTTCCTATATCTGCAGATGGGGTCATACAGAGCATTTGGTTTTCTTCAAGGCTTCATATATTGTTACGTTTCCTTACTTCTTGGTTGTTTGTATATTCTGAAGCGTCAGCAAGTTTCGGCATGGGCTTATTCTCACCGCAAACTGCAATTCTGACAACAAAAAGTGTGAATACAGAAAGGGGGAATTTGGTGTTTTCAGTCGGAACCGAATCTGATGATATTTGCACTTAATAAAATGCAAAAAAGAACTTTGTTTTGACAACTCACTGTTTATCATCATCCGTAAATCATCTGGTCCACACATATATGTCACATAAAAAAATGTCGGACACAAACATGTGGGGAGTGTCTCAAGTCTCGACATGCATTTCTTTTTGTGCTGCTGAGTAGATGGCATATTTGTAATGCGCACAAAGTATTAAATACATTGTTGACCAACAAATGAAAATTCTGTCACTCTTGTTATACCAAATCTGTATAATTTTCTCTGTTTGGTTGAACACAGAGAAAGATATTTGGTCGAATGCTTGTAACCAAACAGTTCTTGGACTACCATTGATTATCCTTTGGAGAAAGAATAACAATGGTAGTTAAAATACTCCACGACGTATTTCTGTCCTACATTCTTTAAAATATCTCATTTTGTGCAACCACTATGGTAGTCAATTCGGTCCAACTGTTTGGTTAAAAACCTTCTTCTAAATATCTTCCTCTTTGTTCATCAGAACAAATTCATGCAGTTTTTGGACAACTCAAAGGTGAGTAAATGAAACCAAAAAGTGTCAACACTCTAAAAATGACTAAATTAAAGAATTCAATGCTACAAGTTTATTGTTTGCCCCTGTCATATGCATTACAGGCATTTTTCTTAAACTCTTTCCCTATTAGAGGAAGCAGATAGATACCATCAACATGCATTTCACCACTTATTATCTCTTAATGAGACACGATTTGATCATCTTGATCCTCTTTCTCTGTACGGGTTGTTTAACATAGTGAAGAAATAAGAGAGAAGGTGAAGTGTTCTGGTCTGAGGTCAGAAACCCACAGAAGAGCTCAAAGGTTGCTAAAAGCCAGGCGAGACAGTCAGCAAGGACAAACCGGGTGTGTGTTGCTCTTCTTTTAACGAGTGGTTTTACTTACCAAAAGTGCTGTGTCGCTGGGCAAAAAGAAGCGACAGGAAACTGCACAGACATAAAGCTGAACGTCTTGAAACGTGTCAGTGTGTGGTTTGTGTTTGTACGATGCTGATTTCTACGTTCTCAGAGCTGCAGGGGCTATATGTATACCTCTATGTGTCTGTGTGTGTGTGTGTAGTATAGAAAGGATATAATAAGATTGTGTATTTGTTGAGCAGTACACACACACTGCATGAAGTTTGAGAGTTCAAGCCTGTGGTTTTCCTCTGTCTGTAGGAAGTTGTGTCGGGTTAGGTCTAGTTCTGCGTCTGCTTGCTTTCTTTTTATTTGCTTGGATCTCGTGAGAAAAGACGAAGCAAAAGTTTATTCAGCTCGTCCCAAACCTGTCTAACTATAAAGAGTTTATTCTTTATATTCTTCATTTTTAAGAAATCTCGCAGCTTATAGTGAATAATGATATAGGTGCCAGATTAAACTTGGGTGAGCGGTTTTGGATTTGTGAATAAACTATAACCGAACAACCACTTAGAAGACTCGAACTACTGCAAAGTAACCGCTGACATTTGCACGAGCAAGAACTGAAAAACAGAACGATTAAAAAGTATCACCATTGTTAATAAGCGCTATGCAATTAATTGTAAAACAAAAGAATCAAATGAACACCATCACTGTTCCGCAAGGATTATCTCTATTTAATTTATTTTTTATTTTATGTTATCTTTTCATAATAATAACCAACAAATAATATAAATATAGTAAAACATGCTATTTATTTCTTATAATATGAACAAGACTTATTTATATTATTTATTAAATACAGCGTTAAACTGAATACTAGTTATTTATTGATACTGCTGTAGTCATGATCTCAACATTGGATGAATTATTGGGGATGACGATATCTGTCATGATCGAGCAGTCCTGTTTGTAATTCTTGTTTATTAAAGACTGCCCAAAGCTGTGGTTTAGAGTTAGTCTAAATGTTTATTTTAAAGAGCATTAAAACAAAAAGCAGACACTTCTGCAAATACACCTAGAAGTAAGTGTGCTAAAGGTGAAAGCGTGTGCGTGAGAGGTTCAGTCTAGCGTGAGAAGTCAATAGTCTGAGTCTGTAAGTCTGGTTAATGAATACCGGCCCCTCCGGGCGATCCCGTCATGTAAACACTTCATCTCAGCAGGAGGAAGAGACTGCATTGCCCCAGGCCTACGACTTTAAAACCCATCAATATCTTCCCAACCTCAGGTAACTCACACAAAGCCAAGCGGAACTAACATACTCAGCCTTAGTTTCTGGGGTATTGTAGTGTTAGTTATAGTCCAGCGAGTAGAGCGTTGCAATAATCCAGCTTAGACAGGACTAGAGCCAGCCTTTGGCTTAAAACGATTCATATCCAACCAGCTTTAGATGTTTATGTGAATCAGACGGTCAGTGAATGAACCGTAGACATGTGTGGGTGGCATATTTTGCTATACTTGGGGGCCAGATTTCTCCAAATGGCCTCCCGACTATCGTAGAAACCCAAATAAGCCTCTATGGCGGCGGTTGCTCTTGACAAAAGATTCCAGTAATTGCAGATCATTCATCTGAATGTCGCACTTTTTTTACTTTTAAAAAAAGTCACCGTTCAGCATTACTCAGTGACTCTCTTTAGACCCCGAGACAGCAACCGTGCAACACTATTATGTAACTTGTATTCCTCAGTTAGTTGAATTTTTCTTATTCCTGTCTGTTTTGTCCTGTACAGATAGTACAGTAGATCATTCTTAAGGAGACGTTCTTGTCTGCTGCCTTATATTCAGGGATGGTTTCTTTATTCGATGGGACATCAGGAGCGACGCAGTGCTGGGTTTGCCCGCGTATCCGGGGTGATGTTGATCTCTGCTGATGTGATGGGTGACGGCAGTATGATTTCGACTTGCACCTGAACAATCACAGGTGCTTTAAACAGACTCATGGGTCTGTGTCTCATCTGAAAGGAGTTTAGCCTGTGGGAACAGACGCCGTGACTCATTCCTATAAACACTGACGAACATTGAAAGGAGGTTGCGTTATGATATTGTAAAGAAGGATCGGTGTTAGGTAACGAACATCTGTATTAAGTCACGAGTGATCAAATGAATACTGTATTGATATTCAGTCTCTGACATTGTTTACATGCAGACCTACAACCTTTAACCTAATTTATTTAACTCTAGTGTGATTAGTTATAAATGTAATGAATCAGGCGGATTATTGACATGATGTTTTCTATCTCTTTCAGTCTCCTGTGATCAGATTTCAAATGACGGGTTAGTTTATCTTATATATATGGCTGTGGGCTTTATTTTAAAATGGGTCCATTAAAGAAACACCCCACTTTTTTGTAAATAGGCTTATTTTCCAACTTTCCCCAAGTTGTTTGTTGAGATTTATCATTTAAAAATCCATTCAGCTGTTCCCCTGTTCTTGCGATATGGCTTTTAGCATAGCTTTGCGTAGATCATTGAAATCCCATTAGACAAATAGCATCACGTTTAAAAATGAACAACAAATTTCCATATTCGTCTATATAACATGACTCTTTGTAGTTATATTGTTTGCTAAAGCCGGCGGAAATGTAAAGAAAATATAAATTTCGAGAATCAGCCTACTGCCAAAAAAGAGGAGTCTTCCTTTAAGGAACCACCAATAAAACCTCTAGCATCTGCTTGGCACTCATTTTCTTGGAAAAGGCCCCAATATGGTCTGTATTTATCAAACAAGTCTACGTTCATATATTTTCTTTAAAATCTCAATAATATAGGAATTTAACGGTATTGCACGCACATTGGTCGTTGTATTTGAAAATATCTCATTTCAGAGGTTGACGTAAACACTTATCAGTCTGACCTTATCTCGACCGGCTTGTAGGGGAACACTAGTCAGCAGATTTGATGTCATCATTACAAGTATCCTCACGGCTGTGCTGGAACTATCACAGCTTCCTTGAGAGGTCACAGGAGAAAGAAGGACACAAACACAGGTCACTCTGCCCACAGTGATGCAGCAGTGTCATGACACCGGACGCCACCGGAGGCTGCTGATGCAAAAACCTGCATTACTGCTCCAACTTAAGTCCATCATAATTCTACTTCCTAATGTCTAACATTTTCTAATCCTGCATTTAATCGTCACGACCGAGAGTGATCTTAGATAAATGTCCTGCTGATGTTATTTACAGTAGGTGGCTCGACCATTTTGCTCTTTTATTAAGTTATTCTAATAGTGCTCAAGGGATGACTCACATACAAACAATAAGTGTCATTTATTTATTTACACTGACGACTTTCTTCGGTGGAATCCAATAGAAGATACTTTGGTTTCGTGACCGTATCATAGAAAATAATGTTGCTTGGCTATCAACACTCTTGAACGCATCATCTTTTGGGTTTTACAGAAGGGATTTTGGGGCAGGGTCTTCTCGATCATGACCGAAATGATAATCATGATATTTCCCCTCAATGTTAAGATCCCGACTATTTAACATAATTACTGAACTAAACTAATCAGTTTCATTAAATTAATAGTTAAAAAATTATAATTGTAATAAAATTAATATGGTTGTTTAATTAATTATTTATATTATTTTTGTTAGCTATTTTGAATATAAACCACAAAAAGGTTCATGTAAAAAAATAGATAAATCAGATAATCCTGCAGAACAGAATGTAACACAATAATGGTTCAACTTGATTATTCTGTTTTCGTAATTGTTGGAAACCAAAATCAAAAACTGATGTACAGTACAGAATCATGTAACAGCTTACATAAAAAAAGAAGTTTTGCCCAAAGAAATTGAAGTCTGTGACTTATACCCCACAGACCAGTAGGTATATAATGAATTCCAGCTTTATGGAGGTGACATATTTTACTAAACCCCTACCCCCCGAGTCTAACATCAGAAAAATATCAGTCTATGCCAGTGGTTCTCAAACTTTAAGGTCGTGCCCCCCCTTTCAAACATTAAAGAACCCCCGAACACCTCCCTTACCTCGGACAAATT
>CM065674.1:13581354-13676354 GCA_033220385.1 Triplophysa yarkandensis
CCGGTACCTTCTCTCGTCGCCGGTGTACACGAAAGCGCACATGGTCCACGCCAAGCGCGTCGTGTTTCCCGCCGTCACCATCTGCAACCAGAACCTTCTACTGCCGCGACGCATGCAGAAGCCGGACGTGTTCAGCGCGGGAACTTGGCTCGGGATCCTCGGCAAGAACCGGCAGGTGTCCGCCGGGGTCCGGGAGGCGCTCGCCGGGGCCGGGAACGCGTCGCTGTGGTCGCCGTTGTCGCGCGTTCTGGACTTTAATCACTTTCTGCCCCCTCCGCGCGAGTCTCAGCCCTCTATGCGGCAGTTGCTGGACCGGTTGGGGCATCAGCTGGACGAGATTGGACCGGTTGGGGCATCAGCTGGACGAGATGTTGCTCCACTGCCGCTTCCAGGGTCAGACGTGCGGACCGCGCAACTTCAGCACCGTAAGTGTGTGGACGGCGACCGGGTCCGGGTCCAGTAGTAAAGCAAGGCTTTATAAAGGTGTTCTGAAGGTGTACATCGTGATTTATCCATAGGTGAAGTATTGTGTCTCATACTGTGGAGTTAACTTCAGTTGAATTGAGTATTAATACTCACTTCTGTTGTTCCACTCAAGAGATGATGTGAGATTGGATGCTGGAGATATGGTCCTCATGTGTCTCAGATCTGAAAAGAAAGACTCAGATATCTCATTAGAGATCTCAAGCTGAGCTCAGATTTGTCAAGACTTCAAGTTCTATCACCTCATGTACATGTCTTGGGTTTCACCCGTGTTAGGAGAAACATCTAAGACTGAGCACTCCATCCAGTCTTGAGCAGTAACATTTTCCTTTTTCAATGTACCTTAAATGTCTTGTCATTGCCTACAAGACCACCACCGGTTCAGCACCCACTTACCTTAACTCACTAATGCAAAGATATAGACCCTCAAGATCTCTGCGCTCCGCAAATGAGCCGAGACTTGTGGTACCAGCTCAAAAGGGTAAGAAATCTCTCTCTGGAACGTTCTCTGCTTCAGTTCCTCGATGGTGGAACGATCTGCCTCTGGCCTCACGCTTGTCAGACTCGATCTCTATCTTCAAAAAACACCTAAAAACTCATCTTTTCCGGCTACACCTAACTCACTAACTCACTTCTTTTCTAACTACTCACTCTATCAAAAAAAATATCTTTTGTAACTTCTCTCTCTGTGTAACTTGGTAACATTGTTGTAGCACTTGTTCACCTATTGTTGTATCGGCTATTTACCGCTTCATTGTCTCCTCGACTATTGTAAGTCGCTTTGGATAAAAGTGTCTGCTAAATGACTAAATGTAAATGATGTAAATGTAAATACAAATGTAAGCGTTCCTTTTGGACTTCTCCATAGCATGTTCTTGAATCGCAATAGTTTGTAAGGTCATTGTTTTCTTTAAGGCTATAGTTGTCATTTGGGGATCAGATGTCTTGTTGAGGGTTCTCCACGGATATTGTTCCTGATATGTTGTATCCACAGGCCCTCGTCGAGCCCTATGCAGTCTCCTTGGATCCAATCATTTGGCTCGGTGCTTAATACACTCAGTGCGTCGCTTTAAGCATAAACATTATGATCTGTCATTTTATGAGGGTAGCAGCGATGAATGTATGTGTTTTTATTCTGTATGATGATCTTATAGCTCGTGTAAGAGAAACGGGCTCAGCGTATGAGTTTTTAAACACTAGAAGGTGTTTTTTATCTTAATGTTTGTGTGGGATGGGAACAGCCTCGTGTGTTTTTACCCTCAGCAGTGAAGCTTGAAGAAGTCGGTAATTTTCTGCCTCCCGGCACTCCGACTCTCTGCTTTTCTTTGGTCTCTAGCAGGAGGTTCTTTTTCATGAGCTGTGCTCCAGCGAGCGCTGTTGTTGGGATGGGATGCATGTGGCGATAACCACACTCGGAGATATCGAGCTGTGCACTTGAATCATTTTACGAGTGGGAATTGCTATTGCTGAGGAGTTGTGTTTTGTACCTCTCTTTGGTTTAATCCGTATGTTTCATTTGATCTCCCCGATCTCACTGCAGAACTGGATCATATTGATAATCAATGTGAATCTTACGTGCCCTGAGGCTGAAGGCCAATGTGAAGACCCAAGAGAGAGATGGACAAGACTAAGTCCACCTACAGATGAATCTTCACTCTCTTAAGGACAACCGGTGCTCTCAAATTGACCGTATTACCTCATCACGACGTCTGCTGTCAATGTGGCCAACCGGGCGGGCAATAGAGGAAGAGTTATTGATTTCTGAGGCACATCCCTTGAGCCATCATTGTGCCGGTTTCGATCAGTCACACCAGAATCTCTGACTCCCCAGAAACACTTCAGAAGTGAACAATGCTTGACCTTGTTTACTTTATCTAAACGGATAATTTGCACATCCTCAAATAAATTAGATGACGAATGAATCTGTAATCCATGAACAGTATGGAGGTGTTAAATGCAAGTGGATGTCAGTAAATTTGATGGGACATTTTTGAGTTCATATTGAGATCTTCGATTATATAACATTTTGTTTGCAGACTTGACAAATCTGAGATCAGTTTGAGACAATGGTAAAATCTCTTCTTAAACTAATGGAGACATATATGATTTAATAATTATTTGAGACACAGATGATCACTCATTGATCTTAAGGCGAAATAATCAATACATTACAGATATCTCAACAATATCTCAAATTGGGCTCAGATTTGTTGATTTGTTGTTTTTTGTGATTTTCTTGATATAAACCACGATTTGTGTAGCTTATCCGTAACAGATGCTTCTCGATCTAACCTCTATGATGGTTTTAACAAACAGCTTAGGCCCGTGTGGACTTTGTGTTTGTACCAGGACTGTCCCTCAGACGGTTGTCTTTCGGATCTAGTTGAATTATTCATTTCAGCCGTCTGTCATCGTCTTGATCTTGATTGGTACTGATGGGTATATAAGTCATGCTCTTGAGACATCAGAGATAGTCTAGCTCACAGCATATTAAAGCTGAAGATAACAGTGATGTGTTAACTTTATTTCTAGGTCTGATGCTAATGTAAACCATGAATAGCCTTGTTAAGATGCAGACTTGAGGTGAATGATAAGTGTTTGGAAAGAGTGTTTTGGGACACAAAACAGAGAAAGAGCAATTGTACATCATGGCTGTATCATGATTTGCATTGAGAATGAGTCGACACGCTCCTCTGTGATCAGATGTGAAAACCGATGGAGACCCGCTGGGATTGTAAAGAGCTCTTTCTCTCGGCTCACTCACAAACTTTAAAAGTGGCTTTATTTATCATTAAGTGCCATTACAAAAGGCAGAAATGAATAATGAATTATTGATTGGGTTTTTTCTAGATGAAGACGCTTCTGTAGCACATGACTTATGACTTGTGGTGTTTGAATTTGTTTCTGCTGTTTTCGGTTGTCATTTAGACCCAGAGGAGATGTTATTGGAGTTTTTAGCTGTGTCTCTTTTAAGTATGATCTTTTTATCATGTGTTTTTTATAGCTCTAGAGATTTGAATTTTTAGTTGTGTCTCATTTAAATATCAATTTGGTCTGATATGGTTGTTATTCATAATCACATGATTTTAAATCTCAGTTGTGTCTCATTGAAGTATAAGTTATCCACAGATGGTTCTATTTTATAGTTAATGAGATTTGAGTTCTCATTTATATCTCATTTAGGTATCAACTTAGTCTTAGATGTTTCTCAGTTATAGCTCACGAGACTGGAGTTCCTTGTTGTGTCTCTTCAAAATATCAACTTTATCTCAGAAATTTCTCATTAATAGATTTGAATTATTAGTCGTTTCATTTAGATATCAACCTAGTCTCAGGTGTTTCTCATTTATAGCTCATAAGATTTAAGTTATCGGTTGTGCGTCATTTAAATATAAAGTAAGTAACAGATGGTTCTCTTCTATAGCTAATGAGATTTGAGTTCTCATTTCTGTCTTATTTGGGTAAAAACTTGGTCACAAATGTCTCATTAGAAATAAGTGAGATGAGAATTGGTGAATTGATGAAACAAAGAGTACAGATGTGTAAATGAATGTCAATTGTAAAGTTAAAACAGTCTAAAGATAAAATTGATGAGAAATGATTGAGTTCTTATTGATATCTTCAGACTTTTCATTGAAGTCTTGACAAATCTGTGCTCAGTTTGAGACAATGTTTAGATCTATTTTGAAACCTTAATGAAGACTTTTGTGAGATTTCTGGCACTTGTAAAGAAAATATCTGAGACACAGATGAGTCTTACGTTTCCATTTGTTCTCTAGTTCATCTCACTGATGTTCAGTAGAATAAAATAAGATATTGAAAGAATTTAATGGGTGATTTTTACTGATGTCGATGTGAAAATTAGCCATTAAATACATGAGATTAGCCGAGAATATAGTCAGACACGTACATTGCGTCCCCAGCCTTATTTATTTCTGGTTTTGTGTGTTGTAAATGTTTGTTCTTGTACTGTGAGTGCATACAATGGTTTTATGTCCTCGGTCATTGTGAGATACTCATGAAGTCTCTACAGCTCTCCTGCTTCAGTCGACTCTCCTGCAACACAAGGTCAACCGAACTCGAACCAAACGCTTTCTCATTCACCACTGTTACCACAGCAACTCACTCATGTCTTGGCAACAACCTTCCTTCTGTTTGCTTGATGTTTTACATGTTGTTATCTCATCAGGAGCAGATCTCCGGAGGATTGCACGTTGCCATATGACTGAATATAGTAAAGCTCAATATGTTCAGTCTTCTGACAGCATTCAATACATAGCTCAAGATTTAAGGATTGGAACATCTTAAATAAGGTTTTCAACATTAAAAACTTGTCGTTGTTGCAAACTGTAAAATAACAAATATAAGAAATAACCGTGCTTGGCAATCGCAGCGTTAAGGCCGTGACATAAAAACGCTCTGAAAATATAATTGTTACCAGTTAACCAAACCAACTGTTTAAATTATTCAAAACCATTGATTATAGTGAATATACGCAAGAAAAATATCAGTCTATGCACAAGTTTTCTATTTTAATAAATTTGTAGTATGGACATGATAGAAATATGGAGACAGTTTTTAGGAGACAACAAACTTCTCAAGTGTTTATAAATTTTACATCTATACTGATTTTCATGGAAAGCACTGGTCTTTAATAGTTGGTTTTGTGTGTTGTCATTTGTAAAAGCATTATTCAGTCACATTCTGATAGTCTCAACAGAATATGAGCTGGACACATGTGTTGCATGTAAATGCATCTGACTCTGATCTGTATTTTATTCCCGAAGACGATCACAGATATCTGTGTTTGAGAGAAATGTGTTTCGAAGGGAATCTGTTTCTTCTCCAGAGACACGTCTGCTTTCTGTAAGCTTTGATTCTTTGGAGACCTGCCGCGTTCTTATCTCTTTACAAGCTCCGTGAAGACGTGTCCCGTTTCATTTCCTCCGGTCTGAAGTTTCTCATTTGTCCGTGATGGTAATCGTGTTCTAGAGCGGCGGCAGCGGTGGGGATCTCTCTCCTGCTGTCTGCGATCTGATTATTCCTCCATTAGATCAGATTCAATTAAGAGTCATGACATGAAGTGCTTACATGTGACCAATGTTCATGAAACCCTCAACAACCTTCATTCCGAATGATCTTTTGGGATCTTTGAACTATGCTGATATGAATTTGCTTTGAATCTATTTAATATCTACAAGTCGTTACAGAAAATAAAGATTTTTATAGTTCCTCAGACATTTTCAGTACTTCAGTGTTCAGTAAAACTCTTGTTCTTGTTTCAACAGATCTTCACTCGCTATGGAAAGTGTTACACTTTTAACTCTGGTCAGGACGGCCGTGAATTGCTGATCACTTTGAAAGGTGGAATGGGAAACGGTCTGGAACTGATGCTGGACATCCAACAGGATGAGTACCTGCCAGTCTGGGGGGAGACCGGTGAGTCTCTCTAACATCCTGATATAAACTTATATTTCTAATTCCACCAAATGACAAAAATCTCTGCATAACAGCGTCTTTATTATTTGTCTTTATTGTTGTCATGTGATTTGTGAGCGTTGGATAAACAAGTGTTGATGGAAACAGTTATCCTCACTCATACTGTGAGCTTTATTTCCTCCATCAGGATTAAACCCAACAATTAAACTACCTTCACACATTACATCGGTGCTTTTATTCTTCTGCAGAGAACATTCTCATGAGAAATCTGATGAAATGATTCCCGTCCATCTGCACATTATCATAAACCCTCGGGACGTAATCTGCTTACGAATTCGGTTTAACGTCCGTCTCTGTTTGTTAAATCTGCATTTTTTCCTGAATAATATTCAACAGGTTTAACCGAAGACACTGGGATATTTAAAATAATAATAGTGTAAAGCTCACCACACGGACAGATTAAATGAAATCCAGATAAACACAACATCAACACAGCAAATATTTATTTATGTTTACCAGTTTAATATTCATTGATGAATAAGGATAAAAATGTTTATTCTCTGAGGTTGATGTTAATCATTTTATGATATTTTATGATATGATTTCCAAATGTGGCAAAGCTATACATTTCCAGATTAAAAATAATTGTTTTTTATTTCTAATTTTGACACTCTACTGTTATTTTATTTGCAAGTTATTAAAGCCACAGCAAAGATCTTGCATTTGTACAGTAAACAGCTGTTTTTGCAAAATCTAAAATTGGCCATATTCCTATACATTTAATCCTTTACACTAACTTTCATCAGTTTCATCCATATTTACAACCAGCAGTTTTACATGGCAAGACTGACGTAAACTACATCAGCAGTCATGGCTGGCCAGCATGAAGGTCAAGACGCTGCGACGAGAAAACACGCTGACCTTTCCTGTAAAGTTCAATTAGTTGTGAGATGCAGACAGATAGACGTGCACATTACAGCTGCAGACCGCATCACATGATGTGTCACAGGCCTGGAATTAAACCAGAGACCTCCGCTCACCTGCACGTGTCATCCGTCGACATCTTATCAGATTGTTTTTACCATCGCTGTGAGATCCCAAGCCTCGGATAACTGATGTCTCGTACTGGTTGTGAAACTTTTATCTATGCATTTGACCATAATGCATTATGTTTTCATGATGTGGTAAATAACAAATAAAAAATTACGCAACATTAATCTTTCTAAATTGAGAAAATCAGTAAAATACCAATCAAATATTTCTCTTGTCCTATACAACTTTTACTTTTTTATATTATGTCTATAAAACCAACAGCAAGTGTCAATGTCTCTTTGCACCTGTCAGAAACCCATGAAGACGCCTCAAATTAAATTCCTGTAGTTCTTCCAATTCAATTGAATTCGGGTCACGCTGCGGTTTGTCATGAAGTGATTTTATTCCTCCGACTGGAAGATGATGATGAACGACGCTGTAAAACTGTGACCTCATTCTTTCCCAGGACCGAAGGATGATCTGCTCATAAACAATATGTGTCAGCTCATTTTGTTATTTTCTTCATGATTCTTTCTGAAACCCAGAAATAGAAGATATTTTGAGAGATGTGGTTTTGTGTACACACAATGGATGTTGATCAGTGTTAGTACCGCAGGAGAGTGCTGGTGTTTGGCAGCGTGTCAGGACGGTAATGTGTTGCGATTTAAGGTGTTAAAATGACACCGGGCTGATGTCAAACACAGACTGAAACCTGTGCTAATGCACTGAAGCGTGTTTGCTCAGTTATCCAGAGAGAGAGCGAGAGAGTGAGCGTACAGAGCTGCTTCACTATGTCAGGTGTCGAATATTACACGTATCAGAAAGTTTGTGTTGGGTTCCTTCAGGTGGAAAGATCTCATCCGCTTGACCTGAGCCGTTTCTAGACAGCTCCCTATTAAAACCACTGCAACACCTTAACAACCTGTGGTGAGCATCCGTGTGTTTTTGTCTCCTGCAGATGAGACGTCGTTCGAGGCCGGGATTAAAGTGCAGATTCACACGCAGGATGAGCCGCCGTTCATCGATCAGCTAGGATTCGGTGTGGCACCGGGATTCCAGACATTTGTATCCTGCCAGGAACAAAGGGTACATACAGATCTCGGATTAAAAATAATTTCACAATCTAATTCATTTTTTGTTTAAATATTGGAAGATGTTTTTTTGTGATTTGTCAACATGAGCATTTTAAACTTATCATTTTCTTGAGATGTTTTTCTCTGGGACATAATGTTGAACACCGTATATTTCAAGATATCATGACACAGTCATTCATTTTCTTAGCTGAAGCAGCTGTATTTCTTGAAAGGTTATTCACATATATCAAGATATCTCCCGTGTCTCATGCATTTGATCCTGATAGTGACCTTTCTTTGGGTCAAGATGAGAAATTTTTTCACAAAATGTATCCACAGACTATGTGTAGATTCAGAAATTCTGTCTTTTGACATATAAAAACAATTGTTTAATGTTCTTTTAGACATCTAGGCAGTGTAGTCTGAAGCTAAGACACACACATTGATGAATTAATGCATAAGAAAGTGTGAAATACATCAGATATGTTGTTGCTTTTATATGTTATAGTTGACGTTTCTTCCTCGGCCGTGGGGTGACTGTAAATCATCAGCTATGGATTCAGATTTCTTCAGCTCGTACAGCCTGACGGCCTGTCGCATCGAATGCGAGACACGTTATCTGGTGGAGAACTGCAACTGTCGCATGGTGCACATGCCCGGTAAACACATCACACACACATCAGCATCATAAAACACAAAAGAAGATATTTTGAAGAACGTTAATAACAAAACAGCAATGGCACCCAATCACTTCTGTTGTATGGAGGCAAGATTAATGCGTATGAAGGCAATGCAAGTGAATGGGTGCCTGATACCTCATTCTTTAAAATACACTGAAAAAATATAAAGAAAAAGCAATATTGAAATGTGTACAAAATGTGAATTGTGTTTCTAATATGTAAAGTTAACCTATGAAGTCTCCCTCTCTCTTCAGTGCTATACAATTTAATTTAATGATGTGGTCAGTTTTTACAAGGATGTGGAGAGTAGACTACGGCCATTCTCTCTAACCTACATATAGAACATTCTCTCTCTCTCTCTGGTCTCTCTCTGGTCTCTCTCTCTTTCTCTCTGGTCTCTCTCTGGTCTCTCTCTCTTTCTCTCTGGTCTCTCTCTGGTCTCTCTCTCTCTGGTCTCTCTCTCTGGTCTCTCTCTCTCTGGTCTCTCTCTCTCTGGTCTCTCTCTGGTCTCTCTCTGGTCTCTCTCTCTCTGGTCTCTCTCTGGTCTCTCTCTCTGGTCTCTCTCTCTGGTCTCTCTCTGGTCTCTCTCTCTCTCTCTCTCTCTCTCTCTCTCTCTCTCTCTGGTCTCTCTGTCTCTCACTGTCTGTCTCTCTGTCTCTCTCTCTCTCTCTCTCTCTCTGGTCTCTCTGTCTCTCACTGTCTGTCTCTCTGTCTCTCTCTCTCTCTTTTTCCTCGCTCACACTTTCTGTTTTCCATACTAGATCTTTATTTCTTGAGTGACTCTAACAAAAATCTGCCAAATCTGAATTAAAAACCGTGTCCTCGTGGCATTATTCTCATTATAATGAAGCTGATTTCTCATTACTGTAATGAGTTTAAACCCTTTTACATCTGACTTTCTTTCATACACTTTATTCTCAACCATGAGGTCTCATTAGATTGGCATTAGTGTAATGTAATAGAAATCCTCTTGTCCAGACACAATGTCCTATTAAATCAATGCATTTAATCCAAATCATAAATGCGTAGAGGTATTAGAATGCATTACAGTAATGAGAGGAATATGTTGTTTGGTTGCATTACGCTTAATGGAAATCAACATAACCATAATTGAAGTTCAAGGTGAACAGCTTGAACTGTCTGTTCCGGCTTTATGTTTTTCGTTCAAAAGCATTATAGGCTGTGAAAATGTCAATCTTACAATAAAAAAGCAAGTTTTCCCCAGAGGTTTTTCCTATAGAAATAGAAATCACAGATATCAACATTGGGTGGATCAGATCCCATGTGTGATCTCTCATTAAGTTGATTTTTAAAGTCAAGTAAATGAAAAACATAAATATTCAAAAAAATGTTTAAAATGTATAAAGCTCTATCCCTTGTTCATTTGTTGGGTATTATTTTATCTTCTGTTTGTTGGTCAAGTCTATAACACATGTTGAGGTCACATTCATAACGCTGGAATTACTACTATCTAGTGTACTAAAATCTGTTTATCTTATCTTCAGGAGACGCTGCGTACTGCTCACCGGAGCAGTATAAAGAGTGTGCCGATCCAGCTCTAGGTGAGAGAAAACTCGGATCATTCCTCTCTATCTGAAGCGCTCTGATCTCATCCTCTCCTCATTACACATGGCTGAACCTCTGGTCATGATGGGACCGCTCGATTTATGACCCCTATGAACATTTCATCATCATCCGTCTCACCTCTCTGTTTATATCATTTCCTCACACAACCCTCAGACGGTTTTTCAGTCTTTATAACCAGCATGATATTTAGTTTTTAAATGATGGTAATGTCTGCTAGAAACAACCCTCTTTCTCTTGGTGTCTGTAGATTTTCTGGTGGAGAAAGACAACACATATTGCGTGTGCGAAACGCCCTGTAACACAACACGTTACAGTAAAGAACTATCTTTCGTCAAGATCCCCAGCAAAGCCTCTGCCAAATATCTGGCCAAGAAGTACAACAAAACGGAGCAGTACATCTCGTAAGTAGTACACCGGATGTCTTTTGTAAGATTGTAAATGTGTTATACGGTGATGGGCGACAGGACGGCTCATTGTTCACTTGGTATTGGTGTCTCCTCCCACTTTAATTTCTCATTGGGATCTATAGAGCTCCATAATGTTTTTGTCCTGATGTCACAACTTGTTTTGCTAAAGTATTGCTTAACCCTTAAAGACGAATGAGATATTTAATGAGAAACATCCAATCTGTTGGGAATCTTCTGCCTTGTGGAAACTGCGTTGGAGATTGGGACAGTCTCAAATGTTGGGATTTCTGAAGAAATCTATGTTTAAACTTTAAATATATGAATTGCCAGTTAAAAAACATCATTGTGTGATTGCAATGGAAATTAACCTAATCCGTTGTTTGCATTACTTAGCAATAAAGACAATGACTATATTATTTTTGGTATATTTGGAAGAGACACTTATGATGAAATTGGACGACTTGAAACTTTCCGTTTTAAATCGTACTAGTAACACGACCCCAAATCTTGGCCATCGGTTGTGGTGTCTTAAATCCAGAAAGTGAATCTCAAACAACCAGTGTTTCTAAAACAGATGTTTCACAGGAGATAAGAAATGCTGTTTTCTCATTCTCATTCAGTTGACATGAGTCATTCATCACCCGTCATTTAGAGAATCAGTATTCCTCCAGGTAAAACTAGTGAAAGAACCACAGATGTCCTAGCGTCATATATTCATCTAGAACAAAAACATGCCTTTCACACTCCATCTGAATTTAATAGAGAGATACAACAACTTAAATCACACCTGTATGAACATCTTAATAAAACACTTCCTCAAGCAGAACGTGAGATCGATCGAGCTGAAACTGAATCATCCCCAGGCTTCGTTCACTCATGTCTCTCTCTTCTGTCCTGCAGAGATAACATCTTGGTTCTGGACATCTTCTTCGAGGCTTTGAACTATGAGACCATCGAGCAGAAGAAAGCGTATGAGTTGGCTGGACTTCTCGGTGAGTCAGACAGTTCAAATCCAGACCGGTTCACTGCTGAGTCATTGTGTAATGCTTCATATGGTTTGTTTCAGGTGACATCGGCGGACAGATGGGTTTGTTTATTGGAGCGAGTATCCTCACGATACTGGAGATATTTGACTATCTGTATGAGGTGAGATCTCAGATCAGAATTCTGTTCTTTTCCTTGTGTAAATGTTTGCTCATGGGTTTGATATTTGATGGTATATGAATACCCTGAAGAAACAGATGTAAGAAAATGTAGAAAAGAAAATTGTGTTTGTGAGATAACAGCAGGTGTGTGTGACAGACTCGAATGGGTTTTCAAATGAGATGCTTTAGGCGTTAGAAAGTTATGATTCGCATGATCGGCCATCAGTCTTTGACGTCTTTATTTCTTATCCATACACCTAATTCCTTACAAAAAGTTTCAGTAACTTTCAGCTTTTGACAATATTTAATATATCTCAACATTAACAAAATAAATAAAGGCATCTCTCTTTAAAAGTACACAAAAATTAAGGATTTTGGAACAAATAGAAAATTTGTGGTTTTTTATGGGTTTTTTTGTGATATGTATATACGGACTCTGTGAAATAAACAAAGTGTGCAGAAGAATCTCTCACCGTGTTTTATGAATGTGTGATGTATAACCAGAGCAGAGCGCTGAGACAGCGAGAAGTGTTTGTCTTATTATCTGTTTTCTTCAGCCGCTCGTAGACTATCTCTGTTATTCATAAGCGCTTGTGTGATGCTCTGTGTGCTGGTTAAAAGAAGTGCTGAGTCCACACAAACACATCTATCCTGTACACACACACACACGCACACACACACACACACACATACACACACACACACACACACACACACAGACAACCTTCCGAAAAATGAAAATCAGGGGTTTGGATCCCTCTCACTCTGAATGCTTTAGCATACCAAGACTTGTTGGACAATTCCATATTCCCAGCTTTGAGGGAACAGTTTGGATCTGATCCTCTTCCAACATGACATCAGTACACAAAGTAAGATCCATAAAGACATGGATGACAAGAGTCTGGTGGGAATGAACTTCCCATGAACACACTCCTTAATTTTGTGGATAGCTTTATCAGAAGAGTTGAAGCTGTTCTAAAGGATGGACGGACATCATGTTGAACCCTATGGATTAGGAATAGGATGTCACTTAAGTTCATATGCGAGTCAATGCCGGTGAGCGAACACTTTTGGCGATATAGTGTATATACATGTAGCAGTTTGTTTCATAGGTCCATCTAAACGGGTAGGTAAGAGTAGAGTAGAGTAGAGTTCAATAGAATATTAGAAAGGTATATTGAAACAGAATACAGTATAGAACAGTACAGTGAAGTAGAAGACAAAACTATAGAATGTGTGTTGTTTGGTTCTGTAACTACATCAAATATATAATCGATGTCTTATGATAAAGTTTCTGTGTGTTAAACAGGATAGCATCATTAGAAGTGAAGTGATTTCTGTTTTTCTTCAGTGCAGTGTGAACATGCTCTTATATTGACTTAGACTTACAGTAAAACATGGTTTTCAAGTCAAAATATCTTTTCCCAGAAATCATATTTATGGAAGATATAACAAACTGCATTGATTTAGTGTAATGTTGATAAATGGAAGGTTTTTGTTGGTTTAGATGAGGACACACATGGATCAGACTGTCAGACTCAACCGCAGAAATGAAGCAGAAATGGTGTCAGTTTGAGGTCTTGTGTTTGTTAAGCGTTAAGAGTTAAACATGACAGCTGTAAGAATATAACAAGCCATATATCATCCCTTTGTGCTGAAGAGCGAGTCGAGCGCCTCTCGTGGGAGGGATCGGAGAAAACACCCTACTCTGTTCTAATGTATTGTTTCTGTCTGCTTGTGTTTGTTTCACACCATCAAACTGAAAAATGTTCAATCAGAATGTGTGCTTTAACTTGAGTTAGTTTGGAGGATATTTTGCTATCAGATGCATAACTCCGGTTTTTATGTGCTTACTTCAGTAAATATAACACTATATCTATCTGATTTGAGATTTGGGTTTGCTTTGTGTCTTCACAGGTGATCAAGTTTAAATTCTGTAGCTGCGGGAACAAAAAGCAGCGGGCCAATAACAATGAGAGAGGAGCAGTTCTCAGCCTGGATGATGTAAAGCATCACGTTAGTAACTATCACCAATGTGTCCACAAAGAATAAATATTATTATTACCATTTGTATGTTCATTTCCTCTTATCTATACAGAAATATCTGGACATCCTTTACTCACATCCTAATATATATACACATCAATATCTTAATGCTCATATTTTCATATCTTAACATCAATATCTGCACATAAATATTCTCATATCTGTACGTCGATTGTCTTGGTGTCCATACACTCATATCTGTACATATCCAAATGTCAATATCTATCATTTGGATTACCGTATCTATATGTCTATTGATTCAGCTATACCTACGTATATTAAAATCTTGAATCAATCTATTCATTTATATTTATCTATTAAGCTTTACATCTATACATTTAAACATCTAGATCTATCTAAATCTATCAATCTTTTTAGGCACCCTGTGATAACCTTCATACCCCATCGACGTATCCGGGCAACATGCTACCTCATCATCCCGGTCAAGGTAACTTTGAAGACTTCACCTGTTGAGGAACGCAAGAGCATCCGTGTGATGGAGAACAACCAAAGCCGCCCACATCAGTGCATCACAACCATTACAAAACATGTGGAACCAAACATAAAGAGAAGAGGAATATCGAACAAAGTCTGCGTATGTTTTCATGGAAAATGGAAATTTTATAGCTGAATGCGCAAAGGAAATACTGCCTCAAACATAAAACTCTCAGAAGCCTTGTGAGCACGGATCTCCTCACGATGGCTTTCTCGTATCCTGACTTGGACATCTACAGTGTCCAGCTGCTGGACCCTGATGCCTTTGTGTACATAGCGACTTCTAAACTGTTCTCAGATCAGTGGCTTAAGTAGATCAGTAGATGAATATAGTGCTTTACTCATTGTATGTAGCCTCATGATAGTCTCGCAGCTGACACATTCAGCATCTCATGAGAATGTTATCTTCAGATTTGGTCATGTTCAGCCATGTGTTGAGCTGTCTGACTTCATCTTGTAAATGCATGCCGACCGTCCTGTGCATGGTTTCACTATGATTTACATTTCATTATTATTATTAATGTCGCCAGTTTGCAAGGTTTGTGAAGAGGATCTAATCGAGTTTGTGTGTGTGCGTGCGTGCGTGCGTGTGTGTGTGTGTGTGCAGGTTTTAATGTGGAGAGAATTTCTCTAAATGACATTACAACAGCAAAAACTGTTGTCAACCAATCAGTGGGTCTGTCACGATATCAGAATCATTTCACGATTATTGTATTGTACCGATATTATCACAATTTCCTTTTGATATTATCTCTAAATTCTAAAAAAATTACCTATAAATTGATTATTTAAGATCAAATAAATGAGAAGCGAGGATTAAAGGGAATATTTTTAACCATTTTGGCATTTTTTTACAATATTGTCTAATGTATAGTATTAACACGATATTGATTATTACTTTTGCCAGTGCCCTGTTGTATTGTTACACTTCTACTGTGATGCCTTTAAAGGAAATACGATTCGTTTGGGAAAAGTATCTCGTGTTACTTCCTTTAAATCTGTCTTTGTGTTTTCACTTGTACATCTCAATATAGAAACAGCATAAAAATTGTAACGATAAATATGTGGACGGGTGCACGAATGTTTACAAATCTCATCTATGTTTAAAGAATGTTAGATTGAAAAAACAGATTTTATTGACATCGAATGACACATTTGGTGATGTGTTTGTTGAGTGTGTATCCAAACAAAGAGAAAAGTGTGTGTTTATCTGTAAACAGATTTGGCACAAAAGTATTGGGGGTCTCTAAGTCCGTAAACAGTTACTCGCTTATTGTTTATTCTATGTTTGTTGACCTCATATCAAAGCACAAAGACCACTGACATGTAAAGATGTTAAAGAACGATCAAATATTATTATCAGTGTTATTCTCATTATATTCAGCTGATTCATATTAGTATGTTAAACTTTTTTTTGTTGTTTTTATGACCAACATCCATATTGCCCGATCGTACGTCAGCATCTGCAGATAATAGGCTGTTCTATTTATCTATGAAGATATAATAAATATCATTCAGAATTTTACAAAAGTCTCACTCGCATTCATTCAACATTGTGTTTGTTTGTCACGCTCATCAGACAGTTTGAAGATTTCATGTCGATTTAAAGCGGTGAGAGTGATTCATTTTAAAGCAAAGCTGATATAAATACACATTTAAAATGGGAACACACACGAGTAACCCTGACATGTTCTTCTTAACCTTGATGAAGTACATACTTGTAGTGTGTCAGCATTAGTATGCTGAGTGGCACACAATATAAACCGAAATGTGAGCCTGTAATAACTACATGGAGAACCTTTAACACTCATGACCTTCTGATGCATAAAAGCTTTTAGCAGTGGAGAACGATTCTTTAAACTTTATAAAAGTTTGAGATCTGTTCACTGTGGAGAATGTTATTGCTCAAATGGTTCTCCGTTAACCGCTTTAAGAGAAATTAAAGAGAAAGAAATGAAAGTGGAGGTGCTGAAACACAAACAGACGTGTTAATAAAATAATATTGTAGATGTCAAGTTTAAAAAGAAATTGTATATTTTATATTGAGATCAGATTGATGACATCTTGACTCTTTCTCAAAGGAAATATGTGAGACACAAGTGAGACTAAAGCCGTTTCTGTTTTCTTATTCATTTATATAACAGACATCTCATCTGTGATTGCGATTGTTGATCTAGTTCTGCTCAGCATGACATAAATATCTCATATATTAATTTATCATTATTATGTATGTATGCGTTATGAGTATCAGAGGTCATGTAAATGTGATCTCTCGGCCCTGTCAGACGCTTCATTATTACAATATTATTATGTTAACAGGATTAATAAGAACTCTAGAATTAAATGTGTTTGTGTTTAATATGTCACGTGTATCACAATAATCACCGGATATAAGATGATGATGTCATTCTAAAGAAATACTTTCCATAAAAATGAGTCATGGCTGTGTTTGGACATATTTATGAACTTCTTAACAAAATGTGTTTTTTCCAAATATATTTTAATAACTTCACACATTATATAAGAATAAATAAACTGTCAATCTGACATAAATTTATTCTATGTTGTGAATAGTTAAGAAAATTACTCAAAGTGAAACACTTGTATTCATTTATTCGGCTTTTTGTGTTTAAGTAAGTTTTTAATTAAAGTTTGACCATGTTTAATAATTTATTTATCTGTTTTCTTGCGTAAAGAACATATTTTTACTTCATAACATTTATATTTTATAAGTTAATGTTATGTTTGGTGTTTGTCTCCCTCATGTGGGCTCAATTCACAGTTAAATAAAGTTTAACTTTTAAGTTTAATAAAAATAAAATCTAAAACAAACTCTTATTTTCTTTTAACTTGTTTATTAGAAAGGCAGAAAATTACAGAACTTCATAATATTCATACATAAATACAAAAAGCAAAAACAGAAAACTAGTAACATAAGGAAACGTATTTAAAGTTTTGTGAATTAAATAGTTTACTAAAATAGTGTGATTATTATTTAATTTGTTTTGTGTATTATTAATGCACGATAAAGAGTTAATATATTGTTTTCACATAATATATACAGGAACAAATATTAAACTTAATTGTTGAAAATAAAAATACAAAATAAAGGCCAAAAGCATAAAACACTAAACATTTAGTACATTATACAAATCAAATTTATTACAAAAATAAAGTCCTTCAAACTTTCTTATTCCAAATAAATTCTTTAAATAAAAATAAAATAAAAATAAAAAATAAAGGCCAAAAGCATAAAACATCAAATTTATTACAAAAAATAAAGTCCTTCAAACTATTTCATTCCATGACAACGAAATAACCTTCAAATAAATTATTTCAAAATAAAAATAAAAATAAAATAAAAATAAAAATAAAGGCCAAAAGCATAAAACACCTAAACATTTAGAACATTATACAAATCAAATTTATTTCAAAAATAAAGTTCTTTAAAGTTTCTAATTCCAAATAAATTCTTTAAATAAAAATAAAATAAAGGCCAAAAGCATAAAACACCTAAACATTTAGTACATTATACAAATCAAATTTATTTCAAAAATAAAGTTCTTTAAAGTTTCTCATTCCAAATAAATTATTTAAAATAAAAATAAAAATAAAGGCCAAAAGCATAAAACACCTAAACATTCAGTACATTATACAAATCAAATTTATTACAAAAATAAAGTTCTTTAAAGTTTCTCATTCCAAATAAATTATTTAAAATAAAAATAAAAATAAAGGCCAAAAGCATAAAACACCTAAACATTTAGTACATTATACAAATCAAATTTATTTCAAAAATAAAGTTCTTTAAAGTTTCTAATTCCAAATAAATTCTTTAAATAAAAATAAAATAAAAATAAAATAAAGGCCAAAAGCATAAAACACCTAAACATTTAGTACATTATACAAATCAAATTTATTTCAAAAATAAAGTTCTTTAAAGTTTCTCATTCCAAATAAATTCTTTAAATAAAAATAAAATAAAAATAAAATAAAGGCCAAAAGCATAAAACACCTAAACATTTAGTACATTATACAAATCAAATTTATTTCAAAAATAAAGTTCTTTAAAGTTTCTAATTCCAAATAAATTCTTTAAATAAAAATAAAAATAAAATAAAAATAAAGGCCAAAAGTATAAAACACCTAAACATTCAGTACATTATACAAATCAAATTTATTACAAAAAATAAAGTCCTTCAAACTTTTTCATTCCATGACAACGAAATAACATTCAAATAAATTATTTCAAAATAAAATAAAATAAAATGTGTTGTGTTGTTTTGAAACTCAATTTAGCGTCATGCTGTGACGTCAGCGGCCTCTCACGAGTAAGTATCGCGAGAGTGTGCAGTGTCTCGGGCAGCGCTGTGACGTCACGGCTGTGTGTTCGGCTCGTGCAGAAGATGGCGGCGCGCGGAGGATTTCAGTCTGCGGCTCCCGGAGGCGGCGGAGCACCGATGGGACCCGGGCCGCCCGTCACCGGATCCGGGCCCGCGATGGGTCCCGGTACTCCCACAGCACGGATGGGTCCCGGCGGGCCTCAGAATCACATGTACCGGTCACCGATGCCCGGATACCCGGTGAGACACCAGAACAAAGAAACACCCGAACCCCCACCCGACATTACATTATATTATATTATATATTTATTATTGTTTATAATGTAACTAAAGTGTGCTGTGATGCTTTCACACATATAAATAATTATTATTAATAATTAAATATTTATACATTAAATAAGATCATTTAGTCACGTGATGTTCAGATGAAACATTAAATGTTAAATTAAATCTTTATATTTAGTTTACATTTATTATATTTGTGTATGTTTTTATTTATTTGGACATTAAGTTACATAGCACATTTATTTAATTATATCATATAGTTTAAGGGTATAGATGATGGAATATATAGAGGAAAATCTAAAAACAAGTTTCAATAGATCTTATAGATATTATAGATCATATAGATATTATAGATCATATAGATCATATAGATATTATATATCATATACATCATATAGATATTATAGATATTAGATATTATAGATCATATAGATATTATAGATCATATAGATATTATAGATCATATAGATATTATAGATCATATACATCATATAGATCATATAGATATTATAGATCATATAGATATTATAGATCATAAAGATATTATAGATCATATACATCATATAGATATTATAGATCATATAGATATTATAGATCATATAGATATTATAGATCATATACATCATATAGATATTATAGATCATATAGATATTATAGATCATATAGATATTATAGATCATATAGATATTATAGATCATATACATCATATAGATATTATAGATCATATAGATATTATAGATCATATACATATTATAGATCATATACATCATATAGATATTATAGATCATATACATCATATAGATCATATAGATATTATAGATCATATAGATATCACAGATATTATAAATCATATACATCATATAGATATTATAGATCATATAGATATTATAGATCATAAAGATATTATAGATCATAAAGATATTATAGATCATATAGATATTATAGAACATATAGATATTATAGAACATATAGATATTATAGTTCATATAGATCATAAAGATATTATAGATCATAAAGATCTTATAGATCATATAAATCATATAGATATTATAAATCATATAGATATTATAGATCATAAAGATATTATAGATCATATAGATATTATAGATATAGATCATATAGATCTTATAGATGTATGTTTTCTATAGGGTCTGTCATATTCTATATGTGCTGTAGTAATAGATAGTTTTATATATTATAAACAGTTCTGGTTAATCTAAAGATAAACATATAAATATTCCCTTAAAAGATGTCATTGCTGTATGTTATAGTGTCAATATTAAAGTAAGTTGTGATGTTCCTTTAGATAATGAAACTATATGACAATATATAGTGTTACTCTAACATGTGCTAATGCATAATAATAATCTAATGCATTGCATTCTGAGGTGTGATGTCATGTACATGCGTGCTACCGTATGTTAAAGCGGGCCAACTTTACATCCGCTCGTGCGTTGTTTGGAGTCTTCAGCAGTTTTGGGTACTCGTGAGTTCAGAAACCGCTGGTCTTTAAACTCTTATCTTCATCCACCAGAGACCTGGAATGCCTCCATCCAGTCGCATGACTCCTCAGGGACCGGCCATGGGACCTCCTGGGTATGGGGCCAGTCCGGTGTCCCGCCCCGGCATGCCCGTCATGGACCCGTCCCGCAAGAGACCGCCGCCGACTCAGATCCAGCAGGTCCAGCAACAGAATCGCAACCAACAGTAAGAAATCTTAAACCACCGTTTAACCAATCCATCTTTTCTGAGTTGGATTATTGATGTGTTTGTTCTGTCGTTTAGTGCCAAGAAGAAGAAAATGGCGGATAAAATTCTACCTCAGCGAGTAAGTGTCTAATAATCCTTGTTTTAAATCCCAAAAATGTTTGTTTTGAACCAAGTTTCGTTTTGAGTAACGATTTAAGACGTAAGTTAATACTGTCATTGGTTTAGATTCGAGAGCTCGTCCCAGAGTCTCAGGCGTACATGGATCTCCTGGCGTTTGAGAGGAAACTGGATCAGACCATCATGCGCAAGAGACTCGACATCCAGGAAGCTCTAAAGAGACCTATCAAGGTACATTGTGGAGTGAAGCTGGACTTCCATTTATTTGATGACATTTGTGTTCACGTGATGTAACTTTTCCCTACAGCAAAAACGAAAGTTGCGCATCTTCATCTCCAACACCTTCAACCCCGCCAAAGCAGATGCAGAGGATGGCGAGGGAACCGTTGCATCATGGGAGCTCCGCGTGGAGGGTCGACTTCTTGAAGATGTAAGCGCGAATGTCTCGTCTCGCTTAAGCTTGTTTTGGATCCGTACCTTGCTCATCATTTGTTTGTCTCTTTCAGACCGCTGTCTCAAAATACGAAGCCACCAAACAGAAAAGGAAGTTTTCATCTTTCTTCAAGTCTTTAGTTATCGAGTTGGATAAAGATTTATATGGACCAGACAATCATCTGGTGGAGGTGAGATGGAGCCATGGGTTTGTCTGAACGGACAGATCTGCTGTTCGCGGTGAACATTTATTGGGCTTAACAATCGGTTCGTCTGTTGTGTTTTCAGTGGCACAGAACAGCCACCACTCAGGAGACCGATGGATTTCAGGTGAAGCGACCTGGAGATGTTGGGGTTCGCTGTACTGTACTACTTATGCTTGACTACCAGGTTAGCAAACATTTCAGAAAGAAGTTTCACTATTATCACCACCAGAGGGAAGTGCTCCATTGTGACAGCATGCTGCCATATAGATTCAGGATTTTAAAAAATGGATTTGGATTTAATTTCAACCCAAAAGAATACATTTAAAAATGATTTCATCAATCTTTCTGTAGCCTCCTCAGTTTAAGTTGGACCCCAGACTGGCTCGACTGCTGGGCATTCACACTCAGACCCGACCCGTCATCATCCAGGCTCTGTGGCAGTACGTGAAGACCCACAAACTGCAGGATCCTCATGAGAGAGAGTTCATCAACTGTGATAAATACCTCCAGCAGGTTCAGCACCTTCTGATGCTTTAAGTGTTAATGTTTCATTGCGTTGTCTGTTAAATGTCTGTTTCCGTTGATCTAGATCTTTGAAACCCAGAGGATGAAGTTCTCCGAGATTCCTCAGCGTCTGCATGCCCTGCTGATGCCGCCTGAACCCATCATCATCAACCATGTCATAAGGTAACCTCCAGCGACGTGATGCCACTCCGAATCGTTTCTTGTGTATGAATTTGCGCCTGAACCTTAACCTCTGTTTCAGCGTGGACCCCAACGATCAGAAGAAGACGGCATGTTACGATATTGATGTGGAAGTGGACGATACTCTTAAGACACAGATGAACTCTTTCCTTCTGTCCACCGCCAGTCAGCAGGAGATCGCAGGGCTCGACAACAAGGTATGAAGGGCAAAACCTCATGAAATTATCCTGAACGACAATGTTCTGTTTGATCCGTCGTTCATATTGTGAGCTGATGTTAGTCATGGTTTTTTTGGAGATCAGAAAAGGTCAGATAGTAGATTGACTTATCAATTTATTTAATTCATTTCTATGTTTTGTTAATCTCAAAGTGGGATAGCTATTAAGATGGATTAAGCACAAATCAAGTTATCATGTACCTGCCTTTGTGCACCGGTTTATTAATTGATGTTTCATTTTAATTGGTTAAAATCGGATCAGTTAAACAGGTTGTATTGCGTATATTCAAGATCAGTTGATAACACAAAGTGTCACGTTCTTGATATGTGTTCCATTGTAATGTTGTCATTCTTGGGTTTGCTAGTCAAACATTAACCTGTAGGGCTTTGTTAGGATGGTTGTGTGTGTTTGTTAAGCACGTTCATGGCTTTCTTCTGCATAAATACACAGAAGAAATGCTCGGTGTTTTACCCCAGGACGCCGGCTTTTGTTTAAGATACTGTGATGTTGTGTTCCTCCCTGTTCCTGTCTGCTAAATATCACAGTGACTTGTTGTTTTTTAGGGTGTTTCGTGTATAAATACACCACGGAAGAACGTGAACTGAAATCCAGGGTCTGTAGTCGCTGTGTTAGTCCGCTGAAGAGTGTGCGACCTAAACACTTAGTGCTAGTAATGGAACTAAGTCTTGATGCTGTTACTATGGCAACTCCATGCTTTTATTGCCAAATGATGTTCAGTGTTTGTGTTGATCAAACGAACGTGATCACATGATTAGCGCGTTTCTAATAACGAGAGTTAACCATTCTGTTGTTTATGTACAAAGAAGAGCCAGTGAGGATATTGATCTTTTGATAACCAATGGCTTTATTGGTTTTGTGATTAATTGACTCTTGTGTCATTTCAAAATTGTTTAAGGACGATACCCGCTGAGGTCTAAATGTTGTAATCAATGTTCAAGAACGCTATCGGTCAATGCTGTTTTCATCAAAGGTGGAGAAACTTTGTATGAGCTCCTTAGCACATTTATTTCTTATGTTCCACTTTGACCCAGTTACATCACCAGTCGGCTTGCAACAGTTTGTGGTTTGAACTTTGTGTTTCGTGGCACGGTTTGTGTTGATAAGATTAGCACATTAAAAGCATTGTCAACTCATCAAATGTTTTAGATCACACTACCAAGTTATCTCAGTCGTGATGATATTCAGTAGTACAATAGTCCAATTGAGGGCGTGAAATCAGATAAATTCTACGTAGTAAAAACAAAACACCAAATACTTACCAATAAGATTTGCTTACCAGTTTAATTCTGCAATATTTGGCTGTATGTGAACTTTGTTCATGTCTGCAGATCCATGAGACCATTGAGACCATTAACCAACTGAAGACTCAGAGGGAGTTCATGTTGAGCTTCGCACGAGACCCACAGGGATTCATCAATGATTGGCTGCAGTCGCAGTGCAGAGACCTGAAGGTAAGACCAAACACACCTATCAGCTTTCTGCACAACTGCTTTGAGATCAGTTTGGCATATTAGTGCATAATGTGAAAGTTAAGACTGTGTAAAAGCCATATTGCTGTCAACTTTTTTTTGGAAACCACAATGTTAATGTTGTTGAATATATTTAACACACTGTGTAACTTTTGTGTGAGTGTTACGTAACACCTGGGCTCGTGTTTGAGATGTTTGTGTTGGTTAGTGGAGTGACTAGACTGATAATAATGCTTGGGATTCAGTGTGGGGTGGTTGGCTTTAAAGCTAGTGAAAACTTAGTCGACTCAAAGACGAAATCTTGAGAAATGTGTGCTTGTGTATTGCAGACGATGACCGATGTGGTCGGGAACCCAGAGGAGGAGAGACGTGCCGAGTTTTACTTCCAGCCTTGGGCTCAAGAGGCCGTCTGCCGTTATTTCTATTCAAAGGTGACAATCTTTCTGTAGAGAACTTGCGCAGTATTTGGAAATCTCAGTTCTTTGATAATTCTGATGATGCCTGTCTCACCAACGACAATGTGTTTCTCTCAGGTTCAGCAGAGGAGACAGGAGCTGGAACAGGCTCTTGGCATTCGAAACACATAAAGCTTGGTTGTGTTTGACAGAGGACCACGCAGGTTTCTGCTCGAGACTGTTGTCGTCGGATCTGATCACTACAGTTATATTACATTTATATGGTATTGTCCTGCTGTAGCCGCCCAGGAGAATCTTTAACTGAAATGACGAATCCCGTTATATAACGCCATGATCATTTTTGGCTTCGTCGGAAAATCAGTGAAGGTTTTCTGAAGCTGTCATTCTAGAAAATGATGTTTTCTGACCAAACTGACAGACTTTGTTCAATGTTTTCTTTTATTAAACTACTACTTACTAAATCTTGAACAGAAGTCCCACACGACTCTATACGCTGATTACCATATTACCAAATCAGCCAGAAATATTTTTCTTATGGGCCGTTGTTTATTTTTGAAGTATCGATATTGTCTTTGATATTTTAATGTTCTCATAATATAAACTTTATGAAGAATAGTCTAGCTAAGCATAAATGATGATTATTAACTTAGTTTAGTACCTTAGCTCCACGAGGATGAAATATTTAGATAGTCGAGTCAGAAGTTCTTGTCGTAACGCTTGGTAAGTAAATGACCTTCAGAACTTTGTAGTGGTTTTAGTCTGGACCGTTAGCGAACAAATCTTCGCAAGATTAGATGTGCTACTGATCGACGTGTTGGAGTATTGATCTTCTGGTCACAGTTTAAGCCTCGTCCTAGACTGTAAAATAGATTCACGCTAACCTCGCTGTGATGTACTGTTCCTATGTCTGCAGAAATGGCTCTACGGTTAAATGGTTTATTAAAATCTTTAATGTTGAATTGACGTTACTAAACGACAGTATAGAAAGTCTGCTACTGCAAATATTAATGAGTCCTCGTCTGCCCACCAATCTGGCCTATTTACATTTATGGATCTGCACATCCTCCCTTACCCAAGTCATTTGAACATTTGGAAGTGCTTTGCTTTAACATTCGGGGTAGTTTCAAATCTAAGTAGTTAAAGTCATGCATTTTATATTGTTTTTTTTTAATGGACCAAATGTTGTAGTTCTCTGTTAGCTTTTGTGTTATAATAAAGATTATCTTGCATTATAGCTCACTTGTGTTCATTTCAATTCTTTTTTCTCTCACTCGACTTCATAAGCAAAGTTTTTCCTTAAGTTATTGAGTGTAAACTTCACATGTTTTCTTGATACAAAGTGATGATATGGGTAATTTTTATGGTCAAGCTTTTACTGTGGATATTGATAAATATATCACATAACTCTTTTTTCAGTTGTCATATGGACATATAGATCTCCAGAAGGTATCTGTTGGATATTTTTTAATTTAAATGGATGTAGCTCTTTCTAAGATGTTAAGCAGATTATTTTACACCGTAGATGTTTTAGTACAACTAAAGTTTAAATTACATTTCCACTTAAACATGTGTTTTTGTTTTATTTTATATAGTCGTTTGTTTTCTCAAAGTATATGTCAGATTTCTCTAGATTAAAATTTTTCTTATGTCTCTAAATTTACATTTTTGTCCCTAGATTCAAGTTTTCATGGGTCTCTAGAGTAAACCTGTCTTGTGTCTCTAGAGTAAACATGTCTCGTGTCTCTAGAGTAAATCTGTCTTGTGTCTCTAGAGTAAACCTGTCTCGTGTTTCTAGAGTAAATCTGTCTCGTGTTTCTAGAGTAAATCTGTCTCGTGTCTCTAGAGTAAACCTGTCTCGTGTCTCTAGAGTAAACCTGTCTCGTGTCTCTAGAGTAAACTTGTCTTGTGTCTCTAGAGTAAACTTGTCTTGTGTCTCTAGTATAAACCTGTCTCGTGTCTCTAGAGTAAATCTGTCTCGTGTCTCTAGAGTAAACCTGTCTCGTGTCTCTAGAGTAAACCTGTCTCGTGTCTCTAGAGTAAACTTGTCTTGTGTCTCTAGTGTAAACCTGTCTTGTGTCTCTAGAGTAAACCTGTCTCGTGTCTCTAGAGTAAACCTGTCTCGTGTCTCTAGAGTAAACCTGTCTCTTGATTGGCTTGTGTCTCTAGAGTAAACCTGTCTCGTGTCTCTAGAGTAAACCTGTCTCGTGTCTCTAGAGAAAAACCTGTCTCTTGATTGGCTTGTGTCTCTAGAGTAAACCTGTCTCGTGTCTCTAGAGTAAACCTGTCTGGTGTCTCTAGAGTAAACCTGTCTCGTGTCTCTAGAGTAAACCTGTCTCTTGATTGGCTTGTGTCTCTAGAGTAAATCTGTCTCGTGTCTCTAGAGTAAACCTGTCTCGTGTCTCTAGAGTAAACCTGTCTCGTGTCTCTAGAGTAAATCTGTCTCGTGTCTCTAGAGTAAACCTGTCTCGTGTCTCTAGAGTAAACCTGTCTCGTGTCTCTAGAGTAAACCTGTCTTGTGTCTCTAGAGTAAACCTGTCTCGTGTCTCTAGAGTAAACCTGTCTCGTGTCTCTAGAGTAAACCTGTCTCGTGTCTCTAGAGTAAACCTGTCTCGTGTCTCTAGAGTAAACCTGTCTCGTGTCTCTAGAGTAAACCTGTCTCGTGTCTCTAGAGTAAACCTGTCTCGTGTCTCTAGAGTAAACCTGTCTCGTGTCTCTAGAGTAAACCTGTCTCGCGTCTCTAGAGTAAACCTGTCTCTTGATTGGCTTGTGTCTCTAGAGTAAACCTGTCTTGTGTCTCTAGAGTAAACCTGTCTTGTGTCTCTAGAGTAAACCTGTCTCGCGTCTCTAGAGTAAACCTGTCTCGCGTCTCTAGAGTAAACCTGTCTCGTGTCTCTAGAGTAAACCTGTCTCATGTCTCTAGAGTAAACCTGTCTCGCGTCTCTAGAGTAAACCTGTCTCTTGATTGGCTTGTGTCTCTAGAGTAAACATGTCTTGTGTCTCTAGAGTAAACCTGTCTTGTGTCTCTAGAGTAAACCTGTCTCGCGTCTCTAGAGTAAACCTGTCTCGTGTCTCTAGAGTAAACCTGTCTCGTGTCTCTAGAGTAAACCTGTCTCGTGTCTCTAGAGTAAACCTGTCTCGCGTCTCTAGAGTAAACCTGTCTCTTGATTGGCTTGTGTCTCTAGAGTAAACATGTCTTGTGTCTCTAGAGTAAACCTGTCTCGTGTCTCTAGAGTAAACCTGTCTCGTGTCTCTAGAGTAAACCTGTCTCGTGTCTCTAGAGTAAACCTGTCTCGTGTCTCTAGAGTAAACCTGTCTTGTGTCTCTAGAGTAAACCTGTCTCGTGTCTCTAGAGTAAACCTGTCTCGTGTCTCTAGAGTAAACCTGTCTCGTGTCTCTAGAGTAAACCTGTCTCGTGTCTCTAGAGTAAACCTGTCTCGTGTCTCTAGAGTAAACCTGTCTCGTGTCTCTAGAGTAAACCTGTCTCGTGTCTCTAGAGTAAACCTGTCTCGTGTCTCTAGAGTAAACCTGTCTCGTGTCTCTAGATTAAACCTGTCTCGTGTCTCTAGAGTAAACCTGTCTCGTGTCTCTAGAGTAAACCTGTCTCGCGTCTCTAGAGTAAACCTGTCTCGCGTCTCTAGAGTAAACCTGTCTCTTGATTGGCTTGTGTCTCTAGAGTAAATCTGTCTCGTGTCTCTAGAGTAAACCTGTCTCATGTCTCTAGAGTAAACCTGTCTTGTGTCTCTAGAGTAAACCTGTCTCGTGTCTCTAGACTAAACCTGTCTGGTGTCTCTAGAGTAAACCTGTCTCGTGTCTCTAGACTAAACCTGTCTCGTGTCTCTAGAGTAAACCTGTCTCTTGTCTCTAGAGTAAACCTGTCTCGTGTCTCTAGAGTAAACCTGTCTCGTGTCTCTAGAGTAAACCTGTCTCGTGTCTCTAGAGTAAACCTGTCTTGTGTCTCTAGAGTAAACCTGTCTCGTGTCTCTAGAGTAAACCTGTCTTGTGTCTCTAGAGTAAACCTGTCTCGTGTGTCTAGAGTAAACCTGTCTCGTGTCTCTAGAGTAAACCTGTCTCGTGTCTCTAGAGTAAATCTGTCTCGTGTCTCTAGAGTAAACCTGTCTTGTGTCTCTAGAGTAAACCTGTCTCGTGTCTCTAGAGTAAACCTGTCTCGTGTCTCCAGAGTAAACCTGTCTCGTGTCTCTAGAGTAAACCTGTCTCGTGTCTCTAGAGTAAACCTGTCTGGTGTCTCTAGAGTAAACCTGTCTGGTGTCTCTAGAGTAAACCTGTCTCGTGTCTCTAGAGTAAACCTGTCTCGTGTCTCTAGAGTAAACCTGTCTCGTGTCTCTAGAGTAAACCTGTCTCGTGTCTCTAGAGTAAACCTGTCTCGTGTCTCTGGAGTAAACCTGTCTCGCGTCTCTAGAGTAAACCTGTCTCGTGTCTCTGGAGTAAACCTGTCTTGTGTCTCTAGAGTAAACCTGTCTCGTGTCTCTAGAGTAAACCTGTCTCGTGTCTCTAGAGTAAACCTGTCTTGTGTCTCTAGAGTAAACCTGTCTTGTGTCTCTAGAGTAAACCTGTCTCGTGTCTCTAGAGTAAACCTGTCTTGTGTCTCTAGAGTAAACCTGTCTCGTGTGTCTAGAGTAAACCTGTCTCGTGTCTCTAGAGTAAACCTGTCTCGTGTCTCTAGAGTAAATCTGTCTCGTGTCTCTAGAGTAAACCTGTCTTGTGTCTCTAGAGTAAACCTGTCTCGTGTCTCTAGACTAAACCTGTCTCGCGTCTCTAGAGTAAACCTGTCTCTTGATTGGCTTGTGTCTCTAGAGTAAATCTGTCTCGTGTCTCTAGAGTAAACCTGTCTCATGTCTCTAGAGTAAACCTGTCTCGTGTCTCTAGAGTAAACCTGTCTCGTGTCTCTAGAGTAAATCTGTCTCGTGTCTCTAGAGTAAACCTGTCTTGTGTCTCTAGAGTAAACCTGTCTCGTGTCTCTAGAGTAAACCTGTCTCGTGTCTCCAGAGTAAACCTGTCTCGTGTCTCTAGAGTAAACCTGTCTCGTGTCTCTAGAGTAAACCTGTCTGGTGTCTCTAGAGTAAACCTGTCTGGTGTCTCTAGAGTAAACCTGTCTCGTGTCTCTAGAGTAAACCTGTCTCGTGTCTCTAGAGTAAACCTGTCTCGTGTCTCTAGAGTAAACCTGTCTCGTGTCTCTAGAGTAAACCTGTCTCGTGTCTCTGGAGTAAACCTGTCTCGTGTCTCTGGAGTAAACCTGTCTTGTGTCTCTAGAGTAAACCTGTCTCGTGTCTCTAGAGTAAACCTGTCTCGTGTCTCTAGAGTAAACCTGTCTTGTGTCTCTAGAGTAAACCTGTCTTGTGTCTCTAGAGTAAACCTGTCTCGTGTCTCTAGAGTAAACCTGTCTCGTGTCTCTAGAGTAAATCTGTCTCGTGTGTCTAGAGTAAACCTGTCTCGTGTCTCTAGAGTAAACCTGTCTCGTGTCTCTAGAGTAAATCTGTCTCGTGTCTCTAGAGTAAACCTGTCTTGTGTCTCTAGAGTAAACCTGTCTCGTGTCTCTAGACTAAACCTGTCTTGTGTCTCTAGAGTAAACCTGTCTTGTGTCTCTAGAGTAAACCTGTCTCGTGTCTCTAGAGTAAACCTGTCTTGTGTCTCTAGAGTAAACCTGTCTCGTGTGTCTAGAGTAAACCTGTCTCGTGTCTCTAGAGTAAACCTGTCTCGTGTCTCTAGAGTAAATCTGTCTTGTGTCTCTAGAGTAAACCTGTCTTGTGTCTCTAGAGTAAACCTGTCTCGTGTCTCTAGAGTAAACCTGTCTCGTGTCTCTAGAGTAAACCTGTCTCTTGATTGGCTTGTGTCTCTAGAGTAAACCTGTCTCGTGTCTCTAGAGTAAACCTGTCTCGTGTCTCTAGAGAAAAACCTGTCTCTTGATTGGCTTGTGTCTCTAGAGTAAACCTGTCTCGTGTCTCTAGAGTAAACCTGTCTGGTGTCTCTAGAGTAAACCTGTCTCGTGTCTCTAGAGTAAACCTGTCTCTTGATTGGCTTGTGTCTCTAGAGTAAATCTGTCTCGTGTCTCTAGAGTAAACCTGTCTCGTGTCTCTAGAGTAAACCTGTCTCGTGTCTCTAGAGTAAATCTGTCTCGTGTCTCTAGAGTAAACCTGTCTCGTGTCTCTAGAGTAAACCTGTCTCGTGTCTCTAGAGTAAACCTGTCTTGTGTCTCTAGAGTAAACCTGTCTCGTGTCTCTAGAGTAAACCTGTCTCGTGTCTCTAGAGTAAACCTGTCTCGTGTCTCTAGAGTAAACCTGTCTCGTGTCTCTAGAGTAAACCTGTCTCGTGTCTCTAGAGTAAACCTGTCTCGTGTCTCTAGAGTAAACCTGTCTCGTGTCTCTAGAGTAAACCTGTCTCGTGTCTCTAGAGTAAACCTGTCTCGCGTCTCTAGAGTAAACCTGTCTCTTGATTGGCTTGTGTCTCTAGAGTAAACCTGTCTTGTGTCTCTAGAGTAAACCTGTCTTGTGTCTCTAGAGTAAACCTGTCTCGCGTCTCTAGAGTAAACCTGTCTCGCGTCTCTAGAGTAAACCTGTCTCGTGTCTCTAGAGTAAACCTGTCTCATGTCTCTAGAGTAAACCTGTCTCGCGTCTCTAGAGTAAACCTGTCTCTTGATTGGCTTGTGTCTCTAGAGTAAACATGTCTTGTGTCTCTAGAGTAAACCTGTCTTGTGTCTCTAGAGTAAACCTGTCTCGCGTCTCTAGAGTAAACCTGTCTCGTGTCTCTAGAGTAAACCTGTCTCGTGTCTCTAGAGTAAACCTGTCTCGTGTCTCTAGAGTAAACCTGTCTCGCGTCTCTAGAGTAAACCTGTCTCTTGATTGGCTTGTGTCTCTAGAGTAAACATGTCTTGTGTCTCTAGAGTAAACCTGTCTCGTGTCTCTAGAGTAAACCTGTCTCGTGTCTCTAGAGTAAACCTGTCTCGTGTCTCTAGAGTAAACCTGTCTCGTGTCTCTAGAGTAAACCTGTCTTGTGTCTCTAGAGTAAACCTGTCTCGTGTCTCTAGAGTAAACCTGTCTCGTGTCTCTAGAGTAAACCTGTCTCGTGTCTCTAGAGTAAACCTGTCTCGTGTCTCTAGAGTAAACCTGTCTCGTGTCTCTAGAGTAAACCTGTCTCGTGTCTCTAGAGTAAACCTGTCTCGTGTCTCTAGAGTAAACCTGTCTCGTGTCTCTAGAGTAAACCTGTCTCGTGTCTCTAGATTAAACCTGTCTCGTGTCTCTAGAGTAAACCTGTCTCGTGTCTCTAGAGTAAACCTGTCTCGCGTCTCTAGAGTAAACCTGTCTCGCGTCTCTAGAGTAAACCTGTCTCTTGATTGGCTTGTGTCTCTAGAGTAAATCTGTCTCGTGTCTCTAGAGTAAACCTGTCTCATGTCTCTAGAGTAAACCTGTCTTGTGTCTCTAGAGTAAACCTGTCTCGTGTCTCTAGACTAAACCTGTCTGGTGTCTCTAGAGTAAACCTGTCTCGTGTCTCTAGACTAAACCTGTCTCGTGTCTCTAGAGTAAACCTGTCTCTTGTCTCTAGAGTAAACCTGTCTCGTGTCTCTAGAGTAAACCTGTCTCGTGTCTCTAGAGTAAACCTGTCTCGTGTCTCTAGAGTAAACCTGTCTTGTGTCTCTAGAGTAAACCTGTCTCGTGTCTCTAGAGTAAACCTGTCTTGTGTCTCTAGAGTAAACCTGTCTCGTGTGTCTAGAGTAAACCTGTCTCGTGTCTCTAGAGTAAACCTGTCTCGTGTCTCTAGAGTAAATCTGTCTCGTGTCTCTAGAGTAAACCTGTCTTGTGTCTCTAGAGTAAACCTGTCTCGTGTCTCTAGAGTAAACCTGTCTCGTGTCTCCAGAGTAAACCTGTCTCGTGTCTCTAGAGTAAACCTGTCTCGTGTCTCTAGAGTAAACCTGTCTGGTGTCTCTAGAGTAAACCTGTCTGGTGTCTCTAGAGTAAACCTGTCTCGTGTCTCTAGAGTAAACCTGTCTCGTGTCTCTAGAGTAAACCTGTCTCGTGTCTCTAGAGTAAACCTGTCTCGTGTCTCTAGAGTAAACCTGTCTCGTGTCTCTGGAGTAAACCTGTCTCGCGTCTCTAGAGTAAACCTGTCTCGTGTCTCTGGAGTAAACCTGTCTTGTGTCTCTAGAGTAAACCTGTCTCGTGTCTCTAGAGTAAACCTGTCTCGTGTCTCTAGAGTAAACCTGTCTTGTGTCTCTAGAGTAAACCTGTCTTGTGTCTCTAGAGTAAACCTGTCTCGTGTCTCTAGAGTAAACCTGTCTTGTGTCTCTAGAGTAAACCTGTCTCGTGTGTCTAGAGTAAACCTGTCTCGTGTCTCTAGAGTAAACCTGTCTCGTGTCTCTAGAGTAAATCTGTCTCGTGTCTCTAGAGTAAACCTGTCTTGTGTCTCTAGAGTAAACCTGTCTCGTGTCTCTAGACTAAACCTGTCTCGCGTCTCTAGAGTAAACCTGTCTCTTGATTGGCTTGTGTCTCTAGAGTAAATCTGTCTCGTGTCTCTAGAGTAAACCTGTCTCATGTCTCTAGAGTAAACCTGTCTCGTGTCTCTAGAGTAAACCTGTCTCGTGTCTCTAGAGTAAATCTGTCTCGTGTCTCTAGAGTAAACCTGTCTTGTGTCTCTAGAGTAAACCTGTCTCGTGTCTCTAGAGTAAACCTGTCTCGTGTCTCCAGAGTAAACCTGTCTCGTGTCTCTAGAGTAAACCTGTCTCGTGTCTCTAGAGTAAACCTGTCTGGTGTCTCTAGAGTAAACCTGTCTGGTGTCTCTAGAGTAAACCTGTCTCGTGTCTCTAGAGTAAACCTGTCTCGTGTCTCTAGAGTAAACCTGTCTCGTGTCTCTAGAGTAAACCTGTCTCGTGTCTCTAGAGTAAACCTGTCTCGTGTCTCTGGAGTAAACCTGTCTCGTGTCTCTGGAGTAAACCTGTCTTGTGTCTCTAGAGTAAACCTGTCTCGTGTCTCTAGAGTAAACCTGTCTCGTGTCTCTAGAGTAAACCTGTCTTGTGTCTCTAGAGTAAACCTGTCTTGTGTCTCTAGAGTAAACCTGTCTCGTGTCTCTAGAGTAAACCTGTCTCGTGTCTCTAGAGTAAATCTGTCTCGTGTGTCTAGAGTAAACCTGTCTCGTGTCTCTAGAGTAAACCTGTCTCGTGTCTCTAGAGTAAATCTGTCTCGTGTCTCTAGAGTAAACCTGTCTTGTGTCTCTAGAGTAAACCTGTCTCGTGTCTCTAGACTAAACCTGTCTTGTGTCTCTAGAGTAAACCTGTCTTGTGTCTCTAGAGTAAACCTGTCTCGTGTCTCTAGAGTAAACCTGTCTTGTGTCTCTAGAGTAAACCTGTCTCGTGTGTCTAGAGTAAACCTGTCTCGTGTCTCTAGAGTAAACCTGTCTCGTGTCTCTAGAGTAAATCTGTCTTGTGTCTCTAGAGTAAACCTGTCTCGTGTCTCTAGAGTAAACCTGTCTCGTGTCTCTGGAGTAAACCTGTCTCTTGATTGGCTCGTTCATTGTGTGTGAGCTCAATCTGACCAATGAGCTGTAGGGGAGTGAGGCGCGTTCACGGACTATAAAGCGCGTCCCCGCGGGAGAGAGTCTCGGGTTCATCAGCTGTTCTGCAGCCGGACAGACGCTCACCATGACGGCTATAAGAGTCTCCATCATCGGCTCTGGGAACTGGTGTGTATTATCATGTGTGTATTATCATGTGTGTATTATCATGTGTGTGTTGTCATGTGTGTGTTGTCATGTGTGTGTTGTCATGTGTGTATTATCATGTGTGTGTTGTCATGTGTGTGTTGTCATGTGTGTATTATCATGTGTGTATTATCATGTGTGTGTTGTCATGTGTGTGTTGTCATGTGTGTGTTGTCATGTGTGTATTGTCATGTCATGTGTGTGACGTCATTGATGAGGCTTTGACCTTTGACTTTAGGGTCTAGGGTCCGCGCATAACTGAACTTCCAGCTGGAGAAGTTCTTTAAATGAGTGATTTAGTTCATGAGTCATGCTGAACATATATATATATATATATATATGACTGGTGTTATAGTGTTCCTCTCTTATATAGATCATATGTCATGGATTATATAATAGTTATCTGAGCTGAATGTCTAAATAAGATTTGCTGACGTCATGAGTTATTCTGCACTATAGAATATATATGTCAGATCCATGCTGGTGTATTTGATGATCCATCAAGTGTTTATTAATCTGTTAAACACAAATCTCTCAGATGTGTAATGTTATTATATATATATATATAATCACAATCTGTGCCTTCTTTATTATAAACATCCCAGATATGAGCCTCATGTCTGTCAGATATCTGATACACATCTATTAAAGAGAGATTGTAGATCCAGATGTTTAAGACTTCTTCTAAAGCTCTGGAAGATCTATATAAGAATATAAATGCAGACATCAAACAGTTTCTGACCGGTTGTGAGATGCTCGAGTTTATATAAATGTCACGTTAAATGATTTAAACCTAAACATCTATAGGGAGTTTAATGCATATGTAGGGTCAAGCGTGTTCAAGGCATGACAAACTTCCTCTTTTATTACTCGCATGTGCTATTACATACTTATAAAGCAGTTAGTTCCGTTCCTGGATTCTGATTGGTCAGCAGCGGTGTTTATTTATGATATGGCACTGCTATGACCGCTTTACATATGACTGTTGTGGTTGGAGACTACTTATATATTAATGTTTTTATTTCATGAAAGTATTAAAGGTCCGGTTCTTTGGTTGTGTTTGCAGTGTGCCGTATGACATGTTGATGTCTCACATGTGCAAAAACTCTATTTTTCATTTATTCTACTCTTCTGTCTATCGCTTCTGTCATAAAAACAGCTGATAACGTCCTTGTTCTGACGTCCCTCCATCAGAAATAAGAAGTAAGGTTAAAAGAACAATGAGATTTCACAAAAAAAAAAAAAAATGGTGTAAAATCATATTCAATGTGAGCATGTGAAATGTATCTGAATGGGAATAACCAACAAAATTGTATTAAAATAAAAGTCTTTTTATACGCATACAAAAAAAACATGCAATAATGTGATGAAAATAAATAAATAAATAAATAAATAATTTTGTAACTTCTCTCTCTGTGTAACTCGGTAACATTGTTGTAGCACTTGTTCAACTATTGTTGTATCGGCTATTCACCGCTTCATTGTCTCCTCGACTATTGTAAGTCGCTTTGGATAAAAGCGTCTGCTAAATGACTAAATGTAAATGTAAATGTAAATAATCATTTGTTTTTATCAATATGAGCCAGAATCAGACCCAGAGAACACCGATGAAGAGGATCGAGTAGAACTTGTGCAAGCATAACTTATTATTAATTAAACAAAGAACAATGATTGATGTGTCTAAACCAGCACGTGTTTAAACAATAAACAATAAATATGATCAACAAATCAATAAAACTGATCTTTATAAACACAAACAATCCACGGTGGATGATTGAATTACTTCACTTTTGGTGGTTAAGTTTAATTATCATTTAGTTAACAAAACTAAACAGCGTTTCCCTTTGTGTAATCAATTACAGAAATTGTTAAACGCACAAACTTTAATATAAAAAAATGCTTACCGGTTCTGGTTATTAAATAATAGAAGGAGCTGCTCCATTTCTCAACAATAATCTTTGTGTAAATGCAGTATCAAACTGATTGTGATTGTGAAAGCTGTCGTCAGTAAAATGTGCACATAGTTTTATATGTGAATTATAAATATTCCGGAAATGATTTAAACATAAATTGTTATTCTTTAAATGCAACGCTTACATATTTCATAAGTGTTGGAAAACAAAATTCCATCCGATTACGACCAATTTCATAGCCCTTATATAATACTATAACTTACCAAAGGTAAATCTAATATATTATAGATTTTACTATAGTTAATAAGTCAAATGCTGTCGTATTATATTATTCTTCAGGGGGAGCTGAAATGAAATGTACATTTTGTATGTACTCTAGTTTTTACTGTAGTAAAGCAAAAAACCGTTTCGTAGCGTACTAAAGTATCCGGTAGAAACTAGATAAACTGTCTAGAGTTTACTATGGTATTGAGTATTGAACTTCTAGTATACTGTGGCATTACTATTTCATAACCTCGCAAGCTTATACCCAGAGTGAACGAATAAAGTGGTCAGTTCTGTTGTATACCATTTTAAACTCTTCAAATCTTCAGCTCTGTTTGACGTTTGCAGTAAACTACCATTTTTATACTCTGTAAATAGTAACCAAACGAGTAGATGTTGTACTATACTTTTTATCGTTAACGTACAAGACGCTATAACAATGATAAACCATTACTTGAACACCCATCACAGTTTATCCATTTGGTTTCGTCTACAGGGGCTCGGCCATCGCCAAGATCGTAGGAGCCAATGCGGCGAAGTCCACCACGTTTGACAGCACAGTAAACATGTGGGTGTTTGAAGAGATCGTGAATGGACGAAAGCTCACAGAAATCATCAATACTGAACACGAGAACGTCAAGTACCTGCCGGGACACAAACTACCATCTAATGTGGTGAGGACAACGTCAAACCGTCACCGACTCCTTCTGAATCATACAGTCATGTTCCCGAACATTGTTATCGTGTGTGATGCTCTTCAGGTGGCGGTTCCAGAGCTGTTGGACGCGGTGAAGGATGCAGATGTCCTCATCTTCGTCATTCCTCATCAGTTTGTGTCCAGAGTGTGTGAGACTATTAAAGGTCACATTAAACCTGACGCCGTGGGAATGTCTCTTATAAAGGTGACTTCAGGTCAGGGTTTTGTTGTAAAGAGATTGTGTTCACCTGTGTAACTCTCTTTGTGTGTCTGTAAGGGTGTGGATGAAGGTCCTGACGGCCTGAAACTCATCTCTGAGGTCATCAGAGAGAAACTGGGCATCGTGATGACGGTGCTGATGGGAGCCAATCTGGCCAATGAGGTCGCGGCGGAGAAATTCTGTGAAACAACAATTGGCAAGTGACATCTTTGAGAATATTGTGCACTTTAAGATAACTTGTTACCTCTTGTGCCGATTGCTTGTTTTGTAAGCCTCACGTTTATGTCGCTTTTGTATGTAGTTATGATTAAATTTAATGACCATAGAATTTCGTAGGTGTTTCTGATGTAAGTTTTAAGGTATTAAACACAAATGTGACCCTGCCTCTTAACCAGATGAAAACAAGTCCGAAATGCACACTTTGTCCCACTCACGTCTGTCCAGGATGTAAAAGTAAATCACATGGGCCGCTGCTAAAAGAACTCATGCAGACACAAAACTTTCGTGTGACGGTGGTCGAAGAGGCTGATGTTGTTGAGATCTGTGGAGCGTTAAAGGTGACCTTCATCTCCATCATGTTGCGTTTCGGAAGTCCCGTCGATGTGAGATGTTGCGCTTGATTATGTTCTTGTTGTTGTAGAATATTGTAGCTGTTGGTGCTGGTTTCTGTGACGGTCTGAACTTCGGCGACAACACTAAAGCCGCCGTCATCCGTCTGGGTCTGATGGAGATGATCGCTTTCGCTCGGTTATTCTGTACGGCCTGTCCCGTCTCTCCGGCCACGTTTCTGGAGAGCTGTGGCGTTGCTGACCTCATCACCACCTGCTACGGAGGACGCAACCGCAAGATCGGAGAAGCCTTCGCTAAAACTGGAAAAGTATGTTGCTACATTGCCTTGCATGTTACTAAATCTATTGAGTCACGGACTTGATTCTCTTTGTTAGTCCATCGAGGAGCTGGAGAAGGAAATGTTGAACGGACAGAAACTTCAGGGTCCAGCGACCGCAGCAGAAGTTCATCAGATCCTTAAGCACAAGAATCTGGTGGACAAGTAAATATAACAATTTTATTCTATATAATATTTTTATCTTAATAATCAAAAAGTAACTCAAATACGGACTGACAATAAAAAAATGATGGTTGATTTATATTATTTTCTTGATAAATAGAAAAGAGTGTGACACCTTGCCCCAATTAACTGATGTATAAGGCTCTCTCTCTCTCTCTCCCACTCTCTCTCTCCCACTCTCTCTCTCCTCTCTCTCTCTCCTCTCTCTCTCTCTCTCTCTCTGGTCTCTCTCTCTCTCTCTGGTCTCTCTCTCTCTCTCTGGTCTCTCTCTCTCTCCTCTCTCTCTCTCTCTCTCTCTCTCTCTCTCTCTCTCTCTCTCTCTCTCTCTCTCTCTCCTCTCTCCTCTCTCCCTTCTCCTCTCTCTCTCTCTCTCTCTCTCTCTCTCTCTCTCTCTCCCTTCTCCTCTCTCTCTCTCTCTCTCTCTCTCTCTCTCTCTCTCTCTCTCTCTCTCTCTCTCACTGGTCTCTCTGGTCTCTCTCTCTCTCTCTCTCTCTCTCTCTGGTCTCTCTCTCTGGTCTCTCTCTCTCTCTGGTCTCTCTCTCTGGTCTCTCTCTCTCTGGTCTCTCTCTCTCTGGTCTCTCTCTCTCTGGTCTCTCTGGTCTCTCTGGTCTCTCTGGTCTCTCTCTCTCTCTCTCTCTCTCTCTCTCTCTCTCTCTCTCTCTCTCTCTCTCTAGGTTCCCTCTGTTTAATGCAGTCTATCAGATCTGTTTTCAGGGTCATCCGGTCAAAGAGTTTGTCACATGTCTACAGAACCATCCAGAACACATGTAACCCCTTGAGCCCCACGGAGCTCTGAAGATCCAGCACATTATCATACAGTGCCTCTTCTCACGACCTGAATGTCTGAAAGAAGTCATTTAAATGACAGGATGCAAACATCTTGCGATGCTGCTTGAGATGGACATTATACTGCTAACACAGATTAGATACTTTTAAAAAATGCTGAGCTTAGTGTTGAGTATATCTATTGATTTATTTACTGTAAACCACATTGTCTTGGCCTCCCATGTCAGGTGTTTTTAACATCACGTCTTAATTTCTCTTTTCTGTAGCAACAAAAGTGCCTTAAAGATAAGTCCACATACACAACATGATCTTCAGGAAAACCGTTTCTGGATATGTCTGTATATGCAAGAAGTGCCATAAATCTAGTGTCAGTCCTAATATATGTATCTCATTGAGAAAAAATGCCTAGAAATCAATCCGTTATGGAATTATTCCGAGAGAAATCCAGAGATATACTCACACACACATTCTGGAACGTGACCTTTACATCTGACACCTCGCTCTGATGGACTGACCTTTCACCTTTAATATTTTGGGCCTTGACCTTTTCCTGACAGACGTGCAGTTCAGATTATAGCAGATTGGTGTGTATCAGGATGATAACAATATTTAACAATAAGTCTTATTATTTTAATATCATCAAGTTTGGGATTATTTAGACGTTGGAGGTTATGATATATGAGAGCAAGTTTCTGCTGTTGATCGGATTCAACTGTTCCCAGCTTCTACATTCGAGAAACCTTTACTTGAATATTAACGTTTGTGTCATACAAATAACATGCATGCGAAGTGTCATGAATGTGTTTCTGTCAAGGCTTTAGAGCAGTAGATGGCGCACAACTGATGCTTTCTATCGGATCCATGAACTGTTTCAACTCATTTCTCTTTAGCTCTGGAAAGTCAAATCTTCTTTTCTTTTTGAGAACAAAACACAATGTTCACACAAGTATTTTCATGAACCAATTTCAAAGATTTTTCTTGATAAAGCCTGATCTATCATCTGATACTATATTGTCGCCAACACTTACTGTAAATTAGGTTTCATGTTCTTTAAACGGATTCATGATCTCCTATAAATGTCATCTGATAATTCTGCTTCATAACACAAATGTCCCTCTTGTTTTTCTTTTATTACACCATTAAATCATGCAGATCATAACCCAGGTGAACACAATCTTTAGACATTCTGATCCACGACACGCATCAGTTGTGTTTCTTTTAGATTGTGATACCACAAGAGGATTGTGTCTTTGCGAGTAAGCAGGACGGAGGGCCTGAACAGCAACTCCTGTGATTGATGAAACGGATGTTTGATAGTTTTTAACAGAACACAATAAGTCGGCCTGTGTTCATTTAAAGTGTTTTTTTATCTAACACATTATGTGTAACTTTCAACACTAATCGTGTTATTTTTTAACATAAGTTGTGTTGAAAGTAACAGAAAACTCGTTGTCCCAAAAAATGAAAAAAGACAAGAATGTGATAAGTTTTAATTCTCCAAGTTGAACACAAAATGTGTCATTTTAACGTAACTGAGTTAAGCGTCAAATATATTGCACATTTACATTTACATTTCTTCATTTGGCAGATGCTTTGTCCAAAGAGGCTTACAGTATTATACAGTGTACATCTAAACAAATTAAAAAGAGATAAGATGTCTTCAAGAAGTCTTCACTGTCTGCTGAAACGGATACTCAAACCCACAACTTTCTGCTGTATAAGTCTAACTGTCTAACCACCAGACCAAAAAAAGGCCCGTGTGTCCTGTTGTGTCAGCAAAAACAGGACACAGAATTCATTCATGAGTTTGTATGATTAACATTGAATTTTTAATATGAAATAAGAATGATTTGAATTCTCTCTTGTGCTGTCTTAAGGTTTCTGCAAAGCACAGGAACTTGAATCTATTCCTTTTAAAACGTAGTGTCATGAACATATTTACATATTTATATTTGTTGGATAGTACATGAATATTATTTGTTTTGTCATCTGATAGCAAGTAAAAGTATTTGTAGAAGCTAGACGACACTGTTATTTTATGATGATGGTCTGGGGTTGGAGGAAAATGACGTATACATATAGCATTACACGCTGTCAGAAACTGAAGAAGATGATCCATACATTTATCTTTTGTTTCTTCACGTGAAATCACATCAGTGAGTTATACATTTGTTTCATTGCATTAGATTAAATAAAAGTATTTTTGACATTGAGATGACAGTCTGGTTAAAACATTACATTTAACATTTCAATGTTGCTCTAACAAGGAATGTGCATAACATTATTATTCTGATATGAAGTGTGTTGTTGTGTGTCAGCAGATTCAGTGGTAAATAAAGGTTTTGTCATCACACGAACGCATATCTTCACAACACAAACTGATGATAATCTGTGACAAACATTGTGTTTGTGTTATTCAGTTGTGTTTGTGTGTTTGTGTTATTCAGTTGAGTTTGTTTGTTTGTGTTTTTCAGTTGTGTTTGTGTTATTCAGTAGTGTTTGTGTGTTTGTGTTTTTCAGTTGTGTTTGTGTTCTTCAGGTGTGTTTGTGTGTTTGTGTTATTCAGTTGTGTTTGTGTGTTTGTGTTATTCAGTTGTGTTTGTTTGTTTCGGGTGTGTTTGTGTGTTTGTGTTATTCAGTTGTGTTTGTGTTTTTCAGTTGTGTTTGTGTGTTTGTGTTATTCAGTTGTGTTTGTGTTTTTCAGTTGTGTTTGTGTTATTCAGTTGTGTTTGTGTGTTTGTGTTATTCAGGTGTATTTGTGTTATTCAGTTGTGTTTGTGTGTTTGTGTTATTCAGTTGTGTTTGTGTTTTTCAGTTGTGTTTGTGTGTTTGTGTTATTCAGTTGTGTTTGTGTGTTTGTGTTATTCAGTTGTGTTTGTGTGTTTGTGTTATTCAGTTGTGTTTGTGTGTTTGTGTTATTCAGTTGTGTTTGTGTTATTCAGTTGTGTTTGTGTGTTTGTGTTATTCAGTTGTGTTTGTGTGTTTGTGTTATTCAGTTGTGTTTGTGTGTTTGTGTTATTCAGTTGTGTTTGTGTTTTTCAGTTGTGTTTGTGTGTTTGTGTTATTCAGTTGTGTTTGTGTGTTTGTGTTATTCAGTTGTGTTTGTGTTTTTCAGTTGTGTTTGTGTGTTTGTGTTATTCAGTTGTGTTTGTGTTATTCAGTTGTGTTTGTGTTCTTCAGTTGTGTTTGTGTGTTTGTGTTATTCAGTTGTGTTTGTGTGTTTGTGTTATTCAGTTGTGTTTGTGTTATTCAGTTGTGTTTGTGTGTTTGTGTTATTCAGTTGTGTTTGTGTTTTTCAGTTGTGTTTGTGTGTTTGTGTTATTCAGTTGTGTTTGTGTTATTCAGTTGTGTTTGTGTTATTCAGTTGTGTTTGTGTTATTCAGTTGTGTTTGTGTGTTTGTGTTATTCAGTTGTGTCTATACACTAATGTTACTGACATACTGACATGTAATACTTTGGAAGTTTGAACCTCAAGAGACTCTTATAGCTAGAGTCCATAGAAAAGCCAATAAAGTCTCAATATATGCTGATGTTCATGATGGGATGTTCAGAGACAGACTGCAGGTAGATGATCAGACTGGATCTCTCACCATCACAAACATCACAACTCAACACTCGATCATCAGAGGCACAATAGACATTGCATATAGTTTCAGTCTTACTGTCTATGGTGAGTAGAGATTGATGACTCAGACAGATGAATCAGAGCCTCATATTCTATTATTAAGAAATAATTCGAATGTAGAAACACTCTGACATCCCAATGAACTCATTTAAAACACGGGAACCTGTTAAGTTATTCAGAACCCGAATGCCTCTTAGATTCAATGAACATGACTTTTCAAAGACGTTTATTTCTCTGTTCTTTCATCTCATCCGTCTGTTCCTGTCATCTCCAGAAACTCTTCTGGATGTTTTTCATCATCAGATAAATGTGTTGTGTTGTGTTCGGTGTGTAATGTGTCAGATGTGAGTCTCTCCTGGTATAAAGGAATGAGTTTATTATCCAGCATCAGTGTATCTGATCTCAACATCAGACTCTCTCTACATCTGGAGGTGGAATATCAGGATACAGACACACACACATGTGTCATCAACAACACCATCACAAACACAACACAACATCTACACATCACACAACTCTGTCAGATGGGTTCGGCCAAGGCCAAGTTTTTGATTTTAGTACGTGGTCTTCATTCAGGTTATATAGCACTTGTGTGTGTCCTTGTGTTGGTCATCACAGCCGCTGTTATAGTTGGGATTAACTGGGGGTGCCTACAAGAAATGGGTCAGTTTTATCTTTATATAATCGTTAAAGCATAATCAAACCCGCTGCACTTTAAATGGATGTGTATTTCTAACAGAAGAAAAGAAAGAAAGCTGAATGGGAAGACGCAGTCTGCTTCAGGATGTTTGACATGACTTCATTGAAAGTCATTATAATAAAACAACAGATTAACAAAAGAGGGCCGTGTTTGTTGAGGTGTTTGATATCGTTTTTTTATGAAAACGGCAAAGATTTGTCCAAACGCTACATTTGTCATGTATTCGTCACACATGTTCGACTTATAAGCACTTTAAAACGATTGTAGTGTGGTCATTGTGGACGTTACAATAGATCGTCTGGGAAGCCCTAATGACTCGCTCTTAAAATCTCTGTCCAATGTTGTTAATGATGTTTAGTGTTGTCTGATGTTCAAAGCTGTTAACAGCAAAACTATGATTAATGTTCATAAAGGTCAGATAATATTTGTAGCATGATACTGTATATAAGCCCTATATAAATCTTGTCTTGTGATGTAGAGTAAATCTGCTAAATTAAACCATTTAATAGTGAAAGTTTTGTGTTTGCAGTCTCAATCCTTAAGAGATCTTGAGTGTCCATCATCACTTCATCTTATGCCGTTGACAGTTTTAGTAAACCTCATGTTCCTGTGGAACAGTGGTCTCAACTCCTGGAGGATCAAAGGCCTGCCCGGTTAAGCTCAACCCAAACCTGTTTGAAGGTTTCTGGTAACGCTGAAGATCTTGATTAGCTGGAACAGGTTTGTTTCATCGGGGGTGGAGCTGAACTTTGCAGATCTGTGACCCTACAGGCCTTGAGTTTGAGACCCCGGCTGTAGTGAGATCTCTAGTAATGTGACAGTCACATCTCACCCACAGAGGTCGTACTTTCTATTGCGTTCATACATGAGAGGAACTTGACCTATGGCAATCTGTGTTTTTTTTTTTTAGAGGAACGCGAGAGAAGATGTTTTGAGATGTCTTTTGTTTTCGTTGGTGTTGGACTTTTCGAGGGACCTTCGTGTTCAAAATTGGAGGGAGACAATCTCTAATAATAATGAGGTTTATTAATCAGATATCAAAATAAATAAATACAGCGCTGGGTTGTCAGTCCACGACTTCCACACGGACCAACAACTCAGTAACAAAATCGCACAATATTTATAGTATGTATCGTCGGTCTATCTTCGGATTGGTTGGAGGTTTTGTCTGGTTTCCACCAATGGCCGATCAGTCCTTCGTCTCCTTAAGTCAATGGGAGACTTCTTCTTTGGTTTCTGCAAAACAACTAAGTTTCTCTGTTTTCTCACAAACAATATATCATCGACTTTTTTGTCTTCTATGGTATGGAATGTGTGTGTGTGTGTGTGTGTGTGTGTGTGTGTGTGTGTGTGTGTGTGTGTGTGTGTGTGTGTGTGTGTCTGATCAGTACTCCCTCAGTATAAGTGCATCTTAAATCTTGTTGTGTAGTTCTTAAGGTCAGCTTAAGGTCAGCTTGAGACTTTACAGGCCTTAGCTTTCCTCCCTTTTACACTCACACACACATTCCTGTTGTAGCACATCATTATTTGCACACAGCTTTAAGAAATTCATAGCAGACATATGGTTATATTTTAATGCACTTATTGCCAGTAAATGGTTAATAAAACATCAATTAATAAAACACTCATTAATAAAACATAAGAGCATAATATTGTATTAGAAAGATGATTAATAAAACATCAATTAATAAAACCTAAGAGCATAATATTGTATTAGAAAGATGATTAATAAAATATTAATTAATAAAACATAAGAGCATAATATTGTATTAGAAAGATGATTAATAAAACATTAATTAATAAAACATAAGAGCATAATATTGTATTAGAAAGAGGATTAATAAAACATCAATTAATAAAACATAAAAGCATAATATTGTATTAGAAAGATGATTAATAAAACATTAATTAATAAAACATAAGAGCATAATATTGTATTAGAAAGATGCTTAATAAAACATCAATTAATAAAACATAAGAGCATAATATTGTATTAGAAAGATGCTTAATAAAACATCAATTAATAAAACATAAAAGCATAATATTGTATTAGAAAGATGCTTAATAAAACATTAATTAATAAAACATAAGAGCATAATATTGTATTAGAAAGATGCTTAATAAAACATCAATTAATAAAACATAAGAGTAAATATTGTATTAGAAAGATGATTAATAAAACATCAATTAATAAAACATAAGAGCATAATATTGTATTAGAAAGATGATTAATAAAACATCAATTAATAAAACATAAAAGCATAATATTGTATTAGAAAGATGATTAATAAAACATCAATTAATAAAACATAAGAGCATAATATTGTATTAGAAAGATGATTAATAAAACATCAATTAATAAAAAATAAGAGCCTAATATTGTATTAGAAAGATGATTAATAAAACATCAATTAATAAAAAATAAGAGCCTAATATTGTATTATTCCCACATTGGTCAAAGTCAATGTACTTCTTTCTTGTTTGGTTATTGACATTCTTAAGAATATCTTCTGTGTTATGTAGTAGAAGAAAAACTCAAGATCTGATCTGAGATGTCATGAATAAGAGATACCAGGACAGGAAAAAGCACACTCACGCAACGTTCAGTTCATTTTTGTCTTATTTCACCTTCTCTTTACCTGCCAAGACTTCCAAGGAGTGGACAATGTTAAACACACACACACACACACACACACACACACACACACACACCCACCCACACACCCACACACACACACACCCACCCACCCACCCACCCACCCACCCACACACACACCCACACACACACACACACACACACACACACACACTCACACACACACACACACACACACACACACACACACACACACACACACACACACACACACACACACACACACACACACACACACACACACACACACACACACACACACACACACACACACACACACACACACACACACACACACACACACACACACACACACACACACACACACACAGGTCCAACAGGTCGTAATTTCATACACTTTGAGGTTCTTTCTCATCTGTGTTTCTTTCAGATGATGACAGAGGAAAACATGAACTTGCATTAGAAGGAAGACACTTGATACCTTGATGTTTCTCTAACCCCTGCTGTAAAGACTCCCTGCCATCAGGTGAAATCTCAAAACCTTCAGTTATTATAGACCCATAGCTGCTCATATTCTCCTCCGACTACAAAGGCGGATCTTTAGCAAGTTATGGATTTATCTTCAGCGCTATATGAGTGTCTTTGGGTAGGTGGAGTTCAAGGTTTTTTTGTCTGTCAGTAAGTGTGTGTTTAAGAGCACGTACACAGCTGTTACCGACTGAAAAGCCAAGACTTCAATCAAACAAAACCACTTGTTAAACTTTAAATGTTGTCATTGGGATGCAGAACCCACAACGTCATGAAGACAATCTTTTTACTCTTCATCTTCTCTTCATTCATCAGCGGTGAGTGTGTTTAGTAACATTTACTCTACAGTGCTCACTGTGCTTCACGAGAGTGAACGTTGATTTGCATTTGCTGTAACAGGTGAGGATGTGGTGGTAGATGAAGGATTTTCGGTCACTCTTCACACTAATACTATACTAAAGAGTACTGACGTCATCGAGTGGAGACATGGATTTAAAAATGATCTCATAGTTAAACTGGACAGAGGTTCGGTCTCATTGTTTAATGGATCTGATGGGAGATTTACTGACAGACTGAAGGTTAACAATCTGACCGGAGATCTCACCGTCAAAGACGTCCTTGGATCTTATAATCTGCAGATCACTGGAGAGAAAACTACAAGAAAGTCATTCTATATTATTGGTTTGTATCTACCGGTTTACATAAAAGAATAAACATATATATTCTTTTTTAAATTCTTTTTTGCAGCATTCTTAATAGAGACGTGTATCAATGTTTCTTATGGGTGCTATTAATATTAGTTTTTAATTCACTTTCTAATTTCATTATATATTATAAAAATATTTGACCCTTTTATAGGTGTGCTCAGATTTACTGGTAAAGCGACGTCATTTTCAGTGATGGAGGGAGATTCTGTCCATCTGGATTCCGGAGACCCCGATCATGAAAACTATGATGTGATCCACTGGAGATTTCAGAACTCTCCTCTACTTGATTTCAATAGAAAGACAGACAACATCTCAACACATGACGAGAGATTCAGAGACAGACTGGAAATAGATCACTGGTCTGGATCTCTCACCATCACAAACATCACATCTGATCTTTCTGGACTTTATGAAGTAAACGTCAACAGCAATAGTGGAACACACACCACACACCAGACATACACGCTTACTGTCAGCGGTAAGTCCAACAAAAACTTTAATGTAAGAAACATTGATCGGTATGTCAATCATTACAATATACATTTTCTAAGATTAAATTATTTTTTATCATTACAGCTGGAAATATCTCAAATGTGTCATCAGATGTGTCTTCAGGTGTTGGATCAGGATCATGCGTTGGTGTCCTGTTGGTAATTGTGTTTTCACAGATGGTCTGAATCAGTAACATGTCAGGATTAGAATCATGCCAAGATGGTACAGCAGCAAGAATATCTTAAACTTATATTTTGGTATCATCCATAATAATGGAGGAAAACGAACTCACCTTATGAAAGGAGACACACAACACCCCTGATGGTTCTCAAACTTTTGTGACACACTGTATTTTCCTGATTGTACGTACAGTAAGAAGCGATATAAGTCTGTGGCACCCAAGGCCTCAAGGGCCTCACCCTCAAGATTCATTATGTCATATACAAAGCTGTGTGTTTGATTCGAGAGATGAGTTAATGTTTGCTGCCCTTCACAAGGTTTATTACTGTTAAATGTATGTTACTTCCGATTAGAGATGGGTGTTGGCACACAACTGAAGTTATTTAATAAACTCATTTTCAGCTTTGTATCTGTTGTGTGCTTCGGTGGACTTGACAACACATTGACGATAGAAATAAAGAGATGAATATCGTTAGGTTTTATGAGGCTTAACGAAGAACAGCGGAGGAGAAGAATCATGTCGAGCTGATTCAGCAGAATTCCGCACCAAAGTTCATCAACTTATCCTGTTACTTCCAGATCTTCCTGCGGATCCAAACATTCCGCAGAAAGGATTGGTCAGTAGTGTAACGACGAGGAGTTTGTTTCCTTTTAATCCGACGTGATTCATCTCTGCTTTATACCGCACACACTTAGATCATTCATGTCTATCATATCCTAGATTCAAGACGCATTATCTTAAAGCTTAATCGTGTTTAAAGCGATTGTTCAACCAGGAATTCAATATCTGTGATCATTTACACACCTTGTTCTCAAACTCTATACGTTTGAATACTATTGTCGGCCATAAAGGACAATGACTTGAGTATTTAACAAATATGAAGAGAATTTGAATGGATGGATACGAGAAAGTTCTGGGAGGATTTTGTCATTCAGGACTGCTTGTGAACTGTGACGAATTACTAAAGAAATGAATAATCACTTCACTTACACTTATATAATGAACATATAGGTTCTTTATGCAAACTTGTTTATGAATACCACCACCAAGTGTTGACGTACTGCTTGAAATAATGACCGAAGCATGAACGGATGTGTTCTGTGTTCACACAATAATATCATTTCTTTAATAAGGACATAACGCAGACAATTATGGGATTATTTCACTACTATGAGCTACATTTAGTTCAATGTTCAATATTTTTTTGATCGTATTCTGGCGTAGGCTTCTCTGAGTGCGATAGTAAAAACTAATGCTACAGCAATGAAGACATTAAGTGCGTTAGTTTTGTTAAGCACAAAACAACATATTCCACGATATCTTTCTGTATAACCCTAGTGCTTCAAAGGAATGCATGTCTTTACAGTGTGCCGTGTGAATTATGTGAAATACGTATTACTTGCAAAATCCGTCTCAACCCCTCTGTAATAACTCAAGTGATGCATTGACATTCTGCATTGACTGCTAGTGATCTGGCCATGTTCACCTGTACAGAGGCTTCAGAAACAAACGCACAAGTTATAAACTAGGTCACGAATTACAATGTATTCAATTGATTTTAAAAGTACATTACGCAGACAACACACCATTCTTCTTGCAACAACCGAAAGTGTTAAACGACAACCGTAGCGAGTAGTTCATGATCATGAGTGCATGGAGATTTATTTTATTTTACTCATATTATAGGTTTTCCTTTTCGTCTCTTATAGTTATCAGTGTGATTCCAGGAATGTGCTGTCTCCTTCCTCCCAATAATAAGATGGATGGAGTTCTCTGTCCCACGAGATGGTCTGGCGTATCAGCCTCACCGAGGCAATGTGAGGCCTCGGTGGAGAAATCTTATGATAGGAAGGAGGAGGATTGCTGGACAGATGGAGTAGAAGAAGTGTATGTCTTTCTGTTCCGAATTGATCCTTCTTGCAAGTAATACAACTTTTTAGCAGGTAAAAAAGAAAACACGATAATCCACGAACAGAACACTTACACTAAGAGAAAACACAACGGCTTAAATACACTGGGGAACAATAAGGAAAGGACCAAAAACGCAAAGAACTACACAGCGATACGAAACACACGACATAGTCAGGAAATGAACAGGACTGAACCCAAAGAGGATACAGAAATGGGAAACAAGTCAGGAAATCCCGTCACTAATCCCTGCTTTCTGTAAGAGGTAAGCAACTTTGTTAAGCATTCAGTCATGTTCATTCCTGTGGATGAAACCTTTCCTTGTTTAAAATATTCAGTGCAAGAATATCATATATTGAAAGAAGTGGTCCGTGCATTATAAATGTCTATTTTGCATTTCTGTATTCTCTTAAAACTCGTCCCCGCTCGTGTCTAATAAGGATATTTCGTGTTCTACATCATTTATTCCCCCCTGTAAAAGCGGCAGAGGATCTATTGTGCCATGCAGAAGCTGTAAGGGATCTTCTACATTCCGGGGCTGATCCAACATGTATCAGTAATGAGGTTGTGGGTTCGCTTGAAGACAGATCCTCGTCCTTCAGCTTGTTGGGGGCAAAAACATTCTTCAGCAAGAAACATTTCAACATACAGAAGTTAGAAACGGACTTTGCTGCCAAAACCAGAACACAACACTAAATTCATCTACATATCTCCTGTTTAATGACATGACTTAGAAACTTAAATTTATATGGTTTGTCATTTACTCAAACCTGTATGGCTTTCTTTCTTCTGCAGACCTTAAAAGAAGATATTTTGAAAATGTTGGTTACTTGCATCCATAGACTTGCATTGGTTTTGTGTCCATACAGTGGAAGTGAATGGATGATGCAACTCTTCAGTGATTATGTAAAGTAAAAGTGTAAATGTTTTTCCGAATGTATGAGCTGTGCTTACAAAGGTAATATCATTTCTACTGGATCTTTTTTTTGTCATGATCTACAGATGCAATAGAAAATTGACATGTTTTAGAATGAAGATGTTGATATTTCCGCTGCTGTCTGATTCTTACCTTCTTTTTTTCTTGATTTAGATCTGCAAAGACAGTAAAACGCTCCAGCAACAACAAGAAGAAGGATAAACACAACAACAACACATGATCCTGCTACAACACTTGAAGACACGTCTGAATATACATCATCTGAAGGTCCATCATCTGAAGGTCCATCATCTGAAGGTCCATCATCTGAAGATCCATCATCTGAAGGTCCATCATCTGAAGATCTTTCATCTGAAGACCAGTCTCGAGCTATAATTAGAGACAGACACATTAGAGTAAGTTCTAAGTCTTAGTTATATATAATAAAGCAGTTACAATGATACATTTGGTTTTACAGTACACCGCTATCAAAATTCATCCAAACACGGTAAATTCTACCGTTTTTCAATCATCTCTGAATACATTTATTTGATCTGATATAGACAGAGAAAGATATTTGGAAAAATACTTATTACCAAACATTACTCGATAATCTTCTTTGCTGTCTTTAACACAAAATAAGATATTTTGAAAATGTTAAGTATTGTTTCTATTGATTGGTAAGTTTTTAAACTATCTTCAAGAGTGACTGTGTAAAACTAAGTTCATACAACAATTTATTTAATGTGTGCAGCTTCATGTGGTGAATCTAAATAAGATCGTTGTTATATTGAAATTTCTCACCGCTGACAGACACGTTGAATCTCTTTTGAATAAATTCTCCTAATTGATACATTATGATCTTCACTTGATAAAGTCCAGAATCTTCAGTTGTGAGGTTTGTGATGGTCAGAGATCCGGTCTGATCATCCACCTGCTGTTTGTTGATGAATCTCTTGTCTTTAATATCAGAGAACTGTCCCGATGATCCATATATTATAGGGTTGAAACTCCATTTCATAGAAACATATTTCTGTATTTTAATATCAGTGTTTAGAGTCACAGAATCTCCCTCCATCACTGACACAGACTTCACTTCATCTGAATCATCAAACACAAGAGAAATGATTCTAACACAGAGATTAAAGACAATGTTGAGATTTTTATTATATAGAAGGACTTGTTGGACCTACCGCTGACAGTAAGCGTGTATGTCTGGTGTATGGTGTGTGTTCCACTATTGCTGTTGACGTTTACTTCATAAAGTCCAGAAAGATCAGATGTGATGTTTGTGATGGTGAGAGATCCAGACAAATAATTCAACTTCGGTCTGTCTCTGAATCTCTCGTCATGTATTGAGATGTTGTCTGTCTTTCTATTGAAATCGAGTAGAGGAGAGTTCTGAAATCTCCAGTGGATCACATCATAGTTGTCATGATAAGGATCTCCAGAATCCAGATGGACAGTGTCTCCCTCCATCACTGAATATGACGTCACACCATCTGTAAAACCTCCCAGACCTGCAAGACGAACAAAGAAAGCTATCGTTATTAATCATTTGTTGGGTCATTCTATGAAACGAGTGCCTTTTGAGTCTGAAACGTGTGATGAGATTCTTAAGGCACCAAAGTTTCCTAAAGAGTATTTTCAAAGCTTAAAATTATAATTGTAAGCGTTAATGTTAAAAAAATATATAATAAATGAATGTTCTTCAAGAAAAAATATAAAAGTTTTAATATTCGTAGTTGTTACGTAGCCAATTTCACATGTCTTTTGCATCACATTTGCATCTGAAAAATCCATTATCCATTTTTTAATTGTAGGAATATGTGTGTGTCCCTGTTTATATAAGATAGGCCTATATATTTATAAAAAAAACAGATTGTTGGTAAATATTTGATAATTTGTGGGCGTCCCTCAGTTGGACTTGTTTTAATGTATAAATTAAGTACATCACAAGGCAGAAGTGACATCATTTATCATCGGCACAAGCAGAAAGCTGTCTCTCCTTAACATTTTGGTGTGTTCATTCATATTAGTCAAGTTTGAACCAACGACCCTGTTACGCAAAATAGAGACACGTTTTTTTAAACTTTATTAATGCAAAGAAAATTATATTTCAGATTGATTCCATGAACGCCAGCTGAATAACTTGACCACATGGGATATTTGCAGTCATTTTGGAATGAAATTTATCACACTGTTAGCTTTTATTGTGCCACAGAGACTGTGACGTTGCAATCAATCTCATTTTGTGCCCGGGGTTGGAAAGTGTGTTATTTTGGAGGATTTACATATCTTTCTATTTGTCGTTTTCTTGAGTTTGTTCTTAATGGAAAATGACAAAGTAGAAATAGTACCCATTTCTTTTATTTTTTGAAAACTAATTATACTCACATCCAACATCAAATGATTTTCTTGTAGTTTTGTCTCCAGTGATCTGTAGATTATAATGTCCAATGACTTCTATGACAACTTTGACGGTGAGATCTCCGGTCAGATTGTTAACCTTCAGTCTGTCAGTAAATCTCCCATCAGATCCATTAAACAATGAGACCGAACCTCTGTCCAGTTTAACTATGAGGTCATTTTTAAATCCATGTCTCCACTCGATGACGTCAGTACTCTGTAGTATAGTATTAGTGTGAAGAGTGACCGAAAACCCTTCATACACTGTCACTGACTCTGTCACAACTCCTACACAACAACCTAAAAACACAACTCTGTCAATACAAAGATTCACTTGAGAGATATCATGTTAAATTAAATATCGGGAATGTCTGCTGTATTCAAGTGTTTCACATCATACGTTCTTTCAATACCAATGGAAAACACACCGGAAAGATTATCTGCATTTACATCTTAAGACTACTCAGTTACACACCTATGGATACGACGTTATACACTTTAAAATGCGAATACGTACGTTTATATAAAAGTTGTTATATGAACTCACCGTTGATGAATAAAGAGGTAATAACGAGTAAAGAGATGGTCTTCATGATGGCGTAGATGTTTGAGATCAGTTTAACTCGTGATACTGAAACTGCATCTAGAAACTCATGAGTCGCTCCACTTATAACTCCTCTCTCGGGTTACATTTTTTACAGACATCACATGACCGATTTTTTTTGGACAAAATCAACTGTATCTTCTGTTTGAAGAAAGAGAGAGAGCATACATCAGCAGATTCATGTTTATAGTCAAGTGTTTTGTCTTTTTGATCACATCACAAACAAGGATCTCTAAGGATCTAAACAGGCGATGTTCTTTTGTATTAATGGGCTATATACAAATGTGTCCTCTACTGGTCATCTTTGATAACATTTAAAGAATAAATCTAAAGAATCCTGAACTGTCATGAAATATCCTTTGACATTGGCTTGTTTCTTTACTTCGATTCACACTTTTTAATGTAAAGTAAATGAATCACTCTTTTTCATTCTTGAATGAATCTGTTTCAGCTTATAAACGTTTCTACTCAAACGTGAAGATCAGAAAACTGGTTTTATTTTTTTGATAGAAACTCATTCAACACCAAGATATAAAAATGTGGTTCTAAGACGTTGATCTGATGTCTTTCTGGAACGACGTCTTCCAGATTCCAAACACACACACCGGTGCTATCTGGTGAGCAGATGTTTAATATAGATGTTATTGGAGGAGTGTTTAACAGTGGAAGATGTTCTATATGACTTTCTACAGCATTTCACAAACTTCATCAAATTGGATCGTCCATCGCTGGGTAATTTTAATATTCACGTCTTTTGTCTTTCAATTTAATTGATGCTTTAACACAACGGGTTAAAGTTCCCACTCACACTCACGTTCATACTCTACCATCTCCTATGGAGAAGATATTACTGATGTTGCTCTATCTGATTATATGTTCTCTGTTGATAAGCCCTCTTTATTCTCCATGTGCTTTCTATTCTTGCTCTTGTTTGAACTAAAGAGATATCTTTGACTCAAGCTTATTCACTCAATGCAACATGAGCTTTAGTCTGGGTTTGACGAAGTCCTGTTCCCATTTACTTTTGGACTCTACATTATCAGACCTGGATGCAGCTGAAAATCTGCTAAAAAGTGTTTGGCTTGAAGTCATGAATGAATCAGCTCATTCGAAGCCTCTTCAGCAGAAACCTACATCTGAAATGTGGCATACTGCTGAGACTCGGCTATTAAGGCGAAATGTGGATAGCGGGAATGAAAGTGGAAAATGGTATGATATTGAATGATATTGTGTACTGTAGATGATGATAACTTCAAACTCTTCGCAATTCTTCTCTGAGAAACTCCTTTGCTAAATGGCTTAATTGTGGGGCAGTGGTGGGCTGATGGTTCAAGTGTTGGACTAGTGATCCGAAGGTTGCTGGTTCGATACTCGGTACCAGCGGGTATATCACAACTGAGGTGAGTCCCTTGCTGCAGCATGGCTGCCTACTGGTGTGTGTTCACTTACTGTGTGCGTACACCGGGATGCGGTAAAAGCTGAGCATGAATTCCAAGTTTGGGACACCATACTTTGATCCTCGTCTCATCTTGACTTCTGAGAGACACTGCCACTCTGGAAGGCTCATTTTATACCCAATGATGTTGCCAATTGACCTAATAAGCTGTACATTTATCCTCCAGCTTTTCCTTATATGTACATTTAACTTTTCCGGCGTCTTATTCACATGTCCCAACTTTTTGGGAATGTGTAGCTCTAAAGTGAAGGTCAAGGCACACGCTGTAGCGAAGTGAAGTGACGTGATGTATTACCAAGTATTGTGTTCCATACTTGGAATTTGTGCTCTGCATTTAACCCATCCAGTAAGTGAACACACACACACTGTGAACACACACCCGGAGCAGTGGGCAGCCATGCCGCGGCGCCCGGGGAGCAGTGGGGGGACGGTGCCTTGCTCAAGGGACTCACCCCAGTCATGGTATTCCCGCTGGTTCAGAGTCTCAAACCAGCAACCTTCGGATCACGAGCCCAAGACTCGAACCACCAGGCCACGACTGCCCTCATGAAGTAACAGTTGAAAAATTAGTTTATTATATGATTAACTTTTGCTGTCTGTTTCTATCCAGTCCATTTTACTCTCAACAAATGATCTACTTCATGTGTTTCATACTCTTAAACATGAACCGAAGTTATAAACTCTCAAGTTCTCAAGTTCACAATAACGTCACGAGACATTGACGTGAAGCTGTAGTTTTCAATCTCTTCAGGGTTTATAACAGATGATGAATGTTTTTTTTTCTGATTCTTTACTTTGGACCAATAAGGTCTGCAAGTTGTATCCATATTTGAACATATCTCAGGATCTATCAATCTATCAAAAGAGATTCATTGTGTCTGTCAGTGGCTTGATGTGCAGCTCTCCTAAAATGTGATGCAAGCACTGAGAAAGGTGTACTTGAACAGGGTAAAACTTCTATACGGAAGTGCAGTGTTTACTTTGGATACATTTCTTAAGACTAATCTGAATACAATATCTGTTCTTGTAATCAGATGAGTCTCTATTTCCACTCTGCTGTTACTCAACCTTTGGCTCTTTGTTACTTTAGTAACCAGTCGTGGATACTGACTCTCTCTTTATCCGCACTGATGCTGAGGTGTCTTGAGGTGTTGGATCAGGATCAGCTGTCCTACTGGTTATTGTGTTGTCACAGATTGTCTGAATCAAGAACACAAGAATCATGTCTGACACATCATCTTTAAGTGGATACACTTTGAGGTTCTTTCTCATCTGTGTTTCTTTCAGATGATGACAGAGGAAAACATGAACTTGCATTAGAAGGAAGACACTTGATACCTTGATGTTTCTCTAACCCCTGCTGTAAAGACTCCCTGCCATCAGGTGAAATCTCAAAACCTTCAGTTATTATAGACCCATAGCTGCTCATATTCTCCTCCGACTACAAAGGCGGATCTTTAGCAAGTTATGGATTTATCTTCATCTCTATATTAGTGTCTTTGGGAGGTGGAGTTCAAGTGTGTGTTTAAGAGCATGTACACAGCTGTTACCGACTGAAAAGCCAAGACTTCAATCAAACAAAACCACTTGTTAAACTTTAAATGTTGTCATTGGGATGCAGAACCCACAACATGATGAAGACAATCTTTTTACTCTTCATCTTCTCTTCATTCATCAGAGGTGAGTGTGTTTAGTAACATTTACTCTACAGTGCACACTGTGCTTCATGAGAGTGTGTATTGACAATGTTCTTCTCGAGCATTTTGAAGCACTGTTACACATTGAATACCAAAGACGTACATTTAAATGGTTGGACTTTCCAAGGGTCCTTCGTGTTCAAAAATTGGAGGGAGACAATCTCTAATAATAATGAGGTTTATTAATCAGATATAAAAATAAATACAGCTCTGGGGTGTCAGTCCACGACTTCCACACTAACCAACAACTCCGTAACATAACCACACAATATTTATAGTATGTATCGTCGGTCTATTTTCTAGGCCGGAAGGGATCATCCCCTGCTTCCATAAAAGCAGATCTGGTTCATTTTTCGTTTTCGATATCTCGTGCGTCAGATGACTTCAGTTTCTGTAGAAAAACACTACCTCCTTTTCTTCTTTTAATTAGGATACAACAGTAACTCTTAGTTTTTCTGGCATTTGGGAGTGTGTTTCACTTCTCGTGCTTAACAACCTCCGCATGAGAGGCCTTGTACTGGCAGATGGGAGTAAGGTCAGATGACCCTTCTCCTGCAGCGGTTCTGTTCCCATCACTTCTCCCTTTCTTGCACGTACACTTTTCCTGCCTTGCAAGCATATTGTTATCAAAAACAAAGAAATCCTTCTCATGTATTTTATGGTTACTTATTTTCAACGTACTTTAGTAGAACTTGTAAAAGAATATGATTATTTGAATGATTAATAAAACTTCAATCAATAAACATAAGAGTATAATATTATATAAGAAAGATAATTAATTAAACATGAATTAATAAAACATAAATCATAAAAGCTGTTTAATGCAGCATAAGATTGTATCATTTTCCACAAAATTGACATCAATAGAAAGACAGACAACATCTCAACACATGATGAGAGATTCAGAGACAGACTGGAAATAGATCACTGGTCTGGATCTCTCATCATCACAAACATCACATCTGATCTTTCTGGACTTTATGAAGTAAATGTCAACAGCAATAGTGGAACACACACCATACACCAGATCATACATACAAGCTTAGTGTCAGCGGTAAGTCCATTAAAAACTTTAATATAATCAACATCGTATTCACATTATCACACTGTCAATCATTACGATATTAATTTTATATACATGGTTCGTTTTATCATTACAGCTCGAGATGTGTCTTCAGATGTGTCATCAGATGTTGGATCAGGATCATTTGATGGTGTTCTGCTGTCACAGATGGTCTAAATCAAAACTCCGTGAGGATAAGAATCATGTCGAGCAGCAAGAATATCTTAAACTTCAATCTTTCTCTCATCTGTGATTTTCATTGATAATAAAAGAGGAAAATGAACTTGCCTTCAAAAGCCCAAGGCACCACTGATGGTTCTGAAACTCTTGTGACACGCTGTATTTCTACGGTTCTCTTTTTTACTTTGTCAAGGATGGAAAACAGAGCCGATTCTACATACAGTAAGAAGTGGTATAAGTCTGTGGCACCCAAGGCCTTGAAGGGCCCTACTTATGGTTTTGGGCACAATTGTTTAGTGGTTTACATATAATGAGAAAGCAGGACAGCGTGCTGTATTGTGTTTCTATGTGTGGTTAGATGTTTGGATGAAGGTTTTTCAGACCTTGGCTTGGCCTGGCCTGTGAGAGAATGTGAACCTTTAAAAACGTTTTCAGAGAACTGAGTATGACACGAAAACAACGATTTTCAGGTATATTCAAGAAACGGTGTTACATGAACTAAAGACTTACGAACATTGCGTGCTTTAGTATTGCATTAAAAATATTGCAACTTTACAAAATCCAAACTGGTGAGATTTGACTCCACACGCTTCAAGAAAGAAGCTCACTCTTAAGATTTTTCAAAATTATAATACTAACAGGTTTGTATCATAACCAACGCTTTGTGTTTTATTTGAGAGATGAATGAAATCTCTTTTGTAAACTTATGTTGCCTCCGATGAGGTATGCGTATTGAAACAAAACTGAAGGACTTGAATAAAAAAATGTTCACCTCTGTATCTGTTCTGTGCTTCCGTAGATATTTACATTTACATTTACATTTAGTCATTTAGCAGACGCTTTTATCCAAAGCGACTTACAATAGTCGAGGAGACAATGAAGCGGTAAATAGCCGATACAACAATAGGTGAACAAGTGCTACAACAATGTTACCGAGTTACACAGAGAGAGAAGTTACAAAAAGTATATATAAATATGTTTTTTTTTTTTTTTGATAGAGTGAGTAGTTAGAAAAGAAGTGAGTTAGTGAGTTAGATGTAGCCGGAAAAGATTAGTTTTTAGGTGTTTTGAAGATAGAGATATGACAATGACATGATGGCTATGAGTGAAAAAAATAATGCAATGTTTTATGAACCACTTTCACAGTTAACGGTTCATGTGAACGACCCCTTGAAGAATAAAAAGTATATAAATTGTTTAAAATGTACGTAGGGAGGTTCCAACCGTTTGGACCCCTACCAGTCAATTTCTACCAAAAAAAAAATGTGTAACAGATTAACATAAACCTTTCTAGATTGAAAAAGTTTGAAATAACAAGAACTGTTTCCAGATTAAATCAATACATTTGATTTTACTGAACTTAATTGGAGTGAAAACCTCAAGTTTGTTGTGTCATTGTGTTGTGTCATTGTGTGACGTTTTTCTCAGTGTACCGACAGTATGCCTTGTTCAGGAAACATCCATCCCCTTTCCCTACATTACAAAATCCACAGATCTACCATCTACATCTCAACGCATGATGATGTTCATGTCGAGAGCATCAGAGACGGATATGTTTTCAGGCTTCAGATCAGGATTAGGTGTTGTTGGCGTTCTGCTGGTTTTTGTGTTGTCACAGATGGTCCAAATCAAGATCAGTGGATGGAAAGAATCACGTCGAGTTGATTCAGCAGAATTCCGCACCACCTATCATCTCCTTTATTCTTGATTTTCTTTCTCACCTGGGTTTCTAGCGGAGTATAACCGAGGATAACATGTAGTGGAAAGGAGAAGTCAGTAGTGGTTTGTTTTATCACCGACTGTTGAAGCGTTCTGGCTCGCTTTTCAACGTCATTAAGACATGAGATGTGAAATGTTGTTCATAAAATGTTCTTCTAATTACTTGGGCGAACAAAGCTTTTTATGTATACCGTGCATGTTGCAATATTAAAGCATTAGAAAAGCGAGCCCAGTTCTTCTGTAATTTTGCTAAATGATCGCTGGAGGAGCGCTGCAGACGGCTTAGGCAACACCATACTACTGCGAAGCCAGGTCCAGCCTATGGTTTTCACGAAATAATACTAGCTCAATTGCTTAAACCTTTTACATAGTGGTTTAGTGTTGTCAGAATAAGATTTACTCAATGTACGGGAACGGGTTACTTTAATCTCAGCAGCAAGTTCTCTACAGTGGTTTGGGAGTTTTAGTTTTAAGAGACGCAGATTTATAGGCCTAAACGTAAATGATGATGCTTTCTTTTGGCCATGATGCACGCGGTGTTTAAACAGAATCTATTCTGATTTAGTTATGGACCTACTTAAGTTTACAATTAAAAGTCTTTCATGCCTTTTCAACATAATGTTATAAGTCACCTTCAAACGTTCACGTGTACAATTTGTTCCGATGACTTTTAAATTTGAATTATTTATACTGTTCATCTGAGATATCATTTACATGTTTTAAGTTGCTCGCTCATCTATCTATAAATTAATACATTTAGTTCTGTTTATTACTTCAGCTGAAGATTTGTATACATAGCATAAAACAACATATTAAAACGATCTTATTGCAGTACCATTATCATGCATTTGGATAAGAGTGCATTTTAATATCGGTTCTTAACAGCGACCGGTAAAGTCAAACCCACCTAAATTCAAAAACTGGCGCCATTTAGCGTTATGACATGTTATTGGCTTTCCACTTGAATGTTTTAATTTAAAGAACATTTTCCTTTAAGTTAACATAACATCAATGAATCGAACTAGCTGTTGGTCACTGAAATCCGACATTATATCATTTTAATAAATATTATCTGTGCAGGTGGATAATGGAGGAGCATTAAAAGCGCAGGACCGGAGAGGTTGGATCCATTGAAGTCATCTGACTCTCTATAAACTAACGAAAATTGTTCACATAACTAAGATTGAAAAACATTTGTTGGTTTAAGAATTTGTGCTATTTGTGTTATTATTTTCTACATTTTATATCACGTTATTTGCTATTTGACTAGCACTTGCAAGGAAACGCATTGCTTCATACTTTCTTTCTTACATGATAAAGATTTTTTCAATGGTTCTAGAGAAGGTTATTGTGTCTTAAACATTACAATGTTAGAATGGTTTTGGAGAATGATCTTTCACCTTTTAAATGAACGTTATAATAATGTTAGTGTAACACTGTTACCACTAAACATGTTTAGAAGGTTTTTTGAGAATGTTTTTTTACCGTAAAACAGAACATTCGGTGAACTAAAAGTAAAAGACCTGAGAACGAGAATGTAAGAGTAGAATATTCGAACAATGATGTCACCAAATGTAAGTATTTTAAGGGGATCCTTTGGGTTTTTTAGAAAGCAGTCGTACAGTTTTTACACAATGGTTATGTGAAAAATGAATCTCTAACTGGAGGAGGGCGTTAATATCCCATAATGTAGAGTATTAGTTACCGTGTGAAAGGTTGTGAAATACATTTGAAAGTTTCATGTTAAAGTAGGCCAAAAGGAACTGGATTTGAATATGTTTAATTTGTTCGTATTTTGTGTATTTCTGAGGCAGATTGTAATGGTTTTGGTTTAATTTCCCAGTTTAATGTAAGTTTATTGTTTGGTTAATGTTGTGTACGTTTGGTATTTGCTGTGGTATTATGTGGAGGTAAAGACTTTTGCTGTAAATTAAAGAGATGCTTGTAGAGAGTTTATAAGCCTTAACTCCCTCAATTTTTAGGATTTGAGTTAGTGCTCGAACAATACTGAACATTCTCCTGAAAGAATCTTCATCTGTACATCTCCGATCATCTCCTCGAAGGAGTCAAACATCTCAAACATCATGAAGACGATCTCCTTACTCTTTGTCATCTCTTTATACATCAACGGTGAGTTCATTTAACAACATATACGAGATGAGATGAATAATGCTGTTTTATCACTATATAAGCATTATTTCTCTATTTTTTCTGTTTGTTGTGTAGGAGTTGTGACAGAGTCAGTGACAGTGTATGAAGGATTTTCGGTCACTCTTCACACTAATACTATACTAAAGAGTACTGACGTCATCGAGTGGAGACATGGATTTAAAAATGATCTCATAGTTAAACTGGACAGAGGTTCGGTCTCATTGTTTAATGGATCTGATGGGAGATTTACTGACAGACTGAAGATTAACAATCTGACCGGAGATCTCACCATCATAGACGTCACACAAGTCATTGGATCTTATAATCTACAGATCACTGGAGAGAAAACTACAAGAAAGATATTCCATGTTAGAGGTGAGTTGAAACATTTTCTCCAGTATTTTTTCAGCTTACAAATCTGATCAGGGCTGAGTTTTCTTAAAAGATTCACATTGCCAACTGTGTTTAGTAGCAAGTAAACTATTGAACTATTTAACTATTAAATATACTTAAATATAAGGAAGTAGTAAATATACTTCATTCATTATTATTATGTTACTATAATGTAAAAGAGTTTTTTCTATATTCAGCTTATTGTCTTACCTAACAATGCTCTCCAGCTGTGATTTATTCACAATAATGTGCGGCATTAAGTACCTTATTGCTTTTATAAAACAGTTACCACGTTCTAAACAAAATTATATTTATATGATATATATAAATCCAAAATATTTATAGACAGACGGACAGATGGACGGATAGATAGATAGATAGATAGATAGATGATAGATAGATAGATAGATAGATAGATAGATAGATAGATGGATGGATGGATGGATGGATGGATGGATGGATGGATGGATGGATGGATGGATGGATGGATAGATAGATGATAGATAGATAGATAGATAGATAGATAGATAGATAGATAGATAGATAGATAGTTAGATAGATAGATAGATAGATAGATAGATAGATAGATAGATAGATAGATAGATAGATAGATAGATAGATAGATGATAGATAGATAGATAGATGATAGATAGATAGATAGATAGATAGATAGATAGATAGATAGATAGATAGATGATAGATAGATAGATAGATAGATAGATAGATAGATAGATAGATAGATAGATAGATAGATAGATAGATAGATAGATAGATAGATAGATGATAGATGGATGGATGGATGGATGGATGGATGGATGGATGGATGGATGGATGGATGGATGGATGGATGGATAGATGATAGATAGATAGATAGATAGATAGATAGATAGATAGATAGATAGATAGATAGATAGATAGATAGATAGATAGATAGTTAGATAGATAGATAGATAGATAGATAGATAGATAGATAGATAGATAGATAGATGATAGATAGATAGATAGATGATAGATAGATAGATAGATAGATAGATAGATAGATAGATAGATAGATAGATAGATGATAGATAGATAGATAGATAGATAGATAGATAGATAGATAGATAGATAGATAGATAGATAGATAGATAGATGATAGATGATAGATGGATGGATGGATGGATGGATGGATGGATGGATGGATGGATGGATGGATGGATGGATGGATGGATGGATGGATGGATGGATAGATAGATAGATAGATAGATAGATAGATAGATAGATAGATAGATAGATAGATAGATAGATAGATAGATAGATAGATAGATAGATAGAGGCTTTCTAGATCCTACACCCACACAATTATTAAAAGAGTTTCCAGCCGTTGCCATAGCACCCAACTATTATATTTATATAAATAAATGTCACTTTGCATGACTTGACTTGACTGTAACCTTCACTGTTTGTTCTGCAGGTCGACATGGTTTTGCAGATTATTTGAATTCATATTCAGTGATGGAGGGAGATTCTGTCAGTCTGAGCGCTGGGGCACCTAATGTAAAGAACTATGATGTGATTCGCTGGAGGTTTGGAAACGTTCCTCTAGTTGACATCAACAGAAAGACTGAAATCATCTCAACACTCGATGAGAGATTTAGAAACAAACTGAAGATTAATCACTGGTCCGGATCTCTCACCATCACAAACATCACATCTGATCTTTCTGGACTTTATGATGTAAATATTCGCAGCAATAGTGGAACACACATAATTCACAAGACGTCAGCGGTGAGTTTCATTGAAGAATTCTATATTGGATTATTCAGGCATAATGTAATTATGTGTTTGGTGTTACAGGTGAAGTGAAGACGCTGTCAGCGGTGGAGGGAGATTCTGTCACTTTACACACTGATACTTCACTACAGAAATATGATCATATAGAATGGAATTTTGGACCTAAAGAATATTTACTCTCTACAGTCTCTGGAGGGGTCGTTTATATTCATAACAGGAGATTGAGAGACAGACTGCGGATGGATGATCAGACGGGATCTCTCACCATCAAGAACATCAAAACTAAAGACTCTGGACTTTATAAATTAAAGATCAAAAAGCGTCAATCCAGACATTACTTTCACAAGAGATTCAGGGTGAAAGTCAGGGGAGAATAACTCATCATAAAACTGTCATTCAGATTACAGTACTATCAACATTTCTTAAAATTAATCAAACTTTATTCTACATTCATCTTTGTCTTTCTTCTATAAACCAACCGAGGAAGATCCATTAGAGATCAATTCCTTTGAAAGAATTTCTTTTTTGTGTGTGTACATGTAAACTTCTTAAGGTTCGTAAAGGTGATGTGCATTTGTAGCTCATGGACAACACAACAAAAGTCTAAAATGATAAAACTTTATCGATCAAGAATATATCTGCAGGCAGCAGTTAGGTGTTAAGGGCACATTGAGTCCATATTTGATGACGAGTTTAGGAAAAGTAGTTTATACATCAGTATAGATCTTAATTCATTGTATTAATCTAACAGAATATTAATTTTATTCACTTATTGTTGTATTTTACTGTTTACATAAGGGAATGTCTCAAAGCTTTAACTGGACAATCCTTTTAGTCACATGAAGTAAGAATGAGCATTGATAATAAACCACTCGTTTAATCCATTTTCTTTGTCCTTGTTATGCTATTATTCTACATAAGACATTTTAAACCAAAACGTATCATTGTTAAAGCCTGAAACATGTAAAGCAGGAGATGAATGGTACAAAAATAACATCTCCAGGAACCAGACAGGAGAAATATTCATTGACAGACATCAAATGTAGCTGCACTCCTGGATTTAGAATTAAAGGATGTTTCTTATGCTTGTTTTTGACTCTTTGTGCTTCTGATGTCTGGTGGGTACGTGATCAATATCTACATCTAAGCAAACCAGAGGCAACAGCGGCAAGGAACCAAAACTCCATTGGTGACAGAATGGAGAACAAACCTTGGGAGAAACCAGACTCGGTTGGGGGGCCAGTTCTCCTTTGACCGGATGAAACCAGCAGTTCAAGTCCAGGCTGCAGCGGATTGGAGAAGACACATTTGTTTCCTGTGATCTTATCACGAGGGTCGTCTGAGGCAAGGTCTTCTCAGGGGATCTGTATCCGGGGCTCTAGTTGTCCTGGTGTCCGCTGTCTTTCAGGGCTGTAGACGGCTTTTTTACTTCTCGATCCACCATCTGGTCGGGATACGTGTTGGATCCAGGTTGGATCTTCGTTGAGCAAGAGAGAGAAACAGACTAATATCAGCGTATATGCCATTCTTCGTATGATCTATTTAAGAAATCGGGTGTTGTGGAAAGTGTTCCAAATTTTGGTTTACCTATTTAATGCAGCTTAAAAATCCTTTAACGGATTTAGAAATAAGAAAACATTTTAGTATGTAATGAGTAAGCCAGGTTAAAGAAATAGGACTTTAATCTAGATTTAATTTGACTTTTAAGAAATCTTGCTACAGCATTTTGGACTCGCTATAATTTGTTTACTAAGCGTACAGAAAGAACATCCACCCAGTAAAGCATTGCAATAATCCAACCTTGAGGTCATGAATGCATGGATTAACATTTCTGCATTCGACATTGAGAGTATAGGCGTTGGAAAGAAGTGTTAAAAGAAAACCATTGGTTTGACTTCAAATGAATGGAGGCCAAACCGATGAAAGTCAATGGGGACCAACGGTTTTAAAAATATGTTCTTTTGTGTTCTACAGAAGAAAGATATCCATGCATGTTTGAAATGTCAAGAAGGCAAATGTCTTCCTGATGTATAGGCCCTCAAGATCTCTGCGCTCCGCAAATGAGCCGAGACTTGTGGTACCAGCTCAAAAGGGAAAGAAATCTCTCTCTCTCTCTCTCTCTGGAACGTTCTCTGCTTCAGTTCCTCGATGGTGGAACGATCTGCCTCTAGCTTCACGCTTGTCAGACTCGGTCCCTATCTTCAAAAACTCCTAAAAACTCATCTTTTCCGGCTACACCTAACTCACTAACTCACTTCTTTTCTAACTACTAACTCTATCAAAAAAAAAAAATTAATAAATATACTTTTTGTAACTTCTCTCTCTGTGTAACTCGGTAGCATTGTTGTAGCACTTGTTCACCTATTGTTGTATCGGCTATTTACCGCTTCATTGTCTCCTCGACTATTGTAAGTCGCTTTGGATAAAAGCGTCTGCTAAATGACTAAATGTAAATGTAATGTAATGTAAAAAGACATCTGCCAGGTGTAGTGCTGCCAGGAAAATGTTTGAAAGTGCACTTCATCTCTACGCCATGCACCAGATGACACACCAGTGGACCGTGGGCGTAATGAATTCAACTTTCAAATAATGAATGCCAAATTACATCTGCTGATGCGCTTAAGGGACCAAGCGGGGGTAACCAAGATATTACACTGACTCACCCTCTCCGTTTTTACACCCATGATTGAATATCTGCTGCCGAGTCCGTTCAGCACGTCAACAATCATCTCATTGGCTTTGTATGTTAAGTATGATATTTTTGGCGTGTATTCTTTGTATTTCCAGATGATTTTGTGTGAAGAGTGTAACGTAGGGTGCAGAACACAACAGGATTAATCGTTATGCTGTTCGGTGACATTTTTTCAACTCTGACAGTTTTAGGAGATTGATAGTAAAAAATTGAGTGTAGAGTTCAGATCGAGTTGAGACAAGCTGATGGTTTATGTGTAACAGGGATATGTACAGCACTTTCTCAGTTGGAATTTGAGTCATAGTCATAGAATTTTGTTAATTCTTTGACAGTTTCATTTTTTTTCTTGTGTTCTTCATCTCTATTAGTTTCTTTTCTTTCGGTAAAGGTGTGCAAATAGTCTGATTCTCCATCTTTTTTTAATTTATTTTTTAATTTAATTTTATTTTGGCCTGGTCCATCGTTAAAAACCATACAAACATCAGACAGCGACTATATTATCTGCTTTATCCCTCATCATTTGTCTGAATAAAAACCCATTAAACAGCTGCCGTCCAACCAAACGAAAAGATACTGCTATGACCAAACATTATGTTAAATAATTGTTTTCCCGATTCAAGATCTTTAGCAGACGTCTCAGAAACATCCTTGTGTCCAGGATCACGGATCATTGTGCGAGTGTCGACAGTCTCTCTGAACTCCAGATGTTCTCTATGATGTTGATTCCAAAGCTGGCGGTTGAATTTCTTCCCAGAAAGTACCGCTGTGGTGAAATTAAAATACATTTAGCTGTGCCTGACGATTCGGATGAATATGTATAACATTTTTTAACTAGGACATCCTCTTCAAACCTCCACTCGACCGCATTTCTTCTCTCTAATAAAATCACTGATATTGATATTTCATCCGTCACAGCCCCCACGGAGTAAACAGAGAATGATCGAGAATAAACTCACAACACTGTCAGTACAAAGATCATCTTCATGTTCTTGTACGTGTCTGACTTTATAGAGATGATCAGTAGAAATCTCTCCCATGGTTAAGATGTGTTGTACCGTACACGAAGAGTGAAAACTCTTAGATGATAGATATTCCATTGTCTAAACCTGTAAAGCAAAACAGGCCAACTGATGATATAGCTGTGGTTTTAATAAAAGATTAATATATTTGTCCATCTGCTGTGAATCATTTAGCACAGATAGATGTTAATTAACTTATTTACAGGACCTGAATGTAAATATTTCTACAGCCCCCGTATGTTAATGTCGTTCATTGCACAAGCACTAACACTTTCCAGACACAGCTTGGATTGGGAGTCAAAACTTTGAAGAATAAATGGATCGCACATTGTCATTGTTTCATTTACGTAAGAACTGACATGATCGTACACATCTGAAAGGAAAATGAACATTTTTATAAACGTTGGCAGCATTTGTTAGTCATTAATAGCTTCATTTATCGAAAAGGACTACTTAATATGAGATTAAGATAGATATTAAGATAGATATATACTTTAGAGATCAAAGCTCAGTGTCGTTGAAGGAATGAGATTCTGTCTCTTTGCACAATGGTTTTACTGACTCATCAAGATTTTTATAAAGGTCGACGTTTGGAGATCTCACCATAACACGCATCACATCCATACAATAAAGAACAGCATCGAGATATCCCTGGAGAGAAAACTAAACAAATACAGTATTTAAAAAGAGGTTTTTTTACACGTTTCGACTGAGGAAGAGCTTCTTGAGTTTCTTTAAAAAAATCTACTTTCGTATAAACTGAATCTGCCTCTCACCACAAAAGAAGTTAACCTAACATTGAACTCAACTAACATACTAACATTGATATTTTATGGAAACCATTGAGACATATCTGGAAATATCTTCTTATGTGTTCTCCAGGTGACAGGTTTGAATGGATAATGATGTTTGGATGAATTGTAAGAGCGCTGTCCCTGTAAATGCGTTGCTTGGAGTCAGACAGGTCTTACTCTATATTTCACATTCAAACAGTTCAAGCTCACAGTTGTTTCGCTTTGATTCAACGGAACACATATTATCATTGAAGGATGTTTTTTATTTTTACTTTTTATGTAGATATAACAATATAACCCAGAAATGAAAAAAAGCCACTTTGTAGTCACACAATTGCACACTTTCCTCGCACTTCTCATACACATGTTCGAATGTATTATGTACACCAATAGACAAAAACACTTTCATGTCCAGCAGCAGAACAAAACCACAACTCTTTCCGCCACAACACAATGAGGCCACACCGGGTTTCCCATGACACGAGGCTGTTTGTGTGTTGTGCGCATTTGCTAAACCAGCAGGTTTCCTCAGCAATGAAACTTGGGTGCGAAAAATAAAAAGGTCAAACAGAATGATCTTGAAATAAAGAACGGGCATGATGTGACAAAAATATACTATAATAAAAATCAACTTTTGTTTTTCACCACGCTTGCATACACCCTGTCATCCTCCACTGCTGCTCTCTGTACACGACACACAATGCAAACACAACATTAAATCAATGATTCATTTAAACGATCATATTGATATGGACTGCTTAAACTATTGTGCGTTACTTTTTGTTTCCTGCAGCGGCAGAAGATCACAAGTGTTGTAAGAATCATCAGAGAGCCAACAGCAACACAACACATCAGAATGAAGGTAAAACCTGCAATGAATAAAATAAGTTCTCTGATCTGAGACCAATGAATACACATGATCAACTGATGTACCTGAACACTTGTGACAGTGATGTGTGTTGAGATGTTGAGTCTGCTTTGTGATGGAGTTGTTCAGCACACATGTGTAAGAATCATCCAGACACTCCAGATGTAGAGAGATGCTGCTGATGTGTTCAGATACACTGATGCTGGATAATAAACTCATTCCTTTATACCAGGAGAGACTCACATCTGACACATTACACACCGAACATGACAACACACACTTGGAGCTTTCTAAAGAGGAAGAATTTCGGGTGATGATGGGGACAGGTAGATGAGCTGGACAATAGAGACATATATTGTTACATTTATATTATAATCACATTTTATTTTTAGATCGGTGATCAAATAAAAAACGACAAGTTACTCACTATAGACGATAAGATTGAACCTGTATGAGATCTTCTGTTTGCCATTGATGTTGAATTGGTAAAGTCCAGAGTGTTGAGTTGTGATGTTTGTGATGGTGAGAGATCCAGTCTGATCATCTACCTGCAGTCTGTCTCTGAACATCCCATCATAAACATCATCATATATTGAGACTTTATTGGCTTCTCTGTTGATTCTAACTATAAGAGTCTCTTGAGTAGCAAAAGTCCACGATAACATATGAGCGTTCACTATCAGATGTGTATAATTATTGTGTAGAGTCACAGAATCTCCCTCCATCACTGACACTGACTTCACTTCATCACCATACACACCTGAAACACACAAACACACAAACACAACTGAATAACACAAACACAACTTAATAACACAAACACACAAACACAACTGAATAACACAAACACAACTGAATAACACAAACACACAAACACAACTGAATAACACAAACACAACTGAATAACACAAACACACAAACACAACTGAATAACACAAACACACAAACACAACTGAATAACACAAACACAACTGAATAACACAAACACACAAACACAACTGAATAAGACAAACACAACTGAATAACACAAACACACAAACACAACTGAATAAGACAAACACAACTGAATAATACAAACACACAAACACAACTGAATAATACAAACACACAAACACAACTGAATAACACAAACACAACTGAATAACACAAACACACAAACACAACTGAATAAGACAAACACACAAACACACCTGAAACACACAAACACAACTGAATAACACAAACACAGCTGAATAACACAAACACACAAACACAACTGAATAACACAAACACAACTGAATAACACAAACACACAAACACAACTGAATAACACAAACACACAAACACAACTGAATAACACAAACACAACTGAATAACACAAACACACAAACACAACTGAATAAGACAAACACAACTGAATAACACAAACACACAAACACAACTGAATAAGACAAACACAACTGAATAATACAAACACACAAACACAACTGAATAATACAAACACACAAACACAACTGAATAACACAAACACAACTGAATAACACAAACACACAAACACAACTGAATAAGACAAACACACAAACACACCTGAAACACACAAACACAACTGAATAACACAAACACAGCTGAATAACACAAACACACAAACACAACTGAATAACACAAAAACACAAACACAACTGAATAAGACAAACACAACTGAAAAACACAAACACAACTGAATAACACAAACACACAAACACAACTGAATAACACAAACACAGCTGAATAACACAAACACACAAACACAACTGAATAACACAAACACACAAACACAACTGAATAACACAAACACACCAACACAACTGAATAACACAAACACAACTGAATAAGACAAACACAACTGAATAATACAAACACACAAACACAACTGAATAACACAAACACACAAACACAACTGAATAACACAAACACACAAACACAACTGAATAACACAAACACAGCTGAATAACACAAACACACAAACACAACTGAATAACACAAACACACAAACACAACTAAATAATAAAAAAGAGAGACAAATGTTTTATGCTTTAACAATTTGAACTGGATTTTAAAACAGTTACTAGGTGAGAAAATTCTTGCATTTCTTGTATTATTGTGGAAGTTTACAGTGGAAGTATAACCCAGAGATTCTGCCACTCTTTTGATAATCTTGAGTACCTGTAGTTGTGTAGAAACATGTTGTTCATATCTCAGAAAAGTATTCAGAAGACAGCTTTACAGTTGTTCTCGATGAACCTCCTAATGAGGACTTCTCCTGGATTATACACGCTGATGCTTAAGCTCTTCCAAGTTCTCTGATTGGTGTGTGGGCCGGATTTTAAGGGTGAAAGGCCAATTACCTAGGAACTTTATGACGTTCAAAAGTTCCAGATTTGAAAAAAACGTTCTGTAAGTTGCTGTGCTATGAGAAGTGTTTCGAGCACAGAAATACTACATAATGCTTGAGGGTCGATTTTTTACTCCATGAAACCTGACTTTGAAAATGTCAGACGTTTTGCAGTCACAAAGCATTTATAATGCATTAAACAGAGTTATACTTCCACATCGATACAATTCTAAACAGTTTGATGTAAACATAAAGCCTTAAGCTCTTCACTCACCCACCAGACATGAGGAGCACAAAAGGAGGAAAACAGTCATGATAAAGGTTGTCTTCAGCAGTCCAGGAGTAGGGTGTTAAGTTGGTAAAGTTGTGCACAAAGATCCAACGACAGCGAAGAACGAGACCAACCATAGATTATCTAATAAAAAAAAAACTATACTGGTATTAGTATGTGTGGTGACACCATCTCTCTCTCTCTCTCTCTCTCTCTCTCTCTCTCTCTCTCTCTCACACGCACAACAAAACACATTTTCACACCCATACACACCCAGAAAGTGTGTCACACATCTGTAAATTCTGTTACATCTTAATAACAGTGTCGACGGTAGCAGAACTGAAAAGTTTTAGCACAAACTCACTCAGAAACATAATCTTACTTCCACAATCCGTTTGGCATAAAACACCACTTGCTCACCTGAAAATGAACACATGATTTGAATTATTCCTTAATTCATCATGTCATCATGTTGATGCATTAAACATTACTTTCTACACAAAACACCTTGTGAAATTCTTGTGAAGGAACAAATAAATGATCAAAAATGATTACCAACCCAAACAAACCAGACAGAAAATCCCTTGGGTCTCCAAATGTAGAACAGCCCAGAAATGCTTTTCTTCGAGATCTTCAGATAATATTAAAGCTTCTTTAACCTATTTTTAAGGTTTGGGTGTGCATGAAAGAATGATGCTGGTCACATTCGGTGGTTGGATCTTGCGGAAGTCAGCAAAATCACTCGTGTAATGTCAGACCACAACACACTCTCATTTTCTTTTTAGACTAAAGCAAGACTTTTTCCGACCCGTGACAATGTTAAAGCTTGTTTTTGTCTTTTCGTGCTTCTGTTGTCTGAAAGGTAAGGGATTGACATTTATTTATAGATGCATGTAATGAATACAATGCATCGTTTAAGTTGTAAGGTATTCTTCGAATGTACTTTAATCTGTTTCTGTTCATTCTGTTACGGATGAAGTGATGTCAGTGTCAGTGATGGAGGGAGATTCTGTGACTCTCCAAACTGATGTTACTGACATACACGACGCTCATCTGATCGTGTGGAGTTTTGGACCTCAAGAGTCTCTTATTGTAAGAATCAACAGAGAAGCCAATAAAGTCTCAATATATGATGATGTTTATGATGGGATGTTCAGAGACAGACTGCAGGTAGATGATCAGACTGGATCTCTCACCATCACAAACATCACAACTCAACACTCTGGACTTTATCAAATCAACATCAGCGGCAAACAGAAGATCTCATACAGGTTCAATCTTAACGTCTATGGTGAGATATTGTTTGCAGTCTGTCTTATTGATGAAATGATGGAAGATTGGTTATAATGCAGTTTCTTTTATGTTTTTAGCTCATCTTCCCATTCCTGATATCAGCAGTTACTGTCCGCAAAACTCTTCTTCGGCGTCTAAATGTGTTGTGTTGTGTTCGGTGTGTAATGTGTCACATGTGAGTCTCTCCTGGTATAAAGGAATGAGTTTATTATCCAGCATCAGTGTATCTGATCTCAACATCAGACTCTCTCTACCTCTGGAGGTGGAATATCAGGATACAGACACGTACACATGTGTCATCAACAACACCATCACAAACACAACACAACATCTCAACATCACACAACTCTGTCAGCCGTGTGCACGAGAGTCAGGTGTGAAACCTTCAACATTCTTTCAGTTTTGTTTAGCTCTCGAGTGCACGGTTGAAACCTTTCGTGTGCTTTTGTTCCCTCAGCCTGCGCGTGCTGTTGTTACGTTTCTGAATCTGTGATCCGACTGGTCGTCTCATGTCTGGTGGCTGTGGCTACGGTTGGTGTGCTGGCTTACGACATCAGATCTAATAGAAGAGAGTTCGTCTCACAGACACCATCAACCTATGACTGATCAACCGTGTGAAGGTGTTATTTCAAGCTTCTTTACTTTCTCAATCGCTACGAACAACAAATGATGTCAAATTTGAATGTCAGTTGTGTTCTGGCGGTTAAAGAGTTGTGATCAGAAGGTTGTTGGTTTGAATCTCAGTGTCAGCAGATAATAACTGAAGTGTTCTCGAAGACATCTTAGCACTGATTACTCTACGGTGATGGATGGCAGTCGCTTTGGATAAAAGCGTCTGCCAAATGAATAAATGTAAATGTAAATGCAATGTGTTCAAATATTACGAATAGTCAATGAGGAATTGTTACATTGCTTCTAAAGCTGTCCGAGCACTGCAGAATGACAATAAAATCACACTCGTGTTCTTTTCTCAACAAGCGTAAAGTACATTTGTTAAATAATAAAATAGTACTAAACTCAACATCAGTGTGTGGTTTTTACATCGTGCGGTCAGGTCGATTATTATAAACTCGCTGCTAACATATCCCTGCTTCAAACACACAGAAATGTAATGGATTTAAGTGTTAATAGAATTGTATTGGATCTAATTTGATAAATAAATGAACTTTGTTATGGTTAAAATAAAATAAAGATGCCATCTTAATGTAAACTGTAAGTGTTTGTGTGAGGGTTTAGTTGTGTGTTTGTGATGTTTGTCAGCAGGTGTCACTGTGAGTTTTTAGCACTTCAAACTGAAACTGAAAGTAAAAAATGCCATTTTTGCTTTGGCTGGTTCTTCTGCACAAGGTCACACTACAGAGAACTTTTCATCTTATGTTTGAAGAATCACGAACAACATTAGCACTATGTGATTATTATCGATGTGTGTTTGTGTAGCTTTGGCGGTTTGTTTGGTTTCAGCGGAGTTGCATAACTTTGCATAACTTTTGCATAAGAGTTGCACAACTTTATTGGCCATTTTAAGGAATCAAAACACTTACCATGAAGATAAGCTCTTTACTCTTTATCATCTCCATATACGTCAACGGTGAGTTCATTTAACAACTTTTGTTCGACACTTTCACTTTTAGCTCGGTCACTATGTTGGTTATTCTCTTTGTGTTTTTGTTCGTCTGTAGGTTCTGTGACGGATGACACAGAGTCAGTGTCAGTCATGTCTGGAGATTCTGTCACCCTACACATTAATATGGCATTACAGACAGACGACCTGATAGAATGGAGATTTGGAGCTCAACTGGATCTCATAGCAAAACTGAACCGAGAGGCGAATGGGATTTCATTATCTAACACTATTGAGAGGTTTACAGACAGACTGAAGATGAGCAATCGGACCGGAGATCTCACCATCACAGACATCACATCTCAACACGCTGGACTTTATCAACTAGAGATCACTGGGAACAAGGTCACAATTAAGAGATTCACGGTAACTGGTGAGTATCTCAATGTGAACTCTATATTAATATTGATAAAAACAATAATAATTAGTATTCTATGTATATACTGGGATGTCATATGCACTTATAGTGTTTAAAAGGGATGCTCCGATCAGAATTTCTGCCGCTGATAACATGCCGATTATTTTATGGATATCGGACGCAACACTAAATGATTTCAGAATTTACTACATTTAAGTTTGTTTTTTTGTTCGCTTTTTATCCAAAGTGAATGACAGTATTGTGCTGATGCCAATCATCACTGCAGAGCAAATGCGGTTAAGTTGACTTGCTCAAAGGAAATTCAGTCATGGTCCGCTGGCACTGGGATCGAACCCACAACCTTCTGCTGATGACATGACTTCAACATTGGAAAGCGGAAACATTGACATAAATATTCATCGTGTACGTCCTTGGCAATGCGTTGACCCCATTAATGTAGAACGGTTTTTAAGATCGGTCAAGCTTAGTGAGTACGGATCGAGTTTTAAAATCGAGTCACCGATAGAGTCCTAAAATGTAATTATTAGCCAATATTGATTTCCGGCCGATTGATCAGAACATCCCTAGTTCACTTTTGTCAAATTGAAATATTAATATCTGCCGAACAGAACTGTTTGAGCTTTACAAGAGCTATTCTTTCTCTCCTTTATTCTCACTTTTTTTAACTTTGCAAACCTAATGGAACGGCTTGGTTGCAGATGGTCATTCGGGTATTTTGATTTACCATCGAAATTTGTAAAACCATTTATAACTAACAAATTATGTAGGTTTGTATACAGTGTTGTCTGCTTATATTTCTAACATCTCACTTTAATTCTGCATATAAAATCATTTTCCATCCGTCTTTTCTTTACTTTCATCACTTTAGTTTATCAACACCTAATCTAAGTATATTTATGCTATTCCACGTATAGTCTTGATGTTGCTCCAAGAAATGAGTTTTCTATCTCTTTGTGTTTCAGGTGTGTTCGATGATGAAGACAAGTCAGTGTCAGCGATGGAGGGAGATTCTGTCACTTTTAATCCTGACGTTACGGATATCAAAACATACGATGTGATTCGTTGGACGTTTCAACATGGAAGTTCTTTTCTAGCTGAACTTGACAGAAAAACTTCTGTCAACCCTAATTATGGTGTCCTTGATGGGAGATTCAGAGACCGACTGCAGCTGCATCCAACCGGATCTCTGACCATCAGAAACATCAGATTCAAACACTCGGGACTTTACGAAGTGGATATTATCAGTAGCACACACACTATACACCAGCAAGTCAACGTCACTGTCAAAGGTGAGAACATCGTTTCAATATAATAAACACCATATACACATGATCGCTCTGTTTCTTTTAACGTTTCTCACACATTATGCTATACAGGTGAAGGGAAGTTAGTGTCAGTGAAGGAGGAAGAATCTGTCATACTCCAAACTCATCTTACTCGCATGCAGAAAAATGATAAGCTTGAGTGGTGGTTCGGAACTCGAGACACGCCCATAGTTTATACCGAAAAAGATGCCAATGGGACGTCGGTATATTGTCCTGACCTTGATGAGAGATTTAGAGACAGACTAAAGGTGGATGATAAGACTGGAGATCTCACGATTCTGAACATAGGAACGGATCTTTCTGGACTTTATGAACTGAAGATCATCAACAGAAGACGATCCATTCACAGGAGATGCATCGTGACTGTCAGTCGTAAGTATATTTACTTCAAGGAATAGTCACTTGTTAAATTTTAGCTGCTAAAATGATTTCAAATTAGATTATTTAATGCTTTCCCGTGGTTCATAAGTTAGAGAAATGGATTAAACAATGCCAAGGTCATGGGTTTGATCCCAGGGATTGCACATACTCAGAAACTATTGTATAGTAGATGTAAGTTGCGTTTGATAAAAGCATCTGCCAAATGCAAAAATATATTTATATTTTACATTTACATTTAGTCATTTAGCAGACGCTTTTATCCAAAGCGACTTACAATAGTCGAGGAATATATATAATAAATACTCACTTCGATGTCCAATGAACTTGTAAATTAAGGTCTTTTCGTTTCTTTTATTTTCGAAATATTCTCTTTTTTTCGTCACAGTTGGTATTCTTGCTTTATCAATGTCCGATGTGTCATAACGTGATTATATTGTTTATTCATTCATTATCATTAAACTTTTATTCGAAGTCCTAGTTAAAACCTCATTTGTAAGTCGCTTTGGATAAAAGCGTCAGCTAAATGACAATATGTAAATGTAAAAAGGCATGTTGGTTACAGGTTACATTCTGTCACATTGATTCTATCTCTCCCTCACTTTTGTATTGCAGCATTGGGTTTGTCTTCTCGGGTCATCGCAAGTATATGCGTCACAGTTTTGCTGGTTGTTGCCGCTGCCGGCGCTGCTGTTGTGTTCTCCATTCGCCGATGGTTTCCCAAAGCGAGAGCACTGAAAGGTAAGGATCATGTATATGTAAGCAATAAGGTATGAGAGGCCGTGCTGTGTCCATGCTGTATCTCCCCTTGGTCCCACGATAAGAATCTTAAGATTGAAAAATATATTCATGTTTTCATAAATTACAATCATTAACTGTATGCTAAGGAGCAGATCATACCAAACACGCGGTTAACGTTTGTAAACGCGAGATGCGGCGAGCTTATTATTTGTTGAATATTTGAAAAGAGCAGAGCTGCAATTTTTATGTTGCTAGGCAACAGCACGATTGCTTTACTTGCTGTTAACAGTCATATAAGAAACCTTAAAAATGTTTAAGCAGAGGGTTATTTTTTCTAACCTTCCTCGTTTAAACCCACAACTGCAGTGTTCTGAAACGTCAAGAAACTGTACCGTTCAGTCACCACATTGGAAACTCCTCCCATCCATTCATTCAATTGGACAAAGGAAAAACGGCGCATGACGTCAAGCGCTCTTCTGCCCGGAGTTGACTTTTTTTCGACATGGGAATTATTGTTCTTTGTTGAGGCGTAGGCAAAAGTCATGCTTGCTCAAGTTCTACTCGAACATCTTCTTCTGTGTTCTCTGGGTCTGATTCTGGCTCAAATTGATAAAATTAAAGACACGATTACAATTACACTGAGCGCTTGAATATCCAGGTTATGGTGAGAGGCGTTATCTTTCCGGGCAACGTGCGAAACGCTTCTGACGATTCACAACACAGGAGCCGTTGGCACAATCAGAACTTGTTACATATCTGTGAAGAAGGGACTTCGTCAGAACAAGGCAGTTATCGGCCGTTTTACAGTGAAAAAAGCAATATACAGATAAATAAATTGTGGGAAAAATATGGGTTATTTAAATAGTTGAAATATTAACACTTGTTATACTGCACACTGTAAACACAATCAAAGCTTCGAAAAACACGAAGAGCTGGGCCTTTCAAACTTTTTCATTTACATTTACATTTAGTCATTTAGCAGACGCTTTTATCCAAAGCGACTTACAATAGTCGAGGAGACAATGAAGCGGTAAATAGCCGATACAACAATAGGTGAACAAGTGCTACAACAATGTTACAAAGTTACACAGAGAGAGAAATTACAAAAAGTATTTATATAATTTTTTTTTTTTTTTTTTTTTTTGATAGAGTGAGTAGTTAGAAAAGTAGTGAGTTAGTGAGTTAGATTTAGCCGGAAAAGATGAGTTTTTAGGAGTTTTTTGAAGACTTTTTCAAACTTTTTAAAGAGAAATGTTTACAACACAAACTTTACATACACAGCTTTTGATTGTTATATCTGCTTTGTTGAATATCTCTGATAAACTCGTTTCAGTGTCAGAGGGAGACCGTGTCATTCTACACACTGATTACTACATGCATTTAAAGGATGTGATTGAGTGGAGGTTTGGATTTCCGAAGACTCCCATAGCGGAACTAAGGATCACACCCGAAAGGAATTATGAGGATCGTTTTGATGGGAGATTCAGAGACAGACTGACACTAAGTCGTGACACTGGATCTCTTACCATAAATGACACCAGAACTACAGACTCTGGGGTTTATCGACTGAAAATCACTAGCAGTTCCGAAACCTCTTACAAGAGATTCAGACTGACTGTCTCAAGTAAGAACTTTTATACACGTCCTTCCTTTCTTAAGGAAGGTGAACTTTCATTTACGAGAATCTAAGTGTTTATAAAAAGGACTTGAAAGATGTTAAGCAGATCACGAAAATGATTCTACTTTTTGTTTGGCGCAGGTACACAACAACAGATTTTAGTCAATGAGGGAGAATCTGTTACTCTAAACACTGATAAAACTACAACAGAGACTGATGAGAAGATGAAGTGGATGTTTGGAGATCAAGACACTATAATAGCTCACATTGGTCATGCTTGCAACATTCCCTCAACATTCCCAGAAAACATGCTTTTGGATACGAGGACTGGATGTCTCACTATCAAAAACATCACACTGCAACAATGTGGAGTTTATAAGCTCGAGACCGTCACGTATGATAAAACTTCATACAGAAGATTCAACGTGTCTCTCAAAGGTGAGTCAGATCTTACGAAAGGAAAATTATATTTTTTACATAAACCTGACCCGCTCCATATGACAATGTGAGTTCAAAATATCGACTACATGATCTTATTAAAGGAGACATCCTTTATTGAAAGAGTTTGCTATCTCGTTCTAAATAGCTGGTTTTTATTGTCGCCTGTTTCTCCGACAGAATCCAACAGAGTTGATGACCGGGAGCCTTTTATGAACGGCGCTGATCACCAGCCATGATGACTGACACACACCGGATGGAAATCTCTTATCCAGTTATGAACATTTTTCAAAACAGTCAGCATTATTATTTTGTATTATTAATATTGTTACATTTTATCGGTTGAGTATTAAATGAAACTGTACTTTATAGAATTTATTGCGAAAAGCATTCCCTAACCCTTTCAGATGATTGAATTCAGGCGTTCCGATCACTGCCATGGCCACAGGTACAGGTTTTACCTTTGCCATACCAATATAATGAGGAATATGTGAAACTGAGAATGTTACTGTCGGGGAATGTTGATGGTCTTTTCCAGTATTTATTTCTTGTTGTGATAAGACTGTGTACAAACCAATGCGTTGACAATTTTTTTTGTGCTTCTATTTGTTTTACCGTCTTTTTCTCCAGCTTTTTTATGAGCCTTGCACATTTTTATAGAGACTTTACACTTTACTTTTTTATATTTAAAATCCACGAGAAAGCTTATACAATAGTATCAGAAATAAAATGAAAGTGCTTAAAGTCAAAGGTTTTAGAAGAATGTTGGCAGCTGTAAATTTCGGGGGAATTATTGACCGCCATACCAGAAAATGAAACCTTAACTAGTCATGTAGATTTATTTTGTATATTTTTTTGTAATGTTTTATTTGAAATAAAGCAAAATGTCGAACGCTCATGATGTGAAATATTTGGAACAGCATATCGGAAAAAAACCTTTCACTTTTAAAGTGCATGAAGTGTTTAAACAGCCGTGTTTGCCCAGGTTTTGTCTATGCCATGTCTCATGCATGTTATCTATGTTTCCAGTTCTTCTGCCTCATTTTTATTGAAACTGGTAAAAATGTAAAAATAAGAATTCACTTTATTTTGTCTTCACTATCAGTAAACTGTTTTGTAATGAAGGGTATTAGTATCAGAGGGTCCTGCATGCTATAAAGACAGCAGAGCTTGATATCTATTACCTTCAGAACATTAAGCCTTGTGTAAAGTGTAAAGAGTAGAGAATACATGTCTGTATTCTGTTGCTCCCTTAATACATTTCCTCTAAGAGGAGGTTGTGTATTACACAAGTATAAAAGTTTGTGTTGGATAAGGATATTTCATGCTCACCTAGTCAAAATGCTTTTTTTATAGCGCTGCTGGAAAGCTGCAGCCGATCTTCGGGGCCATGCTGAAATTCTTCAGCCTCCTTGAGAAAGTGGAACTGTTGCTGTTCTTCAGTGTCTAACTCATTGTGGTCAAGTGAGATAAATCAATAATGCCTATCATTTTGAAACGAGTCACCTGTTTCAACTTCACTCCCATAAATGATCAAGTACTACCTTGCCATCCTCGTATCAACCATCCTCTGCTTGGTTTTGTCTGTTGAGAACACTTCAGTCATTGTCTGCGGACACTGAGATTCAAACCTGCAACCTTCTGCTTATAAGTCAAACTCTCAAACAACCAGACCGTGACTAACCCGACCCATATTGTTACTTAAAATACAGTTTTGCTTGTAAAATAAAAAATGTATTCAATTACCTCTTGTAATTATACTGGAACAGTATAAAAACCAAACTTTTGATTTACACATCTCTGTCCACGTTAAAGAGAGTATTTTACAATGAATCAATGTGTGACGTGACATAATTTACACCTTTCACTGTAAAACAGAAATTTTTCAAGATTAGATCTCATGGTTAGATCTCAAATTTATTGATTATTGATATTCAGTTGTGCTGATGTGTCTTGGTAGCATTACAAATATAGGTGTTGAAGCATAAACGTTCTCCTGGTCAACGCTGGTGTTGAGTTTTTTCATCATAGATTTTCTAAATCAAGAACACAAGAGGCTAAAAATCAGCAGCAGCAATATTAGTATCTTTACTCTGATACAACACAATTATCAAAACATCTGAGAGAGTGAACAAACCGATAATCAAGGCATCGATATCAACCTATTCAGCACCACCACCATGGACAGCACCTGCTAATGTCGCACTTAAGAAGGTTTAACTTACACTACGTCTCATGGTTTAGCTGGAGAACAATGAAATAAATATATATATGATAAAATTGATTATAAATGTTATTCTTACCGGTTCATGTGGTTTTCTTTTCCAGAAAGTTGACTCAGTATAAAGTCCACTTCGCTTTGAATTGTTTCTGCAACAAGTTCAGATACAGCAGAAGTTAACCAGATCTGTATATTTATAAGCGTGGTTTAGTTTTTCAAATATCCACGCAGTCCGTCCAAACCTTGGATTCCTTCTATTTTTCAAGCCATGGTAAAAATGCATTTTGAATGATTAAATACTGTGTTGACAAGGCCTTTTTTATACTTAATATTGATTACATATTTTCAAAACTGTAAAATCAAAAGGAGGACTGTGAACAAGGAATCTTTATAATGAAGTCTGTCACTGATTTCAATAGCAGAAAAGTACACTCACAAAATCCAGAGGTTTGGGAAGGACAGCTGTGACATATTAATATCGTATATCATTTATCATCATTAGTGTATCGTATAAAGCTACCTTCTTGATTTGTGTTTATGTGTTTTCTGCAGATGATCAGAAGTGCAGCTACCACCATCACAAATCCAACAGCAACACAAGAGATCAGTATTTTATTTGTAAAGCTGGGGTGACCCTCTCGCTCTGCTGGTCAGTTAAACCACAAAATTACAGGTCCAGTGATATCAAATTTGAAAAATACGTTTAATAGAGTGATCAAACATTATTTGCTTACTTACCATTGACGGTAACATTAAATCTGTACGAGATCGCTGTCATGCTCCTGATGGTGATTTGATAAAGTCCAGAGTGTTGAGTTGTGATGTTGGTGATGGTGAGAGATCCAGTCTGATCATCTACCTGCAGTCTGTCTCTGAACATCCCATCATCATACATAGATGTCAAATTAGCTGCTTTATTGATTTTAGCTATGTGAAACATTTGAGGTCCAAATACCCACAGTATCAGATAAGCCCCATGTATTTCAGTATGGTTGATATTAAGAGTAACCGAATCTCCCTCCCTCACTGACACTGGCATCACTTCGTCTGCATCACCATACACACCTAAAGAAGCAAAACGATAAATAGTTAAGGACTAGTTCGCTCAAGAAGAAGACTTTTGAATATTTGATTCAATAAACGCCCCAATTCTAGATTACAGACCTGATCTCCAGACATTATTTCATACAATGAAATCATCATTGGATTAATTGAATCGGATTAATAATGCTGTACCCATGACCAACTTCCATAAAACATAAGTGCGTGTTACTTACCTCTCAGACAACATAAGCATAAAATGAACGAGAAGAACATATTTCTTAATAGAGTTCAGATAAAATGCTTTTGCATTGCAAGTTTGATCAAATATTCCTAAAGGGTTCCGATCATCTTGAGACAGTCTTTGAGGTTAGCCTGACTCCAGTCTGCATGCTTTGACTAAGCTTGACAAGACACGGAACACAGGAGGGGAGGGGTTTTCCTCTGACTGTACAGCGAAGCAGTTTCTAGATGCAAGCACAAATTAGGAAAAGAGAGCATGGGTCAAAGCTTAGATATATTCTTTGTTTTTCCCAACATCAGAAATGTTATTTCAAGATTGAAGATAAGAAACTCTTTCTATGGATAGTTGGTAAGACCCTGCATTTCCTCAGCTGGCAAAGATGGCACATTCTTTTTCTGGCTTGATTTACCTGTGTCTGAGTATGTGAATTCCAGGTACCAAACGAGTACCTTTAGGTCCGATGCTTCTTTCTGAAGTCCACAATCAGCTGTCTTTGCATTATGTGTGGTGAACCCATGGTGTACTGCCCCTCTCCAAAGAGTTCCTTGGCGAGGCCTACTCCTCAGCCTCTCCCATGGTGAGGGGGGACCCGCTCAACACCAGGGCGGTCCCGATGAAGTCCGCAAAACTCCCCTGAGACACATACGGAGTGAGTTGAGTACTTGAGTGGCTCTTTGAGTCTGGCATTAAACAAAAAAAAAAAGAGTGATCTGGGAAGTTGGTACATGGAACTAAGTCCAAAAAATCCTGAGTATGTATCTCAAGGGAGCGGGCGGCCTGATGGAGCATCATGAGTCTCACCTCTTTTTACTTCTTGGTCTTACTTTTTATTACTCGCCTCTAGCTCCCGCTGGTGTTCCCAGTCTCTTGGACGAGCAGCCCAGGAGAATCACTATGTTGGGATTTTTTCATGTCGAGTGAAGAACCTCCCCGTGTATTGGATATCTTCCCACTTAAGATCCTTTGTGTGGATTGAATTACTACCAGATTCATGCTACCAAGGTTTTCAAAAGATTTGATCAAAATGACATAATGTAAATGTAAATAAAGGAAATATTTCAATATGTTGTGCTGCACACGTACAGCGTAGATTATAAAGATAATGTGTGAGGTGACGAATATTTACATCAAAATCTTCAAGAAAAGTGATGAAAATTATACTTTTGGGAATGAGGATTGCCAGATGGACACAATTATAGGGATCATAAATCCTACAGATTCCTTTTTAATGTCTTGCAGTCTAGAGGTTACGCAAGAAATGTGATGAAAGAAGAGAGTACATAAATTGTATGTCTTAACTGCTGTCCAAGTTTTCAAAGTCAGTGAGGGGATCGAGGACATGAGGACAGACAGAACTCAGCAGCCATTGATCATTCATGGGCGTAAAAGTGGAGAAGGTGAGTAATATCTTGGTTATCCCCGGATGGTCAGGAAAACACAACAGCAGCTGTAAGTCCTCAGGAGGTTAAAGAAATGTAGTATTCATTACTTGAAAAGTGGAATTTGCTACTTACAAGGTTCACTGAACGGTGGTCTGGTGCATGGCATAGAGATGAAGTCCACTTTCAAACAGTTCCGTGACAGCGCATTACTCTTGGAAGATGTTTTCATGACATCGGGAAGACGTTTGCCTGTTGATGTTCACATGTACCTTCTGAAGAACACAAAAGAACATACTTTTAAAACTGTCAGTACCCATTGATTTGCATTGGTTTGGCCCCTATACAGTAGAAGCCAAACCATTGGTTTTCTTTTACAGACATTTCTTTCCAATATTTCTCTTATTTTTGTGTTTTGCTGAGGAAGGTCACACAGAATTGTCAAACTTTGCTGTAGCTCTGCCAGCAACTAATGTAGATTGAATTTTATTACAAATGATGTTTTTGGTCTTTACGTCAAGTTGAGCTAGAGAAACATTAGACAGATGGCATCATAGTTCTTGATATCAGACATCAGTGTTAGGAGAGAATCTCTCACTTAGACACCTGCTGACACAATGTCCCACAACACATTGACACTGATGATGGGTTTTATACATATACATGTTCATCACTTATCCACCAGACATCAGAAGCGCAATGAGTCAAAAACAAGCGTAAGAAACATCCTTTAATTGTTGAATCTAGATGTGAAGATGGATTTGATGTCTGTTAATGAATATTTCTCCTGTCTGGTTTCCGGAGATGTTATGTTTGTATCATTTATCTGTTGCTCATAAAATCATTAAGTTTAGTTCAAAGAAAATATTCAGTTTTGTTTTCAATGCTCAGTTAAGTCCATTTGAAAAGTTTGTTTCCTCAGGCCTCGTGAACAGTTAAATGTTCCCCTACTGTGAAATAAATATGTCTAATAAATTCAGAATAAGACAGAATTTTATTGCCAAGTATTCTCGGGCAAACCAGGAATTGGTTGTGGTGCCAGTGGCTTCCCTTACAGTATTTTCATACAACACCTTATAACATATTTTAATACATCTGTACATATTTCATCTCATCCAGAGCTTTTTTGTCATATTGCATTTCTACCATTGTGTGTTTATTTTTGTGTGTTTCCTGTGTAATTTGTCTTCTCACTTTACATTGTGTACTGGAAGCTTCTGTCACTAAGACAAAACCCTTCTTGTGTGTAATCACGCATGGCAATAAAGCTCATTCTGTTGCTGAATCTAATAACAGTATTACAGTATGCACCAAGCACAGTATTATGGATAGAGATATTTCATTTTTTTGGAGATTGTCAAAATGTTATTTATGATGCGGCTGTAAAAGTTGCTAAGAAACTTTGGCAACACGCAGAATTTCCTCAGCCTTCTCTGGAAAGCCGAACTGTTCTGCAGCCGTCGATAAGAACACACCATCCATTATGGCTTACATGCAGCCTCTTGGCCAAATAATTAGTTGTCATCTTTTTATTAACGACTGTTATAGATGACTTCCAGATCACTTGTCAGACAGACTCACACGTCACATGTAACCCTTGGACCAAGTGTGGGACATTACAGGAACATCCCTAAAGGCTTTATGACATCTATAATTATAAAAATATGACTGTCATTTTACACACATTTTCTTACATCTCTGAACAAATATTTTTGCGGAATCAAAGCCATAACTTTACATTGCTTTCCTGAGGCATACCAGCATGAGTTTTGAGACATGAAACACCGTCATCTAATCCAGTTCTGTATCTGATAAAGCAAAAACTTTAAGACCGATATGATAAACAATTATATCACAACTTAAATGAATTTTTCTAATTTGCGAATCTTTTTTATACAAGGACTGGCTTTGAATCTCATCTATGTGTTGAAACTGGAGTCGATCATACAAATATCTGCTCGTGATATCCCTGAGCCGTACGAACATCTGTCAGCAACAATCTTATCTGTTTAATCAAAGACAGAACCATTCCTTCAGTTTGTTGGGGTTAAAACATTCCTCAACGTGAAACATTTCAACATACAGAAGTTGGAGAAGGTCTCTACTGCTGAAAGCAGAACAACACTATATTCACTTACATATCTTCTGTTTAGTAACATCACATCTAAACTTCAAAGAAATATGAAGTCATTTACTCAATGACTTTCTTTCTTCTGCAGAACTTTAGAACTTTTCGTGTCCATACAAAAGAAGTGAATGGTGATTGTTTAAAGCAAACAGAAACATTCACAGCTTAATCATTTCTATCTTATTTCAGAATAGATCGCATCACATTCTTCATTGTTTCTGTTTTGTGTGTGAAACAGGAGCTGAACATCACTGGTGCTGAGAGTCTCCTTTCAAAGTAAAGCGTATGTCCACTGAAGGTTTTCTTGTGTTAAGATCTACAGACGAAAGAGAAAATCAACATGTATCAGAGTGAAGATGGTGATATTTCTGCCGCTGTCTTATTTTTACCTTGTGTTATATCTTGTGTTCTTGATTTCGATCTGCGATGACCGTAAAACACACCAGCAGCAACAACAACAAGAACCAAGAAAACACCAACACATGATCCCGCTACAAGTCCTGAAGACACGTCTGAAGATCCATCGTCTGAAGATCCATCATCTGAAGATCCATCGTCTGAAGATCCATCATCTGAAGACCAGTCTCGAGCTGAAGTGAGAGAGACACGTCAGAGTAAATGATTATGATCAACAACCAAAATGTATTAAACTCAGGTCTAAATTATGGAATGAGAGAATCAAATTATTGTACAAGAAGAGGCACTTGGGAAATATATGGTTGTCATGTTCACATCTATCTACGTTCTATTGCATATTCTTGTTCTGCAAAAACGAGCATATCTGAATGTAGCAGGTCTCCTGGTACTATATTAGCATTCAACCTCTTAGAAGATATAAGCTACTCAACAGCCCAAGATCTTGGACCAGATCAGAAGTCTAAATTCGCTCATGAGCCAGCGTTGCAACGAGACAAGGGAAATAACCACAGACACAGGTTAAATTTATCAAAATTAAGAATTTTCCTTGATTGTATTTGAAGATTCAACAAAATAAAACAAATGAAAATATAGGCAACAATACAATGAGTCGTTTTGAAATTGAAAATTGAAATAAAATCGATCGCAATTTAACTAGTTCCTGTGTTTCTTTCTGAACACCAAATTATACCCCGTATCAGACATACAAATCAAATATACCCTTTGAACTCAGTTCAAAGTCCATTTATCGAATGAAATTCCATGTAGTAAAGGAAAACCGATCCTATCTTCCGCAACAATGTCCAATGGAAGTGTATGAAATAATCCTACCACTCTGATGCTACAATGATGGTCCAAGTTCAGAAAAGGCCTGGCTCGCCAGTTTCTGCCAACGTGATGCTCCTTGCAGATGGCAGAAACAACATGCACACACATTAAGAAGTCCTGGAACCTCTTATCCACTCCAATGATGCACTCAGATACAGGAACTCAATTGTAGTCAGAAGATGAGAAAAAAGGGAGAAACAAACAAACAAAAACAAAAAAAAAAACCCAACCTTGCAAAAACAAGGCAAAAGCACAATTAGAATCAAATAAATCCCATTTGACAACTTTAACATACAGAATTTTCACATGTAAAGCACAGTAATATGCAATTATCAATACTCACATTGTTTTTTCCTTAAACATTCTTTCAACACATTAACAATGAAAATAAAACTTTCAATTAGACCAAGGGCCCTCGATATACAAAGACAGCTAATAGCACATGGAACCGCATGGTTAGCTTTATCCCTCGTGTGCACCGTATTACTACGTCACTTTTAGTGATTTTGTGAAAATACTTTAACAAAACACTTTTACAGAACATATAACATTGTGAATCAATCAAAAATGAAGTAGACTAACACGAAATAACTGTTAACTCACTTACCAAAGTAAAAGTCATATCAATGCGAAAATGCACACACAGAGATTTGTTTCAAACTGGTTTCAAGTGCAGTTTCTCAGCTCCCTGATTATGTTCTCTTTTTTTTTATTTCCACTCCAGAATCACAACTTATGACTAAACACTTCTATGTCCGCCATTACATGGAAAAACACCGTTCTCCTTTGCTTGAGTGATTGCGCATGACGCAATCCACAATGGGCGGGGCTACACTCGGTTTCTCTCACCTACACTTTCAGACACATTCAACCCGACTTTCAAAAGTATTGAAATTCCAATTGCCCCCTACGTCATATTTACATCAAAATTACAAAATAATATATATTTATATATAAAACAAATACACTAGATATATAATACATATAAATATATGTTTTAATATATAAACATATAATATTCTGGGTTACACTCTCCCCTCTTAGAATGCATGCACGTCCCGTTGCATCTACACGTGAATTACAGAGGTAACAGGCTCTTCCAGAGAAGAACTAAATGCTTCACTTAAACCTTGCAGCAAGGACTGAATTACTAAGGTTAGTGGGTTGCCTAACTGGGGATATTCAAACTTTTTGGGGGGGCGTCTCTCTCTCTCTGAGCGTCTTGGGCCAATATTGTCTTCAATGCTTGTGCCCTCATCCTCATTTAGGACATTTCCATTGTGACTTGATTCATCTGTGATTGCAGTTTTGTTTTCAGTCCGTACCTCAGAATTGACGGGAACCATCTCAGCTGTTTGAGTGGGGGATTCACTTAAAAGTTCAGAGAGTTCTTCTGGTTCTGATCTTTGCTTCATAGAGATATCTGGTTGAGTACAATGTGATTCCTGTTCATCCCCACATATCTCAATTCCCAGAGACTCATCCAGATTTTCTTCAATAAGTCCTAAATTATTCTCAACACTTTCCTGAGCTGGTAAGTTTTCTCCAATAGGATTAAAGACTGGCAAATCAGTTGCATCGTCTTCAACCCAAGGTGAGTGACTAGTGATGATTTGAGTTTCAGAGCCTAATATCCTTTCAGGTACATAAAAGAGAATTTGCTCATCTACAGACTCTGAGCATTCAGAAACTGACTCTGTCTCTTGTGTTTCATCAATATTGCGAGAAGTTCTGGTTCTAGGCCTTTTGACGACTTCTTGCTCTGATTGGGGTTCAGATTTACGTGGTTGCAAAAACCCACAGGGCAGTAGCAAATCACGATGCAATGTTCTGAGGGGGCCGTCTTTTCCCTCTGGTTGCACCGTGTAAACTGGGAGATCCTGCGCTTTTCTGACAACCAAATAGACATCTTGTTCCCATTTGTCAGCTAGCTTTTGTTTTCCTCGCAGTCGCACATTCCTTACTAAAACCCTATCGCCCTCTTCCAAAGATGAAGCAATCACTCGCTCATCAAATCTTCTCTTGTTACGTTGCGCTACTTTCCCAGCGTTTTTGGTGGCCACTTGATAACTCTCTCGCAACCGATTCTTAAGATTTCGCACATATTGAGAGTGTGACTTGGCAGGGGCATTTACTGGCAGTCCAAAAGCCAGGTCAACTGGCAAGCGCGGCTGCCGCCCAAACATGAGTTCGTAAGGCGTATGTCCAGTGGTGTCATTGCGGGTGCAGTTATAAGCGTGCACTAGAGGCTTTACAAACTCTTTCCACCGAGATTTCTTTTCGCCTTCTAATGTTCCTAGCATTTGGAGGAGTGTCCGATTAAATCGTTCCACGGGGTTACCCCTCGGGTGGTATGGTGTGGTCCTTACTTTGTGAATCCTTGCAACTTTACACAGCTCTTTTATCGTGCGGGACTCAAAGTCTGCACCTTGGTCGCTATGCAGCTTCTCTGGAAACCCATAGTGTACGAAGAAATTGTCCCACAGGCTCTTAGCAACAGTTTGAGAAGTCTGGTTCTGAGTTGGTACCGCAACAGCATACTTGGTAAAGTGGTCTGTGATAACCAGTATGTTTTTGGTGTTACTACGGTCTGGCTCCAGAGAAAGAAAATCTATGCATACCAACTCTAAGGGCCTACTGGTTTGGATGTTGTGTAAAGGGGCAGCTCTGTCTGGTGGTGTCTTTCTTCGGACGCAGCGTTCGCATGTTTTGATCCTTTCCTCCACGGCCTGTGACATTCTGGGCCAGAAGAACCTTGATCTGACCAAGTCTAGGGTCCTTTCAATGCCCAGATGACCCATATCATCATGAAGACTCCTTAATGTCATGTCTCTCAATTTAGCGGGCAGTGCCAATTGATATTGAGAGGCTCCACAATCCTGCCTCTTCCTGTACAACACACCACTTTTCAGCTCTAGTCGGTTCCACTCCTTTAACCACAAACTCATGTTAGCAGAATGATCTCTCAGATTACATGGTTTCACTCCACTCTCCATCCCTTCAATGATCATGTTAATTTCTGGATCTTGCCTCTGCAGGTCAGCTAAGGCAGCTTCCGAGAGGTGAGGGAGATCTGGAAGACCATGACTTTCTTCATATTGGAACTCATCTGGAAGAGCATCCACATGGTGAGTTAAGGATTCAACCAGGGTAAGTGAAGAGTGAGGTAAGCTACAATCTTCCGATGGTCCGATCACTTGGTGCCTTTCACAGATGGCCTTAATGGTTTCGTCCATGAGAGTAGATGACTCAACCCCCGTTTCCATGAGATGATGAAGGGTGAATTGTCGAATTCGTTCTCTCTCCTTTTGCGAGGTGAGGTCATCTAAAAGCTCGCCATGCGGCCGTCTGGAAAGCCCATCAGCGTCCTGATTCTGGCTACCAGTTCGATACTGCAGCTTAAAGTTGTAAGTTGATAAGCTGGACAACCAGCGGTAGCTGATGGCATCTAACTTTGCTGTGGTTAAGATATATGTCAGAGGGTTGCTATCAGTTACAACAGTGAATTCAGCACCATAGAGATAATCACTAAATTTAGAGGTGACAGCCCATTTTAGTGCTAAGAACTCTAATTTATGTGCAGGGTACCTGCTTTCACCCTTGGTTAACCCTCTACTGGCAAAGGCTATAACTCGCATCTGCCCCTCCTGCTCCTGATATAAGGCTGCACCAAGCCCAGTCGTGCTGGCATCGGTATGAAGCACATAAGGGAGTTTGGGGTTGGCGAAGCCCAAAACAGGTGCAGACGTGAGCTTGCCAACTATGGATTCAAATGCCGTCTGACAGTCTAAGGTCCATCGATCACAGAACTTCTCTTTGGGGTCAAAGTATTCTCCGACCTTCCGTTTCTGGTCACGACTGTTTCGAACCGGAGGATACCCTGCCGTGAGGTCAGTGAGAGGTTTAACAATCTTTGAGTAGTCACGAATGAATCTCCGATAGTACCCGGCAAAGCCTAAAAAGGACTTCAATTCCTTTAGATTCGTTGGCCTCGGCCATGTCCTCAGAGCTTCGACTTTCGCTGGATCAGTCTCCACCCCATCCTGTGAAACGATATGGCCCAAATACCTCACTGATTTCTGAAAAAATCGGCACTTCTCGGGGGACAATTTTAATCCATACTCCTTAAGCCGGTCGAAAACTTGCAGCAAGCGAGATTCATGCTCTTCCAGGGTTCTGGAAAAGACGATAAGATCATCAATGAACACCAGTACTTGTTTCCTATTCAAGTCTCCCATACACCGCTCCATTAATCTTTGGAACGTACTCGGCGCATTTGTGATCCCTTGTGGCATTCTGTTGAATTCCCAAAATCCAAGTGGACAGACAAATGCTGTTTTACATTTATCTGCCTCCTCCATGCCAATCTGGTAAAAGCCAGACTTCAGATCGAGCACCGAAAACCATTTTGATCCTGTGAGCGTGGAAAAGACCTCCTCTAGGTTTGGCAAGGCGTAGGCATCCTTTATCGTTTGTGAGTTTAGTTTCCGGAAGTCAATGCATAGCCGTACTGTACCATCCTTTTTACGGACTACTACTATGGGCGAAGCAAATGGAGACTCAGACTCACGGATGATGCCAGCTTCCAACAGCTCTTGAAGGTGCCTCCTCACAGCATCAATGTCTTGGGGATGGATGGGCCGGGCTCTATGCTTAAATGGTGTCTCATCACTTAACTTTATCTGATGTTTGACCTTTTCAGTATGTCCATAGTCAAGGTCATGTAAAGAAAAGACTTCAGGCATGGAGTTCAACAGTTTCGATATCCGTTCTTTCCAACTTGTGGGTAGGGGGGAATCACCGAAGTCGAAGGAAAGGTTAGCACAAGTGGGTGTTGTTACTTCAGTTTTGTCATCTAAACTCTGATGTTGACCTACGATCTTTTGAACAGCATGAATCTCAGCTAATACTGCTTTAGGAGGGATCTTTATATCGGTTTGGGCTGCATTCCTCAGTAAAACTGACAATTTGGTGGGACGTTTACGAGGTAAGATGTGCAAACAGTTTGCAATTTGCAGGCCACTCGGCAAAGGGATCGATGGTGGCTCAAGTGTGACCCACTTCTCCGTGTAGGGTCCATGTAGATGAACAAAACAGTTTAAGACTATTGTGTTTCCCGCAGGCACAATTTCAGGAGAATTTCCCCTCAGCGTCACATAACCCAGAGTCTCACTACTGGCCTGTCTCCACCTAGTTTCTAAAACTTTAAGTACTGCCTGGTAACCATGGAAGCTTGATTGAAAATCAGAAACATTCTCTTCAGCACACTTTTTGTAAAGTACATCTAAGGAGTTTGTTCCTACTAAAATTTGAGAAATACTTGTTAAATCTGGCACTACAAGAGCCAGGGTAGGGATTTCAACTTCCGCTCCCAGGAATGCTTTTGGGAACTTAAGGGTTAACTCAATGTACCCCAGATATGGTACAGCCTGTCCGTTAGCTCCTTCTACCTCCAGCAAATTGTCCAATGGCATCAGGGGGAAATGCGACAAATTTGATTCATAAAATGACTGAGGGACAGTGGTCACTTGCGACCCTGTGTCCAAAAGGCAATCTACTTCTCTTTCCCCAACGGTTACTTTAGCTGTGCATTTTATTCCCACTAGTCCCTTTGGCAAGCGTTTCAATTGTGGTATACCACGGTTGCACACATCAAATGCCTGCTTGTAACATTCAGGGCGAAAGTCTGAACGTTTGGTCTCCATATGCCCTGCTACAGAGACCCCCTTTAGTTTAAAGCCTGGGCGGGCTTTTCGTACAGAGCATCCCATTGGCTCTGCAACTCTTTCAATTTAAGTCGCTTCTCCTCAACTCTGGAAGGATTTGCAACATTTTCACAGTTGATTGCCAGATGGCCATCCTCTCCACATTGGAAACAGTACCCAGGTCGTAGTCTATTAGCTCTTAACGGACTCTTTCTGAAACTCCTGTCTGTCTCCGTCTTGCGCAGTTTTTGTATGGGAGGAGTTCGATATATGTTCTGAACGGCATTATGAGTTTGCAGCTCTGCAACCTGACGTTGTAGCCTTGCAAATTCTGACTCATCTGCATAGCTTCGATTCAGTCCCTGGCTCACTGAGGCTCTAACAGCAGCTACTTGGGTGCACAACTCTTCTACCATCGTTCTTAAAGAGTTCAACTCAGCTTTTTCGGAATGACTCTTTGAATTCTTTTGATCAGGACAATGTTTTAAGGCAGTAACTTGAGCCTGGATTTCTGCAACTTGCTTCTTTAAAAGGCTTGTTTCAGAATTATCAAAACTTGGCACCTCACAGGAACATGCTGATACTTGGTTAGAGACTGCTCGTGACTTGGGGTAGGCATTATGAGGCTTTGTTACTCCAAGATGCTTCCTCATTCGTTCCTCCTTAGAAGCATGCTTGTCTTCCTGGGTCCGAATAAGCACTACTAATTCAGCAAAAGTAGGGGGTTGGACTTCCCTCTTATCAAGCTGAAGATCAGCAATAAGATGATTGTCCCAGCATCCTCTGCAGAATTGTTTCAACAAATAACGATCGTGCTCACTTTCTGCTATGCCACCTCGCCTAACTGCTGCACTCAGAATGACTTGTAAGCGATGCAGATAGTCTGATGGCTTCTCACTCTGATTCTGTAGAGTGCTCATGAGTTTGGCTAACAACTCATCTCCGTCCTCGACAGAACCATATACAGACTCTAACAGCACAAGGTACACAGCAGGTAGGGCTGGAGGGCGCACATGTTTTACCACATCAGCAGCTGGTGGTAGGAGACTGTCCAGAATCTTTCGTGTTCTGTGCAAGTCCGAGACGGACGGGTCATTTAACAGGAAGTCAACACTTGCCCGCCAGGTGTCGAAATCGGGTTCATTGGGGGGACGTGGACTCCTCCCAGAGA